>CM051363.1:9920123-10270123 GCA_028015245.1 Cardamine occulta
ACACTCATCAAGTTCTTTATCTCTCTGTGTATGCATACAGATATACATGTGACCTAAAGGAAATGGGGTTGAAACTTTAGAGCCCACATAGATATTTTGGAAAAGAAACAAAAGAACATCCCCTTTCACAACAAAACAAACACAAGTCATTATTATTTCATATCACACAATATTCTTCTCCACAAAATAGTTTTAAAGTTTTATTTAAATAAACAATTAATTAAGGAATTTTGGATTTTTTTTTTGTTATCTACAATCCATACAAGCAAAATACATTTTTAGGTGTGAATCCGAATTATGGTATGATTACGGTACTAGTACAAATGACCAAACTACAAGTTCTGGATATTATAAATGTTAGACATGTGTCAATTTATTCATTACCGAATAATTTTAAATTATCAATGTATGCTTCTTTATATTGAATCAAATGCCATATATATATATATATATCCAAAGAGGGGTAATCCATAAATGAGATTCGATTCACTTTGTTTGAAAGAGCAAAACAAGAAAAAACAATAGAAAAGGCGTATTAATTAAGAATTCTATGTAGAGTGACAAAACAAGTAAAAAAATTAAGGATTCTATATTGGAATTTGGAAGTGAGAAGGGAATGATATCAATTTATTTACTCATTTTCACAAATACTAATGATGCCCGCGGCTAGCTGGTGCGTACATATATGTGTAAAGGGACATAAGAGTTTTTGTTTCGGAAGTGGGACAAATCATTACTTATTATTACGTGTGTCGTGTGCACATAATCAACTCATGTCTCTGTGTGGGTGAGGAACGTAAAACGGAATCCATAACAATGTGGTGCCATCATATCACATAGTATGTTAGCCGCAGTGAAGTCCTTTGGAATTTGAACTAATTTTTCAGTGTCACGAAAGAGTCAGTCTCGAAAAAAAAGTGTAAAAAGACCGGGTCCATATGAAACGAGGGTCCAAATTGATTATGTTGAAGTTTATACCTCTTTCTCCTCGCTTTAACTCTTGTTTAGCTACAAGCCTACAACCTACAACTATTTTTAATTTCATCGCTCTTTCGTACATATGGCACGTAATTCATATGAGATTTGTCTTGTAGTTTGGTAATTGGTGCCCCTAAAAGCTTGCTATTGGGTATGAATAGGTGTTGAAAATAAAATAAAATGGTTAATGAATTGAATAGGATGTTAGATGGTATCATATGGTTAATCTTACTAATTGATGTGTACAAGGTATTGACCAAATCAAAACTTTAAATTACTCAGGTTAAGTTAAAAAAGAAGAAGAAGGAATTTCTACTAAAATACATGAAAATAAACAAGGCCTACCACCCCCAAGTGTTTGATAAGAAACCCATGATAGCTCTAATGGGAAGTAAAGGACAAGGCTTTGAACCCAAGTCTCAACAAAGTTTGAGACAGCCCTAAATATTTGCTGTGGAAAATAACATTGGATCGAAAAAGTAGAATTATTACAATCGTGTTTTTTTTTTAATTAAACGAGAAGTACAAATTGTGTCCGTCGTCAATACCAAACAATAAAAAAGACAATTATGTCCATCAATAAAAAGAGTACACAAAAATAGGAAGTGTCATTGTTAATCTAATTTAGTACTAAATACTTAAGTACTTAACGAAGAGGATTCTTGATAACATGGGACTTGGTCCCATCGGCCTTTTGCTTTTCAAGGAGTAACCATGGAGGAGGTGAAAAGTGTTACTGACAACCCATAAAGTAACAAAAAAAAATGTTGTAAGAGCATCATTACCGCAAGTTTCTTAAGAAGTTTCTTATAATTAAATATTTTTTAATTTAATAAAAAACATGTTTATGCTTAAGAACCGTTTCTTAATTAAGAAACTTAAGAAACGGTTCTTAAGTTCTACGTGTCAACCTAATCTCATTCTTCTTCTTCGTTCATTCCTTTCTCGATGAATCTCTGCACCAAGCTCGACATTGAATCCTCCTCCGCCGCACCAAATGCCTCAATCACCGCCTCGGATTGTTAATTTCGATTCCTCTGTTCTTGGCGAAGGAGGTGGATCCTACCGGCGCTGGAGAAAGTTTCGAAGGATGATGAAACACTTGATGATGCTTCAGGTTTGATTCTGATTTCGTTTTAGTTATTGAATTGCATGTTGTGAGCCTGTGAAATTGTTAATTTTCTTAAACCGGAGAATCCCAAAACCAGACTCAATTACGCTGGTACAAGTCTCTTTTGATTTTTCATTTTCTGGGTTCATTCCAATTCACCGCCTCTATTGTTGTTTCTCTGATTTTGGGTGCTACCAAGTTTCAATCTTGATATTAGGTTATTGGTTCTTGAATTTTGGTCTGCGTTTTGTTATTGAATTATTGAGTTATTGAATTTTTATTTATTCATTGATTCTTTAATTTTGATCCCGTGTTGTGTTTTGTTCCTATTCTCGTTTATGTTTAGTTCTTGGCACTCATGTATTGGAATTTTGGAAATGGCTTTGTTCTTGATGTTCTTGAGGACAAAGCTAAATTCGTTTAAGCTTTGTCCCAGTGTAATTTGAATGAGTCTTTTTCTGAGAATAAGCTTTGTAGAAAAATGAGTAAACTTGTGTTGCTATGAGCGTCTTATCAGTACCTTCGTTATGAGATAAGTGAGTTATTTTCTATTGACTCTTTACTGGTGTTAGCTGGATACCTTTTTTTCATTTTATCTAATACAATGTTATATCCAGGGGATATCATGCCTCCTAATGGAGTGAGGGCTGCTATGGAAATGCAAGCTGAAGCTGAACGTAGAAAGAGAACCCAGATTCTTGAGTCTGAAGGTAAATTTGCGTAGCTTACTGGCTTATCCTTGAAAACTTTTTTTCTGTGATTAAACACAGTGGCTTGCTCGATTTGTTTCTCATAATCTTCGTTTCTAACTTTAACAGGAGAACGTCAGTCCCATATCAATATTGCTGATGATAAGAAGAGTTCTGTAATCTTGGAATCTGAAACTGCAAGGATGGACCAAGTCAATCAAGCACAAGGTTAGTATTTAGTAAGAATTTAAGGTTGAAAAACATGAACTCATCATATAATAAGATGCTTAGCCTTTCATCAATTTGTTTCACCACAACATTATTTAGTTGTTTATGTTGTTGCTCTCCAGGTGAGGCAGAAGCAATATTAGCTAGAGCACAAGCAACAACCAAGGGACTGGCCTTGTTATCTCATTCTCTTAAGGCAACTGGTGGAGCTGAGGTGAGTTAACTTAGTGAATTAACTTGATTTACTTAGCTGTTAATACTGTTTGCACAAATTTTTAGTTGTTTATATTGAATTTAAATCTTTCATTAAGTTCTCTAACCTGTTTTCCCAAAAATGATTCTCTCTAGACGCTAAATAGATTTTTGTGTTAGACTTGCAAATGTTGACTTTAAACTTATTTTTCTTTCCAAATTGGGAACTCATATGTTTAATAATATATGCAAGCTGCGAGTTTGAGAGTTGCGGAGCACTACATTCAAGCTTTTGGCAACATTGCTAAGGAGGTAAAACACAACATATACTCTACCAGATTTTCCATTAGTTATCTAATCACATCTACTTTCTAAAGCTTGTCCTCCCTTATGATTAGCTAATAGAATGATAAAATCTGTTTTGAAAGAGAGTGAGAAGGTTCTTGAGAAGCTGGAGATACAAGAGAATAACCTTGTTCATGAAGTGACAAAGAGAGCCAAGGATCTGAGGGAGAAAGAGTTCAAGATCCCGGAACCTAAACCAATGCCTTGTTCTTCGGATCATGAAGCATTGACGAAATGCTACAAGGAAAACATCAATGATCATTTGAAATGCAGTGGTTTGGTTTGGAGTTTCCAGGATTGCGCACGCAGGCTCAGACAGGTAGTGAATCCTGAGAAAAATTAGAGATTATAAGATTCAAAAAGACTTTTTTTGAGATAAGAAAAGAAGAGTGTTTTTTTAGCTTTCTGAGATCTTATGAATGGGCTTTTTTGTTTCACATGAAAGTTAAAAGAAAAAAATAATAATAATCAGAACCTGTGATTATATGCAGGTTAGTGTTATTAAATGCAGGGCTATTCATTCAGTGATATCGGAGGACTTGGCTTTGGAAATGCACACTCAGGTTAGTCCTCATTATCATTGTTAGTTTATCTGAATTTTTATTCTTTAGTTGCAGTTTTGAATGCTCTTAGTTAGATAGGTTTAAGTCTTGTCCATATGGTTAGATAGGTTTTGAATGCTCTTAGTTAGGTTTATGTCTTCTCGATGTGGTTAGCTAGGTGTTTAATGCATTAATTTTCTTTGATCTTCTTTACAGAAGATCTGTTTCTTTGATCTTCTTTAAATAACCGATGTTTCTTCTCTTTTCTTTCATGTTCAAAACAAATCCCTTTTTTCTTATTTTTAAATGGATATGTCCTTTACATATTCATATTCTCAGCCCTCTGACTTGTTGAATAGCCAACAAGAAACTCCCCTTGATGATTCCTTCGGTTCATTCGAGCAAGTCACTTCTCAGTCTACACCTCAAGAGCGAAGAGAAAGAAGGGCTTGGACCCCCAACGATGATGTGTTGCTCATCAGTTCGTGGCTCAACACCAGCAAAGACCCTGTAGTTGGCAACGAGCAAAAAGGTGGAGCATTCTGGAAGAGGATAGCAGCCTACTATGCAGCAAGTCCAAACTCTGCATCACGTGAACACCGTGAAGGTAGTCAGTGTAAGCAAAGGTGGCACAAGATCAATGATTTGGTGTGCAAGTTCTACGGTGTATATGAGTCTGCAACAAGAGAGAAGGCCAGTGGCCAGAACGAGAACGATGTGCTTAAGCTTGCTCATCAAATCTTCTTCAATGATCACAAAAAGAAGTTTACTCTTGAACACGCATGGAAGGAGTTGAGGAATGACCAGAAATGGTGTGAGCTTTCACAAACAAAGACTGATGCATCCTCTAAAAGGAGAAGGAGTGAGGAGGGTTCACAACCACCGGGCTCGCGTGCAGAGGAGATGAAGAGTGGTGAAGATGATCTTTCTAGCAACCGGCCTCCTGGAGTGAAGGCAGCAAAAGCCAGAGGGAAAAGAGAGAAGGCTGAAGGCAACACTCTGTCTGATTTTCAGAGGATGTGAGAAATTAAAGAGAAGGACTTAGCAATGAAAGAGAGACTGTCCAAGATGGGTCTTCTTGACAGTCTCATTGCAAAAAAAGAACCTCTGTCTGAGATTGAAGAAGCTCTAAAGAAGAAGCTTATTACAGACATGTTGACTAATTAGGGCCTTGGTTTGTTTTTCTGTTTGTGTTTGTTTATTTCAGCTGCCCTTATTGTATGTTTCTTCAGTGTTCTTTTGTGGTTTACCTTTGGCTGTTTCATGTATTAGCTTTGTAATATGATGCTATGCTATGTTATGTTATGTTATAAATCGGCTCTATTCTGTTTTTACTTTGTTTATTTGTGTTTCTTTTTAGTTGGATTGATGATTTCTGAAAAATTGATCTTTGTTGTTGGTTTGATTAATATCAATGTAGAACGGTCTCAGTGGAACAATGATGAGGCAATGGTTCTGTGAAAACATATAGGAACGACAAGAACAAGATCAAGGCTGTGTTCAAGCTTCAGTTTCAGGGTTCTTCAAAATCAGGTGCTGTCTTAAATGTAACATTTCTGTCTCTTCTCTTCTTCTTTTAAAACCTGAGTTAAAACAGAAACAGGTTTTAGGATCAAAGTTTTCTTGATACAGAAACAGAAACAGGTTTTAAAAGGTTTCAGGGTTCTTGATAGCTTAAGTATTGATATAAGCTTCTAGTAATTCAGATGTTTTATTATGGCTATGCTGTAAAGGGAATTTTTCTCTTAAACAAGAAAGTAAGTGTAATCTCTTTTAGTTTTTGTATCTTTGCTTGGTTTTTTTACATATTTGCAAGCTATTCCTAAAGTTGCTCCCAATTTGGCAGCTTCCTCCTCGGACTGCAGGTTCGACCTTCTATGATCAAAGTGTTGAAAGATAAAAATTCAAATTTTAGCACGTTTAACACCCTGGAGGTAGTCACTACAAGGTATCTCTTTCCTTGAATACTTGTTATCTTGATACTGAAGTCTTTTTGGATATATTGCTCAATACTCTGGAAGAGTCAAAAACCATATTTCACAACAAACGTGCTGCGCTTAAAGGTGCTTAAAATTCCAAAGCTTTCTGGTTCTTTTGCATCTTTTCTGTAATCATGTCCCTAAGAATGCTCTGTGCAGCTGCCCTTAATTATGGGGAAATGGACGATCAGAACGCTGCAGAGATGATATTGGCTGGTATCCCCCTTGACGAACCGCACTTGAAGAATCATATGTCTATTCTTTTAAAGACGAAGAAGAATGCTCTCAAAGAAGGAAGGCTTCCTGTGACTGATTCATAGTGTATATAATGTTAATTGTTAAAGAGATATTTTCATCTTGTTTCTGTGAGCTGGAAAAATCTAGAAATTTTGATTGAAAATTAGTTACATGTTTGATCAAACTGTTAAAATTTCGATTGAAAATTAGTTACATGATTGAAAAGCTTGGAAAACAAAGAAAGTCTAAGCTTAAAAAATTGGAGAAGCATCATGGCCACATGTTTTCCTAACACAAAAGAAGGATGGATTCAATTATATTTGTTTTTGTCGGAAAAATAAAGTGACATTATTGTAGAAACCACAAAATAAGAATGGATTCAAATATTTTTGGTTTTTGTTGGCAAATAAAGTCACATTATTGTAGAAGCCACATGTCTTTCTTATCTTTTTTTATTAAATCATATGCTTCCTTTCTTTATATAATTGACACTCTTCCTTCTTTTTTTTTATCAAATCAAACGCTTCTTTTCTTTCCTCGCTCACTCTCCTTTTCTTATTCTTATCAAATCCACTTCTTTCATCAAATATAAATCAATTATGGCATCTTCTTCCCATAATACATTTGATGGATCATTTGATGAAAATTTTAACCAACATTTTGATCAAATATTCGATGAAACGTTTGATAATCTATTCATTGATCATGAGGAGACAACCAAGTCAAGAAAAAAAGAGTTTTTATCGAAAGACATCGCGAAGAAGGACACATACGTTTATGGAACGACTACTTCAGTGACACTCCAACATATCCTGCCAATTTATTCCGCCGACGTTTTAGAATGAACAAATCATTGTTCTTACATATTGTTGCTCGCCTCTCCAATGAAGTTCGATACTTTCGATAGAAGAAAGATGCTCTAGGAAGGTCTGGTCTCTCTGCACTTCAAAAGTGTACTGCAGCAATTCGTATCTTGGTATATGGGACCTCGGCTGATGCGGTGGACGAATATCTATAGCTTGGTGAAACTACTGTTCGTGCTTGTTTGGTAAATTTCATCGACAATATAATAAACTTGTTCGGAGATGAGTACTTAAGAAGACCCACACCGGAGGATCTTCAATGGCTACTTGATGTTGGAGAGAAACGCGGATTTCCCGGGATGATTGAAAGCATCGATTGTATGCATTGGGAGTGGAAGAATTGCTCCACCGCTTGGAAAGGGCAATATTTATGGGGTTTTGGAAAACCCACAATCATTTTGGATGCTGTAACTTCATATGATCTATGGATATGGCACGCATTTTTTGGACCTCCAGGTACCTTAAACGATATCAATGTTCTCGATCGCTCACCCGTTTTTGATGATATAATAAAAGGTCAAGCTCCGCAAGTGAATTTCGCCGTCAACGGGATAGAATATCATTTGGCTTACTATCTCACAGATGGGATTTATCCAAAATGGGCAACTTTTATCTAATCTATTTCACTTCCACAAGGCCCAAAAGCATCTTTATTTGCTCAACATCAAGAAGCTATCCGAAAAGACATCGAACGTGCTTTTGGAGTCTTGCAAGCTCGATTTTCCATTGTTAAAAACCCAGCTCTTTTTTGGGATAAAGAACAAATAGGAAAAATTGTGAGAGCATGCATCATACTCCATAATATGATAGT
This sequence comes from Cardamine occulta, assembly GCA_028015245.1. NCBI lineage: Eukaryota > Viridiplantae > Streptophyta > Magnoliopsida > Brassicales > Brassicaceae > Cardamine > Cardamine occulta. The sequence continues at coordinate 9,928,099 of CM051363.1, forward strand.
AGAAGATGAACGAGATGGACACACTCAATATGATGTTTCAGAATTTCAACACGGAGAAAGAAGCAGAAGTGCACATGTGGATCTTACTTTTTCTACAGAAATGCCTACAAACCTCCAAAATATGTTGGGTATTAGAACAAGAATTCGTGATAGACAACAACATCAACAATTGAAAGCTGATTTGGTTGAGCATATCTGGCAAAAATTTGGACGTGATCAAGATAATAATTGAATGTTGTTTTGCTTTTATTTTTCAAAATCTATGTTTCAAATGTAATAATTTTATGTACCAATTTTAGATTAATAAAATAAATTCTATTTAATTTTTTTTTTTTTTTTTTTAAGAACCTCATTAGGGGTTCTACCAATAAAGAAGATAAAACATAAGTTTTTAAACACACTTTCTTAACTTCAAATTTATATTAAAATACTACTTAAAAAAACCATTTGAGTTTCTACAATAATGATGCTCTAAAAATCAAATATAAGTTAAATATTTAAATAAAAACTGACATTGTCTCTACGTCGTAATCTAGATAGAAAGCATTACATATCTCATACCCACATGGACAGGCAAGCCTTTAAACCCTACTCTCTATTCGATGCTGTTATCCTCAAATCCAAATCCACTTCCTCTCCATGTTTCTATTTTTGGGTGTTAATGGTAGTCGTAGATGAAGCAGACTTGTTCAGTTTGTTTTAATTTAAGAAAATTTACAATAGACACGACCAAGTTTGGTTTGATTAAGACATATGTAATGATTTTCTATTCGTTTATTTATAATCAAAGAAACATAAACTAAGTTCTTAAAATACTTTTTCCAACTTGCATCAAATCATCCATTTCTAAAAACATAACGGTTGTAAATCATTCTAGTCAATAGACTCAATACACCAAACATAATACTTAATTTATGATATATTTTCAGTAATTTTGGTTGGGGTCTGTAATTACTAGTGAGAAAATACTAATAAAATCCTATATATAATTTATGATCCATCTTAAAGTCTTTGCTTTGGCCATACCATATCTTATGACCAATAGCGATTTGTCATCTACGTTATTGCTTTCATTACAAATTTACTAACATTTCATATCAAAGATGTCAAATCAAAATGATTAACTTTCTATTACCAAATAGTACGTTCACCAGCGCTGGATATATATATATATTATTAATTTGTAAAAATTCAACAAAGAAATAAACATTTGCTAACATGAATACAAAAGTAAATAATATATAAATCCCAAAGCTAATTAATTCAGTGGTTGTATAGTGCTGTTGACTGGTCGAGCGGTCACCATGTTTGACGAGGAAGTACCGATTCAGCATCAGACCACAAAGCCGCATTAGCATTATATTGAGATGTTGAAGTAAAAGTGGTAACGTCAATGTTCACCGTATCTATGCGTGTACTAACTTTTGCGGCTTCTCCCACCTTATCATTTGCCACGGTAGATACATTTGCTTGTAAATCTCTATGTGATGGACAAATCCTCTCCAATTGCACCCAAACTTCTCTCATGTTTGGTCGTTTCTTCCCCTTACGATTCAGACACATCTTTGCAAGTTTTGCCACGGACATAAGTTGTTCCAGCTTGCCGTCATCTTTGATTCGAGAATCAATAATGTCAGAAAGTCTGTTTTCTTTCATGGCAAGATTGAAATAAGTTGCCAATGTTCTGTTTTCTTGAGGCCGTAGGAAAGAAAACGGCTTTTCTCCAGTAATGAGTTCTACAAGCACAACTCCAAAACTATATACATCGCTTTTTTCTGTGAATTGGCTGGACTGGAAGTATTCAGGATCTACATATCCTGCAGTACCTGAAACAAGTGTTGTCAGGTGTGTATGATCAATGGTTATTGATCTTGAAGTTCCAAAATCCGACACTATAGCTCTATAGTTCTCATCCAACATAATGTTTGTAGATTTGATGTCTCTGTGATAAATCGGAGATGCTGCAGCCGAGTGAAGGTATGAGAGAGCCCCTGCGATATCTATGGCAATGCGCAGACGTACTTCCCATGTAGCCAATGTTCGATCATCACACTCTCTATGAAGAAGTTCGAAAAGATTGCCGTTGGAAATAAACTCGTAGACCAGAATGGGTACCTCTGTTTCAAGACAACATCCTAATATATTCACTATGTTGCGGTGATTGATCTGAGAGAGTATGACAACCTCGTTTATGAACTCTTCGAGCTTATCTTCGTCCACAACCGTAGACTTTTTCACCGCTACGATCCTACCATCATTAAGTATCCCTTTGTACACTGTTCCTTGGCCACCATGGCCAAGCACTCTATCTAAACTGAAGCAGTCTGTAGCTTTCTTCAACTCTTTGGAGCTGAATATTATTGTTTTATCTATGTAGCCTTCTCTTGAAGCCAACTGTTGCTGCAACAAAAGACCTCCATTGCGCTTAAATAACTTTTTTTTGCGGTTGGTTTTTCCATACTTGTGTAGCCAAATTCCTATACCCACCACAATCAACACGCAAGAACCTATACTAATCCCTGCAAATCCATCAAATATGAGAAGATATAATATTACAAGATGTATATTAGCTATAGTTAAAATATAAGTTATAACCAAACTAATTTCCCGATAGAGTGACACATCAACACAGGCTTTTTGAAAAACAAATTATCAAAGAAAAACAACTTCACTATAATTGATCAATTTACATTAGTTAACAAAAGATAAATTTATATTGAACTTAAAATTAAGTATCAGCTAAATTTTTTTGTCTAAAATGAACTAAATTAAAATCCACACCGTCAAGTCGTCAACTATGGTACACTTTTAGTGATTTATGAGGATGATAAATTCAAGGCAAAATTTGAAGAACATGCTAGCCAAAAAAGACCACAAATATAATTTCTAATAAACTATTTATTTAAAATAGAATAGATTAACAAATGAACTAAATTAAATCCCACATATTCAACTATGTTACACTTTTAGTGATTTATGAAATTGACTACTTGAAGATCAAATATCAAGAACATGTTAACCAAAAAAACCACAAAACTAATTTCTGAAAAGAACAGTTCTAGTAACAAAAAAAAAACTAAACTAAGTTGAACAAATCAACCCACAGGCGGCATCCTCAATTGTATTTCCCTTTATTACTTTGAAAAGTTGACTAATATTAAGATTCAATTTTTAAAAGCATGTTAACCAAAAATAAGAAACACAAAAATTAATTTCTTCATATACAAAATTCACAAAATAAACTCTATGCGAGATTCAATTATATTAAAAAGGATAATATATTAAAGTCCACATTGTCCACTATATGGAAATTTTTTTGTAATTTATGAAGTTGACTAAGTAAAGGTAAAATTTTGAACAACATCAATATAGAGTTAGATTGGTGGTTGAACATAAGTAAACCAAAATGTAGGCACCTAGGAAGAAGATATGAGTCTGATTTTTCATAGAAAGAACAATTTCTTAAATTATTAAATGATGATCTCGGTTCTAAGTGCATAACTTCGAGGTTATAAAAAAAAGAAAGAAAAAAAAGAAGTTAAACAACAAGTCATCCAACAATGAATTAAAAACAAAAAATGGTTTACATTTAAAATTTTAATTTTTTGAATAATGTCTAAATTAAAATTTTGTCCAAATATTTTAAATTTAAAGAAACTACATGCCTTTTAGTGTTAAGGGTTTTTTAAATCACGGATTTATAATATTTTTTGTAGGGTTTAAGTTTTAAATTATTATTTTTATATCATGATATAAAAAGTGAACATAAATGCAACACAATAATCTTACATGCTTGCTATCTATTTTGGCTCAATTTGTAAATACTTTTTTTTGAGCAATAAATTTGAAATTCAACAAAAACAATAATAATCAATAAACAAAACAAAAAAACTTTACAAAATGGTTTTCAACCTGGTTTCATTAGAATATTTTTTTTATTATTTCTATTTTTTTAATAATTTAATTTTTTTAATTCAGTTCAAAATGTTTGTGCATACGAATATTGTGCTTTAAATTTTAACTGATTATGAGTATACGAATATTGTGCTTTAAATTTAACTGATTATAAAACTTTGAACATATAATATATTTTTACCTGGTCCTAGCTTAATCCCTCTTGGTAGTTTTTTTTTGTTTTTCTGCACCAAAAAGAGAGGAAATTGAATTGATGAGAACAAAAAAAAGACAGGAAATTGAATTGTTGTCATCACCAAAAGCAGAATTGTACTGAACATGTTTCATTGTTTTTGCATACCTCTCCAACGCAACGAAATTTGTAATTGGACATCGCACATTCTCCGCCTCGCCTGTGGCAGCTAAAGCAGCGTTCAGACACATCTATATGAAGAGAGAAGGTAGCATTTACATCAGACTGGTTTGAATATTTTCGAACCACCCAGCTGTCTGGAGTCTTGATAACTGAACACCCTGAAACATCAAGACCATCTTCTGATTTGTAGTACAAGCTGCTTCCTCCTCGACAATTCGCATAATAGAAACCATCATTCCTACTACTGTTGTTGCATTTGTACAAAGTGGCCAACTTGAGCCATGGTGATTCAGGAATAGAGAAGCTTGACAAGTCACTGCAGGTTCTTGTTTCCAAGCTTTGGCTAAGCCTTGGGTCGGTGATGGTTATGGTGTTGGCTTGAGAGACGCTCTTGACGTTATACCATTTTCCATTTTCTACAAGCTGTATCTCTGGACTATTTCCACCGCAATTCATCATGAAAAGGCCGCACCGATGTGACATGGTTGTGCTAAAGAAAGGGAAGTTGAAGTCGAGTCCTCCGCAGGTGAATTGATCGCAACGTTTCTGGTTTGTTCTTGCTTCTGCCATGAGAAGGAGGAGGAGGAAGAAGAAGACCAACACAGAAACAGTCTTCATTGGTGTTCTTGTTACAATAGCTTAATGTCTTTTTGGGTATCTTGATCTAGAAATATGGAAACTTTGATTCAATAATTGAGGAGATCATATTAGAATTCTCCTACCCTTTTGTAAGAATCTGACAGAACTCTACTCTAGAGGAAGAAACTATGGAGTTTTTGTTTGGTTGCAAGAGAAGAAGGATGAAGAATTGTGTGGACAGCTTTATTGGAAAAACACATGATATTATTGTGACCGGAGACTTATGGAGGTGGAAACTTTCAAATGAATAGAAGAAAGAGTAATTGCATTACATAGGCCTTGATTGGTATAACATATAATAGAGCAGTAGTAGTTGTAAAGAATATAAGTAGTTAAGAAAAGAAGTAGTATATAATTCAAGCTCTATGATCTAATTAATATATTAAGTGATTGGTAGAGTTGTGAGTAACTATATATAAATAAAATATTTAATATTTATTTATATGTATGATAATATATTATAACTTTTAATATATATATATATAACATAAGTTTTTATTATAACTTTTAATATCTAAACTATATTTATTAAATTATAATTTTATAACATATTATTTTATTTAAAATTTTAAATATATCAAAAGGTGAAAATAATTCTAATAAAAATAATTTTAATTATATAATTAATAATATTTTTATATTTTATATTTTAAAAGATTTAATTATAATAATATGCTAATAAAATTATAATTTAAGAAAAAGATTGTTAGAGTTTTTTTATAAACCATAATTTTAAATAAGATAATTTAAAATAGTAGTTTAATAAATATATTTTATCTAAAATTATAATTTATCAAATTATATATATAAATATATTATTTTACATTTATTGGTGTATTATTTTAATTAATGATAAATATTAATTAAATATATAATTTTAATTTTAATATACATATATATATATATCTTATATACGTAAATTATTTAATTATATAAAATTGTTTTTAAAATTTTAAAATTCTATGCTTAGAAAAAGCTTCATTTTGGAGCATACAGGAAAGAACATTAACATAACTTGCTCTTTAATTATGCTTTATTAACATAAGTTGATTGGGTAATAAAAAGTTTTATGCTCTTCTAAAAGTTCTACCTAGCCCTGCGAGTTCGGTTTTTCGGTTCACTTCGGATCGGTTAATTCGGGTTTTTTGGTTATTTGGGAATTTAAAAATCTTGCCGAAACAAACCGAAATCAAAATCCGGTTATTTCCAGTTTTAAAAATCTTGCCGAATTAAACCGAAAAAAAAAAATGTTAGTTTCAATTTGCCGGTCACTACAACAATAAAACCACATTTCACTTGTTAACGGTTTGATTATAGACTAACAATAGCAATCCAAAGTCTGAATTTTTTTTTTTTCCGCAAGGAACTTCGTTTAAAGTAATGCTACCATCAAACAATAAAAATCCAGGCAAATTGCTAACAATGAGGCCCAATAGAAATTTGACGAAGATGAATTACATCCAAAGTCTGATTATCAAAGTATATAGATGACCAAATTCAGGAGAAACAAAAACACAAAGCGCAAACTCTAAATATGAAATTGAAAATTAAACTCAATCCTAAGACTCAAAGCTCTTTCACAAACTAAAAATTGAAGAAATAATCGTATTAAATCAACAATTAAAAGTTGGATAGACATGGATAAACAAAATCTATACCAAAACCCTAACCCCCACATTGAAAATTTTATGAAATATGATGGAGAATAAGTGAATAACTACCTTATGTTATAGAAATTGGAGAAACAAAACGAAGATGAGCCAGAGAGAAGACGGAGAGATGTATGGGAGAGAGCAATGGTGAGAAATGAGATGCGGGTGAGAGAGGCAGAAGAAAAATGAAAGGTTAGGGTTAACCCTAATCCACTTAGCCTTATATACTTAGGTTTAACCGGTTTACCGATCGGTTACCTCTAAACCGAAACGAACCGAGGTAATAACTGATTTTAATTTAAATATCTTTTGATCGGTTTCTTGGCAATAACCGATTTCCCTCCAAACCAATTCGGTTCGGTTCGGTTCGGAAAAACCGGTTCGGTTTTTAATCCCAGGGGTAGTTCTACCAATCAAGCCCATAGTACCAATGAAAAAAAAAAGAATTAAGTCAAAAGTTTGTGGCAAGTAATAGTTAAAAGCTCTACCAATTTTTGTCGAGATATGGATTTTTTTCTTCCTCTGCTTTTATTTCTCTTCATACAAATCAAATATCAACCAACAATCGAATACTCAAATTATTCAAAGTAACAAGATTTTACATTATGTCTTTTTCAAAAAATTTCCAGATTCAATGGATTTTTACGATGAAAATACATTCATCGAAGCCAATCTTTAAAAACGTAGAAATTGAAATTTGATGTGAACGATGATGGCTTTGGTTGGTTGACGAATGATTATGATGGAGACAAATTAAGAATGGCTCTTGATGTAGATTGTGAAGTAAATTGAGGGCAATTTGGTCGAAGTTTTATCATTTCTCTCTCTCATTTTGCAAACTTTGAAAAAGTTATGGTAGATTATGACTTGTTTTTAAAATCTTTGGTATCTGTCTAAATCACTATAGAAGAAATCCACTTCCCTTTCGTGGAAGTTGCCTGTTCAAGACTTGACCACACAAAGCTTATTCAGTCTTCCGTTATTAAAACGTTATGACTACCTTTGATTTTGTTTCTACGTCAACGGTCTTTTATTTTTTAAACTGTTGACTTATTTTACCTCTAAGCTTCGCGCCTTGGGCACTTTTCTAGTCAAGTTAACAATATTTGGTAATTTTAAATTTAAAAAAAAAACTAAAATAAAATTGAACTGTTTTCTCTTTTATAAATGAATAAAAATCAAAATAAATATTGTTTTGATGTTTTCTATATTATATTTTATGCATATAAAATCAATATCTTTTACATAAAACAATAAATAATGTTATTATCTTTAAAAACAAAATTACACTAAACTAAAAAGTTGCATGTTAGAAAAACATAAAAATAATACTGTGATTTATATTCAATATAATTGATTTGATTATATTATTCTATAAATATTTTATTTAAAATTTGTATTAATAATATTTATGTTATTCTATAAAATGTATCTTTTAAACCAGTTTTCAATTTGTTATTAATCAAATATTTATCTCGCACCAGTTATTATTATTATTCATCATGCAACACATGTCTTTTACCGCTTGATAGGATTGATCTATCAGTACATCTTTTGTTGGTAGTGACGCTACTTCAATAGTATACATATAGTTTTAAAAACACAGTTGTTAAGCCTGTTAGCCCGCAAGGTTTAATCAATAAACTTGGCCTATCAATCTCAACCTGTTAGGCCCAAATATTTCTTGGGCAAGAAATCAGAGGCATGGACCTAAGTAATCTAGGGGGCATTATTCAACAACTCTAAGACAGAGATTTCACTGGGCAAATATCTCAGATTCTCAAATGCATAAATGAATGTAAAAAATGTGTGTACTAGAAAAATTGAGATAATATCTAACGTTTATTATCATCAGCATATTCAACAAAAGAAAAGAAAAAACACAAAAGAGAAGCAGGGAAAAAAATAATGATGAATCTGATCAACTTGCAATTAGAAGGTAATCAAATCTGGTAACGTGTGAGTGAAGTAAACTGGCTCATCAATAACTATAAGAGGCAGCGGACTTGGATCCACGTTATGCTTTCTAGGCAGATCAGCTTCTTTAATCTCTTTACATGTAATAAAACAGTCGTCTTCGAAGACTTCCCATTTATCGGTTATGATTGTTTGCAACTTCGGTCCCTCCACTAATATGATACCTTTCTCTTCCTCTTCCTTCTTTGTCTCCTCTTCTTCTTCAACTCCATTGATGACTTTCTCGATAGCTTTAATGTCTTCTTCTGGTATTTTGACAAACTTAGGGATTTCGTGCGCGTTTGAGACACCAAATTCTTTGCAGAACTCAAAGTAGAGTGCGAGATCTTCTCCTTGAGATGTAGCCTTCTTTACTATCTTAAGAGCCATCACAGCTTCTGCTTTGCCAGCAGCTGGATGAATCTTGATGAGAAGCTTAGCTATAGCGCTACAGATTCTTCCATAAACGTCAAAGATCTCGATCACCACGCAGTCCATAGCTTCAAGGATTAGCGTCTTCTTCATGTTATCAGCCATTGGACGGATTTGGAGAAGCATATGGAGAAGAGACTGAAGTTTCTGGATCCTTTCAATCTCTTGGTTAACCGAATCGGTCTGAGGTTTTCTGTGGCGGTGACGGATTTGATCAGACAAAAAGAATGAGTATTGGTCAAGAAACGAGAAGTAGGCATGGATAAAAGCGTTGAAACCCCAAGTCTTGCTGGGACGAGAATGACCATCCGAGAAATCCGAAAGGTCAAAAGGAAGGCGACGAATCTCTTGAATGGATGGGACTTTGCAGCAAAAGACACCATGAACAAGCATTAGGGCTTTCAAGGCGACGATCCAGCTTCTTGTGCGGTTAACCCTATAGGAAAGGGCGTGAACAAGAGGCTTGAGATTGGTGGGAGAGGAGCGGATCCATTTATAGACACGGTGAGCATTGTGGTAATCAACGGATGAGTCATCATGAGAGGTAGCGTGAATGATAGCGGAATCAAGATCAGGGTTCCGGAAGGAGGTTTTCCGGGAGAAGCCAATGGAAAACAAGCTTTTCCGATCTTTGAGAGCACCGGAAGCTCGTTTCCATAGCTTCATCATCAGCCTCCTCCTCCTCCTCCTTCGCCCTTTCCTTTTTTTTTCTCTTTATCTCAAACCTTGTTGTCTTTATTTTTAGTTTTATTTCTTTTAATTTGCCACCCTTGCTTTTGACCGTTGTAACCTTTTTCGTTTATTTTTTTTAATAATATACAATTACAAGTATAGATATCAAAGCTGGCACGTGTGACCGGCTACACATTTTTGCTTAGTTTCGGGCACGTCGACCTCGAGACGGTTTCATTACCTTATTATATCTTATCCTATGACACTAATTAAGAACCGATGCTAGGAACATTCTACAAGTCTTGGAACCTGAGTGATAAAACAGCATGCAATTGTTAGAGTATCGCCTTCCATGAGTCTCTCACAACACTAACAAAAATATATATATATATATATATATTGAGTGGGTATGCTCTTACACTAAAGCTTGCCAATAGAACCTTAAGTTTGTTACGATGAAGCTTGATCTCAGTAGTTTAGCAAAACTAAAGCCATATATATCGAGTTTGCATAATTACATTTGTATCAAGTATTTTGCTTCAAATATATAGAGAGATTTTCGTGGGCATATATAATAGAAGCACAATTTCAAATTTAGAATTACAAAATTCAAATGCTAAACCTCTAAAGACTAAATTTTAACAAGATAGTATGATAATTGATAACACAACTTCAATCAAGATGTTTGCATCCAGACATTATTTTTTCGGATGTATTTAGGATGAACGAACCATAATTTTAAATTTAGAATTTCGGTTACGGCTATTGAAACATTACTGGTTCAGAATTGTAACAATAATTAAAGCATGAATATACACTCTTCATGGGTAGACATAAAACCCGAAATCCGATCCGAAAAGCAGATTGGGATCGAATTCGGTTATTCTTTAAACCCCGATCGATTTGAATCTTATTTAATTTTTGGGTTTGAATTGATTTGCATATTAACCAAAATTAATTTTTATTTAATTTTTGGGTTTGAATTAGTTGGCATCCGAACCAAAATTAATTCGGATAACTGAACAAATCCAAACTATATATAATTATTAATTTTATTTGGATAATTTGGATCGGATAAATTAGGTAATTCGGGTAAATTTTGGGTAATTTGGATCTAAAACCGAACTTATCTATGTTTCATTTACACTTCGAATTTTCAATAAAACTTGTAATTTAATCCGAATCCAAAAAACATTCGCATCCTAATCAAATTTTAAACATTCCAACCCAAAAATCCAAAATCTAAATTATCCGATCCGAAATCCGAACGTCCATCCACCTCATCATCAAAGAAGTGGATATATTCTAATTACCAAATATTTTAAATTCAGCGAGATATAGAGCCATCACGATTACTACTTACTAGATAAGGAACTATGACGGAGATGAAATCCTTTGCAATTTCTCTCAAAACCGAAAATATTTCAACTAATTTGGAAATCCAACGGATCAAATTAAATAAATGAATGTGTGTGAATAAGCAAGAGCTAGTAAGACCATTCAATAAAAAAAAGAAGAGATATCTTATCTAGAAGAAGAGCGGCGCATGCAAGTGGCTTCAATGGTGATAAAGCAGACGATGCAGAAGAAGAGAATTATAAGTCCGACTATGATTCCGAAAGTTACCACATCCATTTCTATTCACCTTAAATTTTTTAGCACTCTAAAATAACAGAAAATGATTATCCTTTTGGGCCTAGGATTTAGGGTAGTCCACCGCCTATCTTAGAGTCAGCGTGTCAGATCTTAAGTGATTCCTATATTTCCAATTTTAACCAGGTTTTTAACTAGTAGCCCAGTGATACTTTTAAACCAGGTTTAGGTCAAGAAATTTTAGTTACAACTTAGAGGTCTCTTAGAAAACAGAAGCTTATTTCTCTATTCTAAGATTTTCTTTAGCTAGAGACATTTTTTTTTGTCTTAAAAGTATTATTGACGGTTTTGTGATAGTTTTATACTCTAAATTTTTCTTCTTTATTTTGTTTCTGTATTGCTTGTTAACTTTGTTAGTCTTATTTAACGTGCTTATCTTAGTGATTTGCTTTGGTTTATGAATTTGATTTGTTTAGCATTCTCTCCACCTAGTCTTAGCTTCATTTGTTTCCTATATTTCTAGTGCGCGCATCAATCTAGTATTTGTAATTTGACTTCAAAATATTACATCGATTATGCCATGCAATTTTTGGTAATTTTAAAGATTTTAATTCAAAGCATCGACTTTTTGGCCTCGTGCACCAAAATTATCTTCACCATTTTTTATATTGTCTACCACTAGTTTATAAATCTAGTTAGAATAATCAGATAGTGAAAATAAATAATGTAATATTTATTTATATATGAACAAAATGATTGGATATAACAGATCAGACTATAAAGATTATAAATGATATGGGTGATGCAATGTTTTGTTGTTTTGCTATTGGTGGACAGTTTGATTCTTGTAGACCAGATATGAGTAATTGACATTTCCACGAAAGCTGTTTGGAGACAAGACATCCCAAATTTGATTGCGTATGGGTAAAATTTATCTTCTTCTATCTATCCTTTTTCTTTCCAAACATAGATTTACATTCTCACCACTCAAATATAAATCCTTTTTCGCATTTAAAAACCAATCACATGCTTCCTAATAATTCAAACATTTTGGTATTGTATGATTCACGTGGATACATCAAACATCTAATATATGAAGTGCTGAAAAAGCAAAACAATAAAATAGTTGTTTGACGGTGAATTCTAATAGAATACCTAATAAACAATGCCTTGATCGTCAATAATAAAATTAGTTAGGATTTTAACATGACAAGACTGTTGAGTTAACCAAGTGGTCTTGGTCTGGTGGTTAACACTTGAGGAGGAAGGTCTTGTTGGTCCAGGTCAGGGATCGATTCCCCTCAAATGAAAACATTAATCATTTTCATTTGATCAGGGGTTTTATAAATGTTAGCTTTCCGAAATTTTTAATTTAAAGTTGGAGGAAAGGAAAGCAATACAGTTAAGTTTTGAAAAATATGAATATATATATGAGATCAACTCCACCCATATATGTATAGAGCTTATGATCCGGTCACAATAACCTTGTTTAATCTTGTTCCGTCCACCATGAGACGCTATTATCTAAATGTGATTTACAAGCGAGAAACGCACCAGCACTCACATGCACAGTCGTCTTATATATATATGTTGCTTTTTGTCACATAAACCTCATTGTGCAAAAGAAGAGAATGGGTTCTAAGTTTAGAACCGGCTCTTTGAACATTGTAATGACTCTACTTCTCTGTTTCTTATTATTATCTATGGCTCCAAAACTTGAGGCCGAGCTCACAACGGTCGAACATCCTCCAAACTCCGATGGCTCGATCAGTTTTCTTGTGATTGGAGAATGGGGAAGGCGTGGACTCTATTACCAGTCTCAAGTTGCCCTCCAGGTCTTGACTTACACACTATATACACATACATATACTCATATATATATTTGTTGTATATTATAAGGTTTGTTATGGAAACATAGATCATGGGGAGAATTGGGGAAAAGCTGGACATCGATTTTGTGGTATCAACGGGCGATAATATCTACGATAATGGGATGAAAAGCATCGATGATCCCGCCTTTCAACTCTCCTTCAGTAATATATACACTTCTCCTAGCTTACAAAAGCCGTGGTACCTTGGTAAATAATGTCACTAACTATTACTTCATTTAAAACTCATGAATGGTAATATAGAAAAAGAAGAGAATAAGAGATGTCACTGTCTATTCTTACTCAGTATTGGGGAATCATGACTATAGAGGAGATGTTGAAGCACAGTTGAGTCCTATGCTCAGATCAATGGACAGCCATTGGATTTGCATGAGATCTTTCATCGTGAACGCTGGTACTAACCATCAAATATCTAGAATTTGACAATATGTTTTTGTTACGTAATCATATTTATAGATTTTCTACTTCTTTGTCTCGAAATTTGGGCAGAGATCGGAGAGCTCTTCTTTGTCGACACAACTCCTTTTGTAAATGATTATTTCGTTAGTCCAAAAGGACAAACTTACGACTGGGGAGCGTATCACCCCGAGAATCCTATCTTCAGACCATCTTAACGGTACTTGAGAACACATAATACATGTCTTAACCAAAAGTTTCTACGAATTCTCTTGATGGCGATCACAAGTACTAATTATAATGTGTAGGATTTGGAGGTGGGTCTAAAAGAATCAAGAGCAAACTGGAAAATTGTGGTGGGTCATCATACCATTAAGAGTGCTTCCATTCATGGGAGTACCAAAGAGCTTGAATCTCTCCTCTTGCCCATCCTTGAGGTTCATTTTCTTCTTACTAATTATTAGAGTTATGTCTCAAATATTTTAAACGCAATAAAAAATTAACTTTTCTGTTTGTGTTTCTTAAAAAAAAATTCATTTCTGAAACCTAAACACTTTATTTCTTTCAACGAGGTGGCATTTTGCGTTTGTATTTAACAAATATATATATATATATATATATATATATATTTTAAATACTAAAATTTGTAATTTCGTTTGGAAAAGACAAAAACACACAATTATAAGTTATAACATGTGAAGATTCTTGTGTGTTTCCAGGCGAATAACGTTGATCTATATGTGAACGGTCATGACCATTGCTTACAACATATCAGCACATCTCAGAGGTACTTATAACCGATTGCTATATATATAAGAAACTAAAGTTGTGTTTGGATAAAGTGCATATCATAATAATTAAAGAGAGGGTGTGGATTATAAATTAGAATGTATTTTTTGCAGTCCAATTCAATTTCTAACGAGTGGTGGTGGGTCAAAGGCATGGAGAGGCTATTACAACTGGACAACGCCAGAGGACATGAAATTTTTCTATGATGGACAAGGTTTCATGTTGGTTAAGATCACTAGAACCGAAATGAGTATCGTTTTTTATGGTCTCCGGCAATATTTTGCATAAGTGGGACACATCGAAAATGTCAAACACCGAATTTGATGTCCCATTGTAATTCATTGTAAATCTCTCGACAATCAACCGAATCACCTAAAAATATTTCATGTAAATATAATTTTAATTAATGAGTGACTCCAAAAATTCATTGCACAATTAGTTTATTATTGGCATGAGCTTAAATCAAATAGGCGGTTGTGGAAAGTATAGGAAAGGGAATAAGGTTGTTATCCTTGTCATGGGAATGGGATGTACTACTGCTGATTTAGCTGAATCATGGTGTAAATGTAATTCTTTTTCGATCCGTTAATCAATTTGTTACATGGGAATGGGACCAAACACATACAATTTTTTTTTTTTTTTGACATTTATACAAAACTTATGGATATGAACCTACAAATACAATGAGTATTTTTGGTCATCAGCCGCCTACATACAGTTAATAACACAGAAGCGACATTAAATGGAGGATAAGAAAACACCAACATTGGAGTCTTATCAATTAAAACCAACCAAACAAAAAACCAAACCATCATCAAACAAGTCATATGCATAAACTTGAATTGATGACAATATACCAAAAAATGGTAAGGAATGTGGAATTAGTTCAAAACACCAATCACGACTCTCCACCTCATATATTTTATTCATAACAAAAATATATACTTACCACTTACCAGGTACACCTCATATATTGTTCATACTTGATACATTTAAAAAGAATTAACTTCCTAATTTGTTCAAATATGTTCTTAGAAAGAAACGATAAAATACTTGATTCTATAATATATTTGCCTTGGTCATCAATCGCTTAATTCAGGTTGATCAATTTGTTCTAAATCGACTGATTATAAACACCATTTTAGATAAACATGGTTTGACCTTTACCTAAAAAAAAACAGATTAACGTTACTCACCTACTGATTAAAACACGTGGATCATGTTCCAAAAACGCAACGTTTCACCTGTCAAATTCTTTCCTCAATCTCTCTCAGATCGGTGTTATAAAACTCCTTCTCTGTTGGAATCAGAGAAAGGATCTTTTGATTTCCAACAATGGCGGCTACACTATACAAGTCTTGTCTTCTTCAACCTAAGTCCGGCTCCACCATTCGCCGCCTTAACCCTTCTCTCTTCAATCCCCTTCCGAATCCGACTAGTAAAGTCTCGCTGATCTCGGCGTATATTCTCGAATCAAGGGTTTTCCAATTTTGATCTCCTTTGTTTGTTTTTTCACTGTGATAGGAGTTTCGGTTTTGGGGAAGAGTCGTAGAGATGTCATTGCGAAAGCTTCGATTGTAATGGCGGAATCGAATTCGACACATTCCGCTATTGTTAATTCCTCTAAGCAGAATGGTCCTATCATTGTTATTGATAATTACGATAGCTTCACTTACAATCTCTGCCAGGTTTCATTTCGAAATATCTCAAAATCTCTTCTTAGCCTTTTGAATGTTTCTGCTCCTTTGAATCTGTTTTGGGTAAAAATCAGCTGAAATTATGATTAATTGGATAATCTTAAAATTTTGGATTTGCTCAAACAAGTCTCAATAGATTAGGATCCTGCAAGTTTTTAATTTAGTTGTAATGTTGTAAGTTTGATTCTTAGTGTCTCGTTATTTCAAAATCAAATCTTTGTTCGAATGCATCACCTCTGAATCTTTTTATTTTGTGCAAAGTTCAAATCTTTGATATTTAAACAACTTTAGAATGTATTTATATTCATAGTTTGGAATATCTTGCCGTCTCATGAAATTTTGGACTGCTCTGGATATCTCAGATCATGCATAGATCCCAAATATACAATTTGATTATGTCTCACTTCTACTTTTCCATACATAAAAATGTATGGTTATGATTTTGATTACTATCTTCCTTTACATAGTATATGGGAGAGCTAGGGTGCCATTTTGAAGTCTACCGTAACGATGAACTTACAGTAGAGGAGCTGAAAAGGTAACAAGAAGCTACATGCATTCTGTCTAAAACGTTATCTCGCTAATCAATGGGTTTCGATTCCTTTATTATTCTCTCCTTTTTGCAGTAAAAATCCAAGAGGAGTGCTGATTTCTCCTGGGCCAGGTAAACATTTTGAGCCACTTTGATTTCTTTGGTTTGTCTTTTAAGATTCTTGAAGTGAAGAAAGAAGAAGATAACAACTTTCTTGAAATTGATAGGTACCCCTCAAGACTCTGGCATTTCCTTGCAAACCGTTTTGGAACTCGGACCACTTGTTCCTTTATTTGGTGTATGTATGGGTTTGCAGTGTATAGGAGAAGCATTTGGAGGTTAGTTGCAATTTTCCCGTAACATGGTTTAATTCTTTATGTAATGTATACTCAACTTTAATCCACTTTTTTTTTGTATGAAATTTTGGTTGTAGGAAAGGTTGTGAGGTCACCATTTGGTGTTATGCATGGAAAAAGCTCAATGGTGCATTATGATGAGAAAGGAGAAGAAGGCTTATTCTCTGGTTTATCAAAGTATGAATGAGGTTTTTTTTTCCTATGTGATATGCGAAAACCATAATCATTAGTCGATAACTGTGTTAAAACTAATCTTGTTGGTCTGTTTTTGTTCAGCCCTTTCCTTGTAGGTAGATATCACAGCCTCGTGATCGAAAAAGATACATTTCCCAATGACGAACTCGAGGTTACTGCATGGACTGATGATGGTTTGGTTATGGCTGCTCGACACCGGAAGTACAAGCATATACAGGTAAAGAAAATCATTAATGTGTTGTTGAAAAGTATCTTCCATTTAAAAAACAGAACTCTCTTAATAGGTCTTGTTAAAAATTGTTGACAGGGAGTTCAATTTCATCCGGAGAGTATTATAACAAGTGAAGGCAAGACAATAGTCCGCAATTTCATCAAACTTGTGGAGAAAAAAGAGGCTGAGAAGTTAACATAGTACTTGCCTGAATTGAGAAAATGAAAAATCATAGTATGTGTTCGATTAGTAGTACCTCTGTAATAAAAGTTTGCCAATGCAAAAATGTTACTTGTCATCATTTTTCTTATAATTTATGAAATTTGGAAAAATAGAAATATATCTTTGAATAATTTTGTTATATTGAAAAACCTAGAAAATGAGTTATGAGTAGGTGAAGATATAAACGCCTTAATTGGACAATATTAACATAAAACTCTTTCATATATTTGAGAATGCTAAAATCCGGCTTTTAGTGTTTGCATGAGAAAAGTTTAGAAGGATGACGACTTGGGGATTGTGCAATTTTAAACAAGTGACAAGAAGAATAAAAAAGAGTAGAAAGATGAAAAAAGACTAAATCTTTTTACTTATTAGCTGATAATAGAAAATATAATCATATTTTTCTTTCCTTGTGCGTAGTGGGTTGAGTTGCACTAAACTAGGAAGATAAGAAGAAGAGCACACAAATGGGGGACAATGACTCTCTCGAATATGCCCGGAGAAGCAGCAAAGTTCGGCGACTTTGGGAGCTGCTCCAATTACAAAAGCTGTGTGGTAGCTAGCGTATCTGTCTATACTGAAAACCACAGCGACTTTCTCTTTTTCGTCAATGAAGAAGCTCCCACATTCAACGTAAAACAGAACATCCGTTAGTGAATATGGTCTCAATTCTACACTCAGAAACTTGCTCCAGGACACAGCCTTGGGCTCAATGGTAGTTGTAACCCAAATATCCACTTTGTAACCCAAATATCCACTATGCCATCCTTGTGATATAGGACCGAGAGCTGCTCTTCTCTAACACATGAGAGAGCTACATTGTTTGCATCACAAGAGTGAAACGGAAGAGGCAGACGCGGTCCATATTTCTCTCTTGTAAAATCAAAACAGAGTAAGCAATCTTCTATATTCTTTATTATCTTATGAGCAATAAAGTAGGTATTTCCCTTCAAAGACACGCCGCTTTTCAACTGTAAATCCCAGTAGGAAGTGACGTCAAGAACCCTCCCTGTATTAGAGCTTAAGCAGTAGATTTCGTACTCGAATAAGTGTGTTTGGTCATGGAAGTAATTATTTACAAACCTCAAGATTTTGTGGTGACGTTTGGTGTCGTATCCTAGAGCATACACGTATTCTCTGTGGAAATTTTTAAAAGGTTTGATCCACCTTTTTTGCCCCAAATAAGGGTTCCACACCACGAGCCTCGAGTGGTCACTGGCGACACATAATAATAAGCCATCGCAGTGAAAAACTTTAGATATACTGACGTGATTAAGTAAATCTACCTGCTTTATAGTACATCAATCTTGTCCTTGCGCCAGATATGAAATCTAATTGAACAAAGCTTGAAATTCTTTGTCATGAACCCCAAAAACTGCTGCTTTGCCGCTGCTTCTTTACCTAAAATCCAATCTTTGGATACATTGTTCCATAATTTGCAAGTGGATCGTACTCTTCTTACTGATGCTATCGGAATCTTGGCGAATATCATCCCTACCAATTCCGGTGGAAGATCGCATATCCTCGTCATTCTTCCAAGTTTCAACAAACGCTGACTTAGGGTTTTGACAATTATGAAATATGTTAGGTTCCGTATTCAAAAAGGAATTCTCTTTCTTTTTCTCTTTTTTTTTGCTCTGTTTCGTTTCCGTAAGTGGACAATTATATTCAGTTTGATACAATGTGTTATCTTCATTGTAACAGTTTATCTAAAAACAGAGCAGCAAACATAAACACAAGCACACTTACGAAATAGTGTTTTGCAAACCATACCATTAGTAGATGACAAGAACAGAGGCGTATCATAGTACCTATCTATCAAGCCTCCAGCCACAACTTATCGCATCTTGATTGTTCTCATGAAAAGATAGTTTAATAATTAACAATTAGAGTAGTCAAGAGTAATGAAACTTGACTGAGGGAAAAAAAATCCCATATTGGTAACGAGACCAACTTGTCTTTGGAGTTTGAACAACGAAACCAAAAGCAAAATAAAATAAAATGATCAAAGCTTATGCGGAATGTGGTTGACAACGAGCACATGTTCTTCAGTCGATGGTGAGATGACGTGCTAAGTCAGTGTGAAGTGCATGACCCGCCTGCATTTGAAACACAACAAAACCCATTCTATTAGAGAACTGTTTTCTCTTTCGAGAAAACTCAAAGATGTTAAAACTAATACTTGCCTTAAATGCGATTATGTTAGCCACGGGGAGTCCTCCATTTCCGCCTCGTGATACAAGGGAGAGGTCACCGATTAGGTCAAGGATCTTATGTCGACATGCTCCGTTATCAAACCGCAGAGGAGGGTTCATCCATCCATGCTCGGCGCTGCATTAGTGATTGTTTCAGTTTACTATTTTGTCTCAACCATGGAATCCAGAGTCTTTAAAAATGCAAGATTTCTTTACCTACAAACCACGGCGTTATCAAGAGAACCTCCTTTAATAAGCCCTGCTTCACGCATTCGCTCCACCTGCAAAAGAAACACAGTTAAAGAAGGAACACCAGTTTACTGATTCTAAAGCTCATTACACCAAATGTTGGAACTACTGACCTCTTCATAGACACAAAAGGTTCTTGACGGTGCGATATCCTTAGCAAAGGAAGATTCATGGACAGGTCTCCAAGAAAACCACTGACATCCAATGGCAGGAACCTGCAAAGTTTATCCGAGTCAATAACCCTCGATGCAAAAGCAGGAAAGAAGATTGTTTTCTTATGTATTCTCAAAATGCCATTAAGACTGAACCTGTGGGAAGTCGATAACACAAGTGATCCGAGTCTCTATAGCAGGAAACACAGCGACAAAAGAATCGTTCTTGCAAACGTACACAGGCTTGTTCACATATGCTAACATCTTCTCCACAGTTTCACCAGCATGTTTTTGAGCCACGTTTATACCAATTTCTTCTATTGCCTCAACCCATTCTTTAGCTGATCCATCAAAAATAGGGATCTGCCACTTGGTTAGTCTTTCCCTACACTCATCTATTCCCATGAACCAAAGCTCTAAATCAAAGTTTCACTGGGAAAAATCAACAAGAGCTATTCAAATTCAATCAAATCAACAATGTGCATCCATTTATTAAGCCAATGGTTGCTGAGATTGTACCTCGACTTCGTGATCATCTGAACTTTCGCTCTGGATTTGAATCCTGCAATTATCAACTCCCTTCGCCTCAAGAGCTGACAACAAATGTTCAACGGTTCGGATTTTGAGCTCGTCTTTAAACAGCGTTGTGCAAAGAGGTGATTCCTGAGCGAATTCAATCGAGGCGGGGATGAATCTAGAACGAAACTCGAAGTATCTCCCAGCTCCGGCGATCTCCGGAAGTAGCTTAACCGTAGAAATCTTACCGGAATGTAGAGCTTCTCCTTTTAGCTCCACAGATTGCGCGAGAGTTTGTTGTAATCATCCACTCTAGTATTTGAATCCAAATAAAAAACACGATCATAATGATTCCAAAGGATAGGGATAAAGTCGTTTACATATAAAAGCGTACGAGAGAGAGATTTACTGGATTCAAGGAGATTGTCGACGACGACGCGGCGGAGGAGAATCGCATCAAGGAGATGAGAGACGACGGCTTAGTGGCTTTGACAGTGACGGAGAATCTCATTACTCGGTGAAGAGTGGATTTGGGTTTTCTGATTAATTTAACCTGACCGGGTTATTGATTTTAAGTACGTGGTTTGTAGAGCTCCATTTTATTGATCGAAGTAGCGTAAGCTTTTAAACCGGGATCAATTAAGAAAACAATTTTTGTCTTCCAATTTGGTAAAAGTATCAGCTCTGAAATCAAATAGCTTTCCAAAAGAAATTATTCATAGTGTGCAATCCAATATTTGGACTTATTTAAGAAATATAAGAACATCTATTTTTAGAGGTGTCTTTAAATGAAAATCACCACGTGTTGCAGTATGATTCTTCGCGACAAAAGATACCAGTTCTTCTGTGTCTTTCCGAAGATACTGGATCTTGTTACGTATAATAGCGTGATTCATCGCGATAATAAAATATTAATAAATATAATTAAAAAAAAAAAATCAAATCGGAAGATAACTATGTGGGTGTCTGCGATGGATATGCTCTGAGTGGCATTGCAAAGTAGACAATATCCGAAGTAGACCGAAATAAAAAGGCTTACATAATCTAAATCGTAGCCATGTATTTTGTTTAAGTTTCTTTCTTTATATTTTTAATTAAACATACCTTAACCATCTAATAGTTACGGTTTTTCTTTACTTAGAATAAAAAATTTTAAGTGTCTTGAAAACGTAGGTGGCTATATTTTTTTCTTCTATTTAGTAAGTATGACCTTTTTTCCTTTTCAAATAATATATAGTTGATTTGTTTATTGAGTCTACAAATGTAAATTCTTCCACGCATGTGGTATATTTGAATTTGTTGTGGAAAATTAAATCACAGTCATGTTGGAACCCATAAACTTTTGCTATAAACTTTAAAAATGTTAAAAAATCTTGAAATTACAAGATTGTCTAGAATATATTTTTTAAATATTATTGTGTATATCTCTGACTGTTAAATAAGTAGATTTTTCATTATTATATATGTAAATAACATGTTTATCAAGTTAGATACTTTGTATAAATAAATATATTGACTAATGAATAAATCAATAAGAGTCTAATATAATTCTTCCCTAAACATGTTTATGTTCTTACTCTCATCACTTTATCAAAAAATAATTAATTTATTACATTCATAAATATGAGTTGTGAAATACTAATGATAGGATGGGCATATATCAAGGAGTTGTATTAGGATCAAAGTCTCCACTCGCATTGTTTGATTCTTCAAGGCATAGCAAAGAAGTGGCACATGGGTGCCACCCAGCTTTCTTCCTTCTTCGCTTTTTACCTTTTTCTCCTTTATTTTATCCTCAGGCCTTTCCTTTCAAATTAATTAGTCACGTATAAATATTACATTGCGATAGAACGTGTACCAGTTTATGTGTGTACTAAAATGGTATAAACTTAGGCTACTTAGCGGTAAGAAAAAGGTCGGTGCTAAGAGTTAGTACTATCAAATGCTGTCCATGTCCAAATGGCCTGTCCGGTTGGACATTTTTTTTGTCTAAACATTTATTTGTCCATCCGCCTGGACAGTAGACAAATAACGTCCATGTCCAAAAAAAACAAAGTCCAAATAGGTTTTCTATAAACGTCCACTTAATTATCTACGCTTAAATATTTAAATATTATTATAAAGTGATTTGTGAGATTTTCTCGCCAAAGTGTAGATCCACAATTTTCTGCCAAAAATAGTTTTATCATTTTTCCGCCAAAAATAGTTCCATCATTTTTTCACCAAAAATGTAATTATGCATATCTCCACCATAAATAGTTCCGTCATTATCCTGCCAAAAATGTGGCTATGTATTTTCCCGCCCAAAATAGTTCCGTCATTTCTCTCCCAAAAATAGTTTTGTTAGTATCCCGCCAAAAATAGTTCCATCATTTTTCTGCCAAAAATAGTTCCATCATTTTCCCGCCAAAAATGGTTCTGTCATTTTTCCGCCAAAAATGTGATTATGTATTTTTCCACCGAAAAGAATATTAACTTATTAATTTTGAGTTTTTTTTTGGTTTGTGAATAATATTTTTAAAAAAGTTTAACTTAAATTAAAAAAGTTTTAATTTTGTTTGTCCATGAGATGTCCATTGACCATCATGATTTGGCCCAATTTCAACTGCAGTCTATTTGGGCTTGTACATTTGAACAATCCTGTCTAATTAGACATGTCCATTTGGATAATTATAAAGTTGGATGGGCTTCGCCCATGAATAAATGTCCGATTGACAACCCTACTAAGAGTATAGAATTGATGGTAAAAAAACGTAAGAGCAATACAAACATTATACTAATTTTGGAAAATATCAATTGAGTTTAGTCTCCTTATGTCTCTATAACTTTGATTTTTAAAACCCACAATAAGATAGCATTGTTTTATCGACAGGCCTCGTTGGAGTGGAAGCATGTGGGTACGAAATACTAATAACATAAAATATCGGTTAAGTAAGATTGCAGAGTTTCCGACTTGAGGAATATCACATTGTATTAACCTGCTTAATGTGTACTTCTTGTTTCTGGGAAAAAGGACAAAAGTTTTTTTTTTCTTTCTGTAAAATTGAATAAAAGTTTCAGACATTATCCGGTTTTTATATATTTGTTTCTATTGAAAAATCCATCTAGTTTTTATAAATTGAATCCATCTTGCTTTTACTCAAGAGTCAATAATATCTGAGGGAAAATGAAATATAAACATAAACTAATGGAAATTATATTATGTAAAATATTGAATAAACGCCTCTGACATGGAAAAGGGGTAGCCATACCTGAAAAAGAGAATTAAAAAAACATGACTAAAATATTGAACTATCCACCTATATAACTTGCATTCAACCACTATTTTAAGATAACAAAAAAATTATTTGAAGCCATAAAAGTCTTAACATAAAATTGTTTAGGACTTAGTAATATTTGATTGTAAATTAACAAGGTGTAGACACGTCTCTGCCTATGTTACATTTATGAAAATGATCGACCATATAGCTCTTTATTCCTAACTTAATTAGACTGATTTTCGTAAGAGTGTTCTCTAAGAATATGATTCCAAATATAAGTAGCCAATTCATAAACTTTTTCTTATCGTGGTCCATTGGTTTTTTATTAAGGGATGGATAGAAGCAACCAACCTTACTTGAGAAAAAAGAGAAGAAGCATTCTCTCGAAAAAAGAAAAAGGGTAACAAAAGATATTTGGGACATCGAACATTTCCCCTCTTTTCAAGCGCAAAGCATCTAATGACTAATTACACTTTTTCTTACTAATTATCACTAATCAGTACACACTTGAACATATTGGACCACGTCAACTTATTTTATCCATAATAATTGATTTTATACCTGCCGTCATAAATTTTTTCCATTATTTAACTATTATTTTACCATAAAAAATACATCCAACCATATAAGATATAAATTCTTTCGACAAAGAATATAAAAGATATAAGTAATAAATTGCTTATACCTTATAACACTCATTCGTTTTATCTTTTCTGTAAATTATTTTTTAAAAAGAGAACTGTTCACAAAATAAAAATGCGTCGTTAGTCTTTATAAAACGTAAATAATTGATACATAAATTTTTAAAAAGAACACCAGAAAAAATTCTATGACATTCAGATATGAAGGATATACTGTAGTCAACATAAATTCGACTAAAACTGTCTTTAAAAAAATTCAGATTTATTCCATAACATTACTTTTTGTTTTTATATAGTAATTTATTTTTAATGTCAGAAGAGATCCCAGCGACAAAATTTACTGTAAGCTACAAAAGAAAAATAGTAGAAAACATAGTACTAATATCGATTTTGCTTAGTTAATTGATTAATCCGAAAAAGTAACATGTTCGAACTTAAGTGTTTAAGAAAGAGATCAATAGATTAATTAATTACAAATCTTGCGTCATCCTCTCGCTGTCTTGTCAAATCTTATAAAAACAACTGTAACTGCATTTATATATCTCTCCTTTTTTTCTCTCTCTTTAATTCATTCTCTTCTCTTCTCTCACTTTATAAAAAAAAAACGTAAGTGTTCTTAAACTCTTTTATCTCTCTCTAGGTTAACATTTGGATCCCAAGAACTCTTTAGCTTTCGTCTTTGGATGTGATTTCACCTCTTCTACAAATCTACATTACTCAGATCGGAGATGTCAGAAGTTTCCGATGACGGAGGTGTGTCGGCGACGGTTAATGAACATTCTGCTCAAACTCCGGCGTCGTCGTATCCTTCACTGACGGTGTCGGCGTCTTTTAAAGAGAGTGGTGGAGGAAAAAGCTCGTCGAGGAGAAGACCAGTTAGGCCAAGCTTTGATGCTGCTGCTGATAATGAGTTTATTACTCTTCTTCATGGCTCGGATCCAGTTAAAGTGGAACTTAATCGACTTGAGAATGAAGTTAGAGGTTGAATAATGCTTCTCGATCTATTTGTTTTTTGTGTCGATTTGATTCTAATATTTTTTTTTTTTGTTTTTTTTTTTCTTTAATGATGATGTAGATAAGGATCGTGAGTTAGGAGAAGCTCAAGCTGAGATCAAAGCTCTTAGATTATCTGAGAGACAAAGAGAGAAAGCTGTTGAAGAGGTTTGTGTTATTTTTTTTTTGCTATTATTCAATTTCACATTTAGCAGTTTTTCAAGTTTTCTTGTTTTGTTGAAGAAATATTTTTATAAAGCAATGTGGTTGGAGAACATTAAGGGTTTTACCGTTTTCTTAGTTTTTTTGATGAATTATTATTACATTATGTGTTTTAATTGTTAGAGATTTGTAGACAGGACTTTGTATGTTTCTTCTTGTGGATTGACTTTTTCTCTTATGTTCTTTTGTAATGTTAGCTTACTGAGGAGCTTACTAAGTTGGATGAGAAGCTCAAGTTGACTGAATCCATTCTCGAAAGCAAAGTACATTTGTGATTATAATCTTTTCAATTATTATGTTCACGTTTCCAATTTTATTATGTTAATAGAGAAATATGATCGATCATTCACTGGTGGTTACAGAATCTAGAAATCAATAAAATCAATGAGGAAAAGAAAGCTTCAATGGCTGCTCAGTTTGCTGCTGAAGCTACCTTAAGAAGAGTCCATGCTGCTCAAAAAGATGATGACATGCCTCCTATTGAAGCTATCCTTGCTCCATTAGAAGCTGAACTTAAGCTTGCACGATCAGAGGTATTTACATTTCTTGTTATCTATTTCCATATAGGATATTGGAAATTTATAAGGTCACTGATTAGCTGGTTTTGTTTCTGCATAGATTGGGAAGCTTCAAGAAGATAACAGAGCTTTAGATCGTCTGACTAAATCAAAGGAAGCTGCTTTACTTGATGCTGAGAGGACTGTTGAAGCTGCTATGGCAAAAGCTGCCATGGTTGATGATCTTCAAAATAAGAATCAGGAGTTAATGAAACAAATTGAAATCTGTCAGGTTCTGTAGTTATCATTCTTATTCTTTGTATTTACTTAATATATGGATCTGCTTTCATAACAATCTGATTTATTTTATTTTATGTTTTAGGAAGAAAACAAAATTCTAGACAGAATGCATAGGCAAAAGGTTGCTGAAGTGGAAAAGCTTACTCAGACAGTACGAGAGCTGGAGGAGGCTGTTCTTGCAGGTGGTGCTGCTGCGAATGCCGTGCGAGATTACCAGCGGAAGTTTCAAGAGATGAATGTAAATTAAACACACTTCATAAGAGCCATAAAGTATACTAGTTTCGTGTCACGAGAATTGCCTACTAATGAAGGAATTGTTCTTCTTGATGTGTTTTTCAGGAAGAACGGAAAACTCTAGACCGGGAACTTGCACGTGCAAAGGTTACAGCAAATAGAGTTGCTACGGTGGTAGCAAATGAGTGGAAAGATGGTAATGATAAAGTGATGCCTGTGAAGCAATGGCTTGAAGAACGAAGGTTTCTACAGGTTTACTTTTTGATATGATGGCCCCTCTCCTAGACTTTTAGGATGCAAAATTATTTGCAGTGAGCAAGGCCAATCCATATCAATATTCTTACTTCTAGATTCTCTACTTTTCGCAGGGAGAAATGCAGCAACTTCGCGATAAGCTTGCCATAATAGATCGAGCTGCTAAATCCGAAGCACAGTTAAAAGTAATGCATTTTTCAGCTTCTTTTAGTTGATCTTGTTTCACAGAACAAGAACTAATACTTTTGTTTATGCAATTATCAGGAAAAGTTTCAGCTGCGGCTTAAAGTGCTTGAGGAGACACTTCGAGGAACTTCAAGCAGCACCACCAGGAACGCACCCGAGGCAAGAAGCATGAGTAACGGACCCTCTCGAAGACAGTCTTTTGGTGGAGCTGAAAACTTACAAAAATTTCCATCAAATGGTGCTTTATCAAAGAAAGCTCCAGCTTCTCAGATGAGACATTCCTTGTCTATTAATTCAACATCTGTGTTGAAGAATGCTAAAGGCACATCCAAGTCATTTGATGGAGGCACAAGATCCTTGGATAGAGGCAAAGCACTTTTAAACGGACCTGGGAACTATTCTTTCGGCAAGGCTTCAGATGACTCTAAGGAACCAGAGTCAGGTAATGGGTGGAAAGAAAATTCAGAAGAGAAGCCACAAAGTGAAAACCCTGCAGAAACAACTGAGGATAGTGTCCCAGGTGTTTTGTATGATTTACTACAGAAAGAAGTAGTTTCTTTGAGGAAAGCTTCTCATGAAAAGGATCAAAGCCTCAAAGACAAGGATGATGCCATCGAGGTAACATTTCTGCATATGTTTCTTTATTCGCATATGAATCTTTTCTTGTTGTAAACAAGGAAGAAGTATATATGATGGCTTGTGGTTTGTAGATGCTAGCGAAGAAGGTGGACACATTGACAAAGGCAATGGAGGTTGAAGCAAAGAAGATGAGAAGGGAAGTAGCTGCCATGGAGAAAGAAGTTGCTGCGATGCGTGTGGAGAAAGATCAAGACAGCAGAGCCAAAAGGTTTTCAAATAACAAGAGCCCATCCAACACTGCCCAGATTCTTGCTGGAAGGTACGCGTGTGAGTCATGATCCATTTTCAAGAGTTTATGTTCACAAAATCTACAGTTAAACTGTTTGACTGAATTTGGAGTTTTGGATTCACGCAGAGCCGCTGGACGAAGTGGTGGGTTAACAAAGAGTACCCAGTGAGGGAAGACTCCAGAAAATAACAAGTAAAAGAATGGCATAGGCTCTTGTTATTAAGCTGTTTTTAACCTTATATCTTGCTTTTACTTTGTTTTCTTTACCTCATGTGATTGATTTGTTTCACCATATAACTTAGCATGCTGATAATCCCATCCTCACACCTATAACCTAGTAAAAACAAAAGAGAGAGAAGAGAGTTTGTGACATAGATTTGGTTTTAAAGTGCTTAGAGGGAGGAGGAGATGAGAATCAGAGAGAAATGTTGACATTTTGGCTAACATTTTCATCTCTTTTTTTTCGGAAGTTAGTTTGGTTTGGGTGTATAGAGTAGAGAGCTTTTGTATTTGGCTTCTCTGAGAGTTTGTGTAACTCTGATTCCTTATTTGTTTTTGTATTTGTGTGATTATTCGTTTGTAATTTGGGTTTGCTGATATATGATATAATGTATTTTTTTATGCCTATATTTCAAACCTTCAATCTCACTATTTCATTCATGATATTGACATAAGTAAAAGCTAAATAAGAGACATAATAGTCCCATTAAAATCCCAAGCCAAACAAAGTAAGAACATTTGGTATTTTGATAACTCTCTTACTCATACAATGCGTCTGCAAAGAGTAACACCATCACCAATGGAGACTTGAGAGAGCTCGATGCGAGGATCAGAAGCTAGCTTCTTGTTCAAGTCGATAAAGGCTTTTCTGTTAACTCTCATGTGCTCTGGCACGCTTTCTTCCTTCTCCGCCACAAACCCAAACCACAATGTGTTATCAAAGGCTATAATTCCCCCTACCTTCACCAGCCTCATTAGTCTCTCGTACATGTTGGCATAGTTTGGTTTATCAGCATCAACAAATGCGAAATCAAACACCGGTTTTGGATTCTCCTGCGTCATTCATAAACCAATGTCATCTAATTTTGTCACATATTTATAACAATGATAGCAATAATAATCAGGAGATAACGTACACTCAACATCTTGTGTAATGCCTGAAGACCATCAGATTGAATGAAAGTGATCTTGTGATCAACACCTGCATTCTTGATGAACTCTAGACCCATCTCGTAAGCTTCTTTATCAATGTCTATTCCAGTAATCTGCAAAGTGTTCATATAGATGTTATCATTTTTTGCTTACTTGATTTTGTAGGAAATTATGGACTGTTATCCTTTACATCCCCCCTCAAACTTGGGGTGGATGCTGAATCAACACCAAGTTTGTACCTGAGATCACAAAAAGCTTTAACTGGCAGTGACTTAGTGAAGATATCGGCAAGTTGTTGAGCTGCCGGAATATGATGAACAATGAGAGTGCCTTCTGCAACCTGTTCTCGGACATAATGATAGTGTGTGGCGAAGTGTTTGGACTTTTTATGCAGAGCAGGATTGGCAGAGAGGTAAACCGCTGATAGGTTATCACAATACAGCTCCGGTGAGTGAGAGAGAGGCATACCAATGTCTAACAACAGATCTTTCAACCAAATTATCTCTGCTGCTGTATCAGAAAGACATCGGTATTCAGCTTCAGTGGAACTCCTGGAGACTGATTCTTGCCGCTTAGCAGACCAGGAGATTATATTAGACCCTAGAAAAGTACAAAAACCACTAGTGGATCTGCGAGTAGTTTGGCACCCAGCCCAATCACTGTCACTGTATGCTCTTAATGTAAAATCAGTGTCAGCTGTGAAGGAGATCCCATAGTCTAGAGTTCCTTTGATGTACCTGATAATCCTTTTAAGGAGATTGAAGTCAGCTATAGTGGGAGAGTGCATCTTTTGACAGACAAAGTTGACTGCAAATTGTATGTCTGGTCTTGTAAGTGTAAGATACTGCAGTTTTCCAGCCAAGCTTCTTAAAAATGTTGGTTGATCAAATTGTTTATCTTGACCTGGAACTTTCTTGAGCTGAAGAGGAAGTGGCGTGGGCATTGGAGCACAGTCAGTCATACCAGCAGTGATTAGAAGATCTTCTGCATACTTTTGTTGGTTGAGAAACAGACCTGTTGAGTGATAGTGAGCTTGAATGCCGAGGAAGTAACTTAATTTTCCCATATCCTTCATGCGAAATTCATGACTCAGAGACTGAAGAAGCTTGCCAAGCAGTTCCGAATTGCTTCCTGTTAAGAGCATGTCATCAACATATAACAATAGTATGATGATATCATTGTCTCTATAGTAGACAAAGAGAAAAGGATCTTTGAGACTGCATTCAAAACCAAACTCAAGTAAGAAAGTGCTGAACTTGTTAAACCACGCTCTAGGTGCCTGTTTTAATCCATAAACAGCCTTGTGAAGTTTCCAAACATACGCCGGATTATCAGGATCAAGAAAACCAGGCGGTTGATTCATGTAAACCGTTTCTGTCAAATCACCATGCAGAAATGCATTTTTAACGTCTAGTTGCTTGATTTCCCATTTCAAAACTGTTGCAGCATGAAGAACAAGACACACTGTTGCTGTTCTTACAACAGGGCTATATGTTTCAAGAAAGTCAACTCCTTCTTCTTGATCATATCCTTTGGCCACAAGCCGAGCTTTGAGCTTATCTAAACTGCCATCTGCATTTAACTTAGTTCGGAAAACCCACTTGCTGCCAAGAACGTTCATGTCTGGCTGATATGGAACCAGAGAGAAGGTCTTGGTTTTAACAAATGAATCTACCTCTTCGCCCATAGCTCCTGTCCAACCTGGATGCTTTAATGCAGAAGCTAGTGTTTTTGGCTCCTTGACTGAGGTTTGAGTAATATGAAGCGCATACTTTGGATTAGGCTTCCTTACTCCATCTTTTCCTCTGGTAATCATAGCATGATCATTAGTAACAGGAGCAGAGGGGGGAGGAAAATCATCTGCTGTAAACAGTGGTGCATCATGTGTTGATGTTGAAGTTGCAACATCAGATACATTCATTGCAGGCTCTGCATTTGGAGGATTATCTGTAGGCGCGGCATTTGGAGCTTCTGCATCATGTACATTAACTGCAGGTTCTGCATCAAGTTCATTAGGCATTTGTACTCCTGATGATACAAGCTCAGTCATGTCACCCGAGGCTTTAGCAGATGTACACAATGGAGGTATGAAACTGTGTTGCCAAGCAGAGAGAAGTGAAGTTCTGGCTGCAGTATGGAGACTTAAATATTCATCTGCAAATGGATAAACATGTTCATCAAACAAAACATGTCGACTGATATAAACTCGGCCAGTATGAGGATAGAGACAGCGGTATCCTTTGTATTTGTCATTATAACCAAGGAAAACACACTTCAATGACTTAGGATCAAACTTGTTAGCACCATAAGCACGAAGTGTGGGGTAACAAGCACTGCCAAATACTCTTAAGGCAGAATAATTAGGTTTCTGTCCAAACAGAACTTCATAAGGACTTTGTAGAGACTGATGAACAGAAGTGGGCAGGAGATTACTCAGATAGTTTGCAGTGAAGAAGGCTTCAACCCAATAGTGTTGTAGCACTTTACTATGAAACATCATGCTGAGGCCTAATTCAGTTAAATGTCTGTGTTTTCTCTCGGCTAAACCATTCTGTTGCGGCGTGTGAGGACATGAGATTAATTGCTTGATTCCACATTGAGCAAGGTGAGTCACAAATTGATTACTAACAAATTCACCACCACCATCACACTGAAACATCTTGATTTTTTTATTTAACTGATTCTCAACAAGGTTTTGAAATAAGAGAAAAACTGAATAGAATTCAGACTTGTGCTTCTAGGGATAAAACCAGCAATAACGAGAGTAGTTATCAACAATGATGACATAGTATTTAAATCCTTGAGTAGAACAGACTGGGGCAGGTCCCCATATGTCACAATGCAACCTTTCAAGAGGTTTAGTAGCTACAAAAGTGGAAGAGGAAAAAGGAAGTTGAGCACTCTTTCCTAGCTTGCATGACTCACACAGCTTGTTGGTGCGCTTATTTATAGATATAGCTTTCGTTTTGGATAGATGTTGAAGAATCTCTGCATTTGGATGTCCAAGTCGTTCATGCCATACTTCATCATTGGTAAAGAGTTGTCTTGTGGAATAGAAAGCTGTGAATGCAGGATTTTCCAACACATATAGGTCCTTATCCCTGCTTCCGACTGTCAGGAGCTGCTTTGTTTGCTTGTCCTTTACACGCACACCATCAGAGTCAAATTTAAAAGAGCAAGGATAATCTGAACAAAGCTTAGAGACTGATAGAAGGGACTTGGTAATATCTGGGCACACAAGCACATCATTAAGAGGAAGAAATTTACCTGACAAGGTCTGAAGAGGAATTGACCCAATGTGAGTGATTGGTAAAAAATCCCCATTTCCAACCATCACAGAGTCTTGTCCTTGATAAGACTGAGCATGTTGCAAGTTTCTGGTGGTGTTGGTAATATGAGCAGAAGCCCCAGTGTCAGGAAACCACTCATTACCGGTGTGCTGTTCTTCATCAGAGACTCGCATAGCAGCCATGGCAGTAGGAAGCTCCAACTGTGTAAAAGACTCATTGAAACGATTGTAGCATTTAAGGGCACTGTGACCATACTTCCCACATATCTGACAGGTAGGCCGAGAAGAGTTACTGTTTTGACCATTGCCATGCTGCTGAAAACCACGACCTCTAGTGGAATAGTTACCTCTGCCTATGTATCCACCTGATCCAAATCGTCCTCCTCTGGTGTTAGAACTTCTTTCAGTTTGGAAGGCAAGGTGAGGGTTGATCTCAGCAACAATAGAGTATCCTTTCAGCTTGTCATCAAAAGAAATCACCTTAAAAACAACATCTTCATAGTTAGGACCAGGTGATAAATCCATAGAGTGTTCAATAACAGTAGTGATAGACTCTTACTCTTTGCCTAATCCAGTTAGTAACCCATAAATTTTCTCTTGATCAGTCATAGGAAACCCAATAGAGTCAAGCTGATCAAACACCTGTTTAACCTCACTGAGATATTCTTCCATTGATTTTCCATACTTACGGCAAGCACGCAAGCGATTCTGCAGTTCAAACTTCCTAGTAGTGGAAACCCGATTAAATTTTTTAGCAAGAGCATGCCATACCTCGTGAGCAGATTGCATACCGTACACCACTCGTAAGGCTGACTCAGACAGAGATCCAAAGATCCAAGCCATGACCAGTTGGTCATTTCGAATCCATTTGACGAGCTCGGGATTTGGTGCCTCAGAGGAACCTATAGAGTTACTGACAGTCACAGTAGCAACTGGACGGGGAATAACACCATTAACATATCCTAGAAGCATCTGAGGTGAGAGGAATGACTCAAATTGAGTTTTCCATAGTAGATAGTTGGACTCTGTAAGTTTAAGAGTCACAACCTGAGAAATAGATAACGGAGCGGAAGAAAAAGAGTCATCTATAGCCATAGATCGTAATGCTACAGCTCTGATACCATGAAAAGAACGCAAAGCTCTAGAGAAGAAAGAGGCTCATAACTGAGATGATATCATTTTGGAGAGAGAGAAATCTGAGTGTGAGATGGTTCTGGCTTATCCTTGTACTTATGGTTCTGCAGTAATAGTCACTAGAAAGGTAGTCAAAAATCCACAATGGTTTAAATACATTATAGATTTCCAAATCCCACAAATGACATTTTTCGCCCATATAACTAATTGACTCAAACAAACAGACTCAATAAAAGAAAAATGCAGCAGCTGCTTCTGACACTGACTCGATAAAACAAAACAAAGGAAGCAGCTGCACCTGATTCGGTTTTAAATAAAGACACTAAAAGAAAACATGAAAAAGAAAATCCAAAGAAAAGAAAGTAAATTAGCGACGGACCTCTCCCCCGGACTTAAATCACACCGTCTCTGGTGTGAAAAAGATCTAAGAGATTATTCAAAAACAAAAGAAAATAACAATGGATAATACAATGGTGAAAAGAAAAATACAAGAAGAAATCACCGCATTGAAGCGGTAGCCGGACCATCGCCGCGGGCTCTCCTCCGCCTACGTCGCCGAGGCTCGCTGCTGTCGGATGTGCTGGGTGACGGGGCGGTGGCCGAGGATCTGCGGTTGCCGTGCTGTGGCAACATCCTCAGGATAGGGTGTGCATGATCCACTGCATGAGGGAGTTGTTCCTCCGCTGAGAAGTGATCATCCATCGCCTATACTCGCTAGTACTAGGATCATCGGAGATGGACGGAAGGTCAAACTCGCCTTGGGTCGCGGTGCCATGGTAAGGCAGGACTGAGCATGGAGCAAATATGTCCTCGTCATCAGCGTGGGGCTGTGGAGCTCGGGAGGAGCTAGCGCGTCCATGGGCCGAAGAGCGCTGGGGCATGGCATAATCAAGGAGATCCGGATGTGGCTAGAAGGTGAGGTTATCCTTGGTGAGGAGCTGGATAAGTGCCTTGTTGGGTAGGGCACAGAATCGAGTCTCTCCGTCGGCGGTGACGAACCGATAGGTGGTCGGCGGTGACGAACCGATAGGTGGTCGGCGGTGACGAACCGATAGGTGGTCGGGTCACGGAGGATCTTGGAAGATACCAAGTGGCCGGTATCCATCTGCTTCATCTTCGTTACGCAAGTGGCGTTAGAGAGGTCAACTCGAAGGTGGTGGAAGAGGGAGGTAAGGAGGCTGCCAATGCGCTCAGTCCGTGGTTGGGAGCCGCCGGTGGCGCGAGGGCCGGCGTGGTGAGGTAGCGCGAGGGATGTCGCGCGAGAGAGGAGAATTCCGGTGGTGTAAGAAGGCACGAACGTGAGCGGGAGCACGAGCAGGAGGGGCGGGGGTTTGACCGGCGGCGAGAGAGATGAGAGATCTAAAGGGGGTGAGAGAAAAAGAAAAGAAAAAGGGGTTAGTATAAATAGGAAAGGAAAAAGAGGAGGGGAGTTACCAAATAGGGTTTGGCGTGGGAAAGTGGGGTAGTGGGGCTAGTTACAGGCCTTGGAAATCGGGCTCCCACTTTGGTCTGGCCGCGCATGCAGAGCACCCTGGCAAACATGTGCTCGCGGACTTTTGAAGGGTGCTCGCGGTGCCACGTGTCTCCTCCCCTTTTTTTTTTTTTTTTTTTTTTGAAAATAAGACTGAAAGCAAAAAATTAGTATGAAAAAAAAAATTGAAAAATAATGTACATAGCCTTACCGCTGGGTTGCCTCCCACCAAGCGCTTGGTTGAAGTCGTTAACTTGACTTGGTTAGCCGTCTAGGCTGGAGGAGGGTCACAGAAGGTGGTGGATTCACCTTCTTCGATGCGTGACTCAGCTAAGTAGGGTTTGAGTCGTTGGCCATTGACTACAAACTCTTCTCCTCTATGGTTCAACACACGACGGCTCCATGTGGCCGAACCTCTTTGATAGTGAATGGACCGGACCATCGTGACTTCAGCTTATGATCGACCTTGGCATACTTGGTGTTCAGATCATTGTACATATGATCGACCTTGGCATTGATCTCAGTTGCAGCCTTCTGTTGATTGGCTAGGAGTTGCTGCATGAGAATCTTCAGCTCATCTTGAGAATCCGGCGTGGGGGCATATTGTTAAGCGGGTGCAGAGTAGGGTTTTTGTTGTCCTCCTCTTTGGAATCTGTTCTAGTTCTGCGTGGGGGTGAATGATTTCCCCTGTTGGTTGCTGGAATAGAACTTCTGGAAACCCTGGTTCTGTTGCAATTGGTTTCTGTTTCCTCCTTGCTGTGGATAGATGAACTTGTGGATTGTCGACATTGGTGCTGCGGTAGGAGAGGTTGGGGTGGCTTCGGTAATTTGGGTTGAACCCTCGATTCTGCACATATCCCTGGCCGCTCACATAGTTCACCTCTTGCACCCCAGCAGCATCATCTTCTTCAAACTCTTGGGAGATAGGTGTACTCCCATCCTCATCCACAAAGTGAACCAATTTTTGGGTTCCCCTAAGGAGTAGGTTCACCTTAGCTGTTAGCTCATTGATCTTTTGTGTCTCCACGCTGTTCACTTTTCTGGTTCGATCATATTCTGGAGACTTGTTGTTAGACCTCGAAGTCAAGTTCTCAATCAGCTCAAAGGCGCCTTCTTTGATCTTGGTCATAAAATCACCATTGCTGGCCGTATTAAGCGCATTTCTATAGTCCCACTCGACACCATCATAGAAAATTCTCAGAATATGTTCATCCTTGAATCCATGATGTGGACACTCCCTGCGGTATTCCTTCAGCCTTTTCCAAGCTTCACAAAAAGCCTCCCCGGAGTGCTGTTGGAATGAAGATATCTTGTTCTTCAAGGCAGCAGTCTTTGACTTGATGTAGAAGTGGTTTAGAAAAGCTGCTCTACATTCAGCCCATGTCTTCAACGACTCCGGTGGTAGTGACTTCAGCCAACGAGATGTCTTATCCGCAAGTGAAAAAGGAAATAGCTTGCACTTCAAAAATTCACTCGGAACTCCATTAGAACCCATGGTGCTACAGATTTTCTCAAAATTTTCGATGTGCTCCATGGGGATTTCAGCTGGGAGCCCATAGAAAAGATGCTGCTTCACCAACGAAATCAATTGGGGTTTGATTTCGAAGTCTTGCCGCTGAATGGCTGGAGGTGTGATGGCGGCTCGGTTCTGATAATAGGTGTGTGGATTGTCCGAGTCTCCAATTCCAGGCTGCGGTTGCTGAGCCACTTGTCTATCTCTTCGGAGTTGCTCCATCTCAACCCGAAGCATTTGCAACTGAGCAGCCAATCCATCTTCTTGATCGCCCATGTTGGCGGTATTGAGTCTTCGCTGTCGGTACTCCCTTTCTACCCTAGCGAGCTCTTCGTTTGAAAGATTGATTAAATTCCCGGTGCAGTTTCTTCTTGTTGTTCTAATGGTCATGCAGCTGAAACATAAGAAAAAGGGAAATGAAAAATTAGTTTCTTAGACTGAATTTAAAAATCAAAAATCAAAGGTAACACAATTGGTCCCCGGCAACGGCGCCAAAAATTTGATACACAGAGTTTTAACCCTAAATAATTATGCAAGTGCACAGACAATTGCAGTAGTATTAAAGGGATCGAATCCACAAGGACCAAGGTTACACTATGAAATTACGAGATTATTAAATAAAGGTAAGACAAAAGATATGGTTGATTTCGAACAGAATTGCAAATAAATAAAAACGGTAATAAATCAATAAGGAAAAGCACTAGATCAAGGTAATTCGCAGGTGATTCAGAGATGAGAACTTAGCAACTATTCAGGAATCGATTTCAGCAAAGGTGTAGAACTCAAACATAAAAATAATATCGTCCTACTCTCGTGGCGTTGATAACTTTATCTAGCAACCTAGATGCCTAAACTCTCGCTTGGATCTAGAGATGTAAATAAGCATTAGAGAATGGGTTTAATATGTTCACAACCAGCCGCACCAACTCTCGTCACCTACGTCTGATTGCTCACCAATATTTTTTCTAGTAACCTAAATTACTCTCGCAAATAGGTTTAACCTAAAATCATAAACTAAGTGATCAGTTTAGTTTAAGCATTAATTTCGACCAGAGGTGAAGACAGTATGTATTTATGCATCCTATTTGTGCCAAGTTAAATCATCTCATGAATACCTTTGAAAAATCCTAATCTAGTTAATAGACTACTCAGACATAGAAGAAGAAAACAAAGCAATAGAATAAAAGGATTTCATGAATAAATACTGAAAGTAACAAGGTTCAGAATTCTTCTCAAAACAAAGTATGGATGATCTCCAAGTCAAAGCAATCGAAACAAAGGATGAAAGGAACAAGGACTAGGTGATGGCGACAAAGGAGGAGAAGGAGAGGATCTTCAAGCAGCTTCTGATTTTTCTCCAAGGAAAGAGACGTGTTTTTGAAGAAGAAGCTACTGACTTATTTAATCACCCGAAATTAGGTCAACTCGGGCCCACTAATCTTCGCTGACGGCGTAGCATGTGCTCCCACTGGGTGCTCGCGTGGAAATTTGGCCCTTTTGCTCCAAATCCGCCTCTTTTTGCTCCAAAAGTCCAGTAAGCTCCAGTCCATCCAATTTATGCTCCAAGACTTCATTCTGACCTGTTAAGACTCATAATAGACTCGAAAGACACTAAAAAAAACTATAAAACATTAGTAAATATGGGCCAAAATTATCATATATCAAAATGCTTAACAAAAGAATAACAAAAAATGTCTGATGATAAAAATAATGGGTTACGTACACTCAACATATTGTCTAAGGCTTGAAGACAATCAGATTGGATGAAACTGATCTTGTGATCAACACTTGCATTCTTGATGAACACTAGACCCATCTCGTAAGCTTCCTTATCAATGTCTATTGCAATCTATATAACCAAAGAGTTCGTAGATGGTATAGACCTTATCAATTTTTGCTTACTTGATTTTTGAGGAAAATAAGGATTAATATAGTGTTGTAGATATACATGTCCATCCTCAGACAATGCAAGGGCGGTCGAGAGCAGTGAGTAACCAGTGAAAACACCGAGCTCTAGCGTATTCTTGGCATTCATCATCTTTATAACCATCGATAAGAAATGACCCTCATCGACTGGAACCTCCATCTCGCTTCTACACATACAAATTAATAAATCAAGATTTGTTAGTGTAATCCACTCAGCGATGTAGAAAACATGCACAAACCAGCCCACAGCCATACTTACAAATTGCCATATTTGTAGACAGTAGCTTCTCGTAATTTCTTGAGCTCTTCATGCTCTCTTGGATACGCCGTCGTTTCGAAGATGTACTATCACACATATCACAAGTTTTGACTCAGAACCACAACTGTATCATTAAAGTGTTGGTTCGGATTTAGCATGCACGGAAGATCATGCAAAGCTAAGTAAAATTTTGCAGTTCAAGCAAGATTTTGGATCTGATCAAAAAATTAAGTAGGGAAAAATATGTAGAATGATTAAAAGACCTTTTTGAGAGCCTTGCTCTTGAGAATCCCTTTGGAGGGAATCAGTTTCTCCATAGCTCGGTCTCTCTCTTGAATCTTGTTGCCTTCAACTTCAAAAACTTTGTAATGCTCATTAACATATATCTCTATTACTCTATTTAAAGACAATCATAAAAGTAGAGAATGGTTTAGTGATAGTAGTATCAACAGCTGTACAAGTATATACTGTATTTGGTATTTTTAAAGTTTATAATTTACGTTTTCCTGTGATTTTTATATTATTTTTTGAGAGTTTTGTAAGCAATGATATTTTCCCAGAAAAATGTCTGTGATTGTAACGGTTTTTACATTTTTTTTTTGTTAAAAGGTGATTGTAACGGTTCTCTAGAATGTTTACGATTATAACATTTTTGGTAACTGTTTTACATTTTTGCCTATCTATCTAGAGCATCCACATCAATTCTATATCTAATTGCGTGTCTAAACAATAAAGTAGTATTTTTTTATAATTTAATTATTTATTTATTTGTTAATTAATTTGTGACTAATCAATGGATAACATGGGTAGATATGATGATCTTTAGTGTCTTCCTAGAGACACCTCTCTTCTCTATTTCGCAAATTAATTTTTATTTTTATTTTTTAAATATTTTTTATTTAAAGACATCCATAAAAAAATTGTGCAGTAATTTTTTTTTCTTTTTCATCTGGGATTATATTAGAAAGAAGAAATTTTTACAATAATGCCTAAAACACACCAAGGGGCATATGGGTTAGTGTATACAAAATCGCACATAACCACCAAAAATTGGCTTAACAAAAGCCACAAGTTAGAGACTAACTAAAATCCTCAAAAAACAGAGGTAAAGTGTCTATAATTCTCAAAGAAATCTTCCAGCTAAACGGAAGGTGCATAAGCAACATAAGATTACATTGGCACCACATGAGCAACTCTATCATAATGTATTTTCACCTCGTTTTGTACTTATTTTTTTGTCATAGCATAATTTTTACTTTTTTCATTTGAGAGAAATCATTTACACACTTTTTCTCCTCTATGGAGAAATATTTTCTTTAATTTTCATATCCAAGAGAAATATTGTTTTTTCGTTATGTAAACCGAGAATATCATACATTTTTTACCAATTTCTTATCGTATGTCAATTATATGTATCGATAAATCCGACAAAACAGTTTAACAGTCGGTCTTGAATATTATTTTAGTACACCTAACATTTTGCATATAACCAATTAGAATAATAAATTAAATTAGATTATACTAAATTAGTTTTGTTCATTGTGCAACCAAGGTTTATATAATAAGATTAGATAAATTAACAATATTTTTGGTTTCTTTTTTTCTTTTAAAATTATTTCTTAGTATAAATTATTGGTTAGATAAATTAACAAATTCTTTGTTTCATTTTTTTTCTTTTAAATTATTTCTTAATTTTAATTATTGATTAGAAAATAAAAAAAATTGGGTTCTTTTTTCCTTTTAAAATAGTTTCTATATTTTAATTAGTTTTATTTTCATTTTAGATTTTGTTTTAAAATTATTTTTTTTAATTTTAATTATTGATTAGATAAATTAACAAATTCCTGATTTCCTTTTTTCTTTAAAAATTATTTCTTTTATTTTCGTTTTTGGATTTTTTAAAAATTATTTATTCATTTTAATTATTGATTAGATAAATTAACAAATTCTTTGTTTCAGTTTTTCTTTTAAAATTATTTCTTAATTTTAATTTTTGATTAGAAAAAAATAACAAATTCTTGGTTTTCTTTTTTCCTTTCAAAATTATTTCTATATTTTAATTAGTTTTATTTTCGTTTTTAGATTTGTTTTAAATTTTATTTTTAATTTTATTTTTTATTATTGATTAGATAAATTAACAAATTCTTGGTTTCCTTTTTTTTTCTTTTAAATTTTTTTTTTTTTTTTTGGATTTATTTTAAAATTATTTTTTAATTTTAATTATTGATTAGGTAAATTAAAAAATTATTGGCTTCCTTATTCCTTTTAAAACTATTTTTTCTGTATTCATTTTAATAATAATATTTATGAATCTGACACGTGGCAAAATTTAAATTATTTGTAACACATGTTCTAATCTCGTGAAGTATAATTTTGACATGTGTCAGTTTTTTTGTGAGTGTAACCCAAATTTATATATTAAGATATACTAAATTTTTATATATGCCTATGTTCAAACCTTCACA
Source organism: Cardamine occulta (assembly GCA_028015245.1). Lineage (NCBI taxonomy): Eukaryota > Viridiplantae > Streptophyta > Magnoliopsida > Brassicales > Brassicaceae > Cardamine > Cardamine occulta. The sequence continues at coordinate 9,969,377 of CM051363.1, forward strand.
CTCATTATTTCATTCATGGTAATGACAAAAGTAAAAGCCGAAGCCAAACAAAGTAACACCATTTGGTAATTTGACGAGTCTTTTAATCACACAATGCGTCTGCCAGAGAGTGACACATCACCAATAGAGATTTGAGAGAGCTCGATGCGAGGATCATTAGCTAGCTTCTTGTTCAAGTCCATAAGGGCTTTTCTGTTAACTCTCATGTGCTCTGGCACACTTTCTTCTTCCTCTGCCACAAATCCAAACCATAATGTGTTATCAAAAGCTATAACTCCCCCTACTTTTACCAACTTTATTAGTCTCTCGTGGCATAGTCGTTTACTTTATCAGCATCAACAAATGCAAAATCAAACACCGGTTTTGGATTCTCCTGCGCCATACATAAGCCAAAGTCATCTTAAAACCATGCATTAGAATTTTAATAATGAAATAAGTTAAAATTTTAAGTAGATAAATATGAAATGAAAACACGTGATGAATTGTCATATTTCGCTACGTGTGTCCCATGACTTTTCTCATGCATTGTATACAAAACATGATACGCTCTTATCTAATTTTCTGAAAATTCGATGAATGCAGAGAAAGTATGTATGATTTATGAATGCCATTGCGGACTTTCAGTCTTACCAGAGCCGGATCAAGAATGATTTTAAGATTTTTGGATAAACATGGAATTTTAAACGATCACTAGTAATATCATTTCATGTTAGCATTCATAATTACTCGAATATTTAATTAGGAAAAAAATTTAATTATAATACAGTGTTTTAAGAATTGGAAAGAGTAATTTTAATATTTAATCAAATGATACGTGTCGCGTTCTTGTTAATTAGTAGTATAATTTTTACATATGTTGAACAAAATTATTTTTCAAAAATGATAATTAACATTAAAACAAAACAAAAGAACTATATGGAGAAAAGTCATGGGCTGATCTGGAAAGACCCAATAAGAAAGGCCCACAGTAAGCCTCTAGACCCAAGGATAGAACTAGGGTTTTTCCACTGTAACCCTATAAATTGCGTTAGTGATGAGATGTAACCTAACAAGCTCTTTAGTCGTTTTGGTTCGACTTCATCTTCATTCTATTTATTGAATTTTTTTCACGTAGTGAATCTTTTATCGTCGATTTATTTTTAAAATTTCTTTCTATTCAATCTCTACTTTGTAGATTGATATGGTAATTGCCTCCGATGATGATCAAATCATAACTTTCGTTCTTCCGAGATTTATCATGCGGAGAAATTATGGAGACCTGAACTGAGTTGAGGCAATTACTTATGTTTTCTTCTTTGATCTTTTGACTGATAATTTTCTTACAGTGAAGATAGTTTTGAATTTATTTTTTTCAAGTGTATTTTCTGGGTTAACTCTTATGATGTTAAAACTTTTAACTTTCGTTCTCCTGAGATTTCAATGTGCTGAAAAATATTGGAGACCTGAACTGAAGAATTGTATCTAACCAAACCCTTAATTTTGTTTTTCGTAATTTTCTAGTTCAGTTCAGAAAATAAAATTTTCGAGAAATTAACTAAGACCTTGTGTTCTTAGACCAACGATTCTCTACTAAAACACTTTTGATTCGTTAAAATGGCGTTCAGAAATTATGAAGATGGGCTAAAATATATGTTGACCTGCCGAGATAAAGACTTGTGGAAGGAAATAGAATACACGTTTATTACATAATTTGAGACATTTGACATATATAAAACCAATTCAGTAGCCTGACAATTATATTATCAGCAATTTAAAGGAAAAACCAAATTGATGGATAGTACAAATTTGATATCATAATATATTAGACTGCCTTTCTACCTTACCGCAATGGATTGGAATGATAGCACACTTACATGTTTGATTCTACGAAAACAAAGTTTCAAAATCCTCGACGATGTTTTAGTCGTAAGTAAGACTTACACACCTCTCAACTGAATCTGGTTGAACATAGTAAAGGAAATTTATTGGGATTTAGCAGAATCTCACGTTTATCTTCCTACTTGTAGGACCTAACATAATAATATTAGTGATAGTGACATAGATCAGGGCCAATCAACTACGCATAATAAGTAACTATGATCAATCATATTTACACTTTGTTATGTATACAATAATATTCACACAAAAATTCTGTTGTTTATCTAGAAAATGAAACAAAGGTCTATCTATCCTCGATGCCTGCAGTCATAAAGCAGAGCCGGTTCAAGTTAATTTATCCACGAACGCCGTCTTCAAACACTTGTATTCTCAGACCATTTTAAACCAATCGGAAAGAAAACCAAAATCAAAATTCGATATTTGTTGCACTATCAATTTCCCTGGCTGACTACAGTTTACAAATTCAATAAATAATTTGGAAATATAAATTTGAGAATTGATCACAAATGGTATGAGTATCTATAGTCTTGCAAGTCATTATCAAACTCGGCCGAGCGAAATGACACAAAGAAGACCGTATAGTCATGGAATGGTTAACAGTATGTATACAACAAAAGCATTTTGTTTCTCTTCATCGAACGCCGCCGAATCATCAGTCTACTTCCGATCTCTCCGCTTCCGTTCTGCTCTCTGCCTCTTTTCCTCTTCCCAGTCACGTTCATACATCCTAATACCAAGGTCAAGGAAATTGCCAATCTTGGTTTTGGATTTTGTAACTCTGAAGATACCATTCAATGATGATGCATCATATATAGGGATGTTTCATGATGCAACGAACAAACTCAAGCAGAGATTATATAAGTTGGTAACAGTACTCTTTTTTTTTAAGGATACGAGTCAGGTTCACGACGAGCCATCTTGCTGGAAGCGTCTTTTCCTAGAAGTCTGATGCTTGGCTCTTCAGGATAACCTCCATGTTGAATCATACTACTGCTCTTTCGCTCTCTGCCTTCGTACGATGATGGTCCCATACCGATTGATAAGGAAGACTGATGTGGCATGGGTGAGTATTCCCCTGGCTCTGCAGATGGGACCTGTTGCTCCCTCTTAAGCTTCCTTCTTTTGGAGGCTTCAAAATCGTCTTTCAAAGGGAGGCTTTTTTCTCTTTCCCTCTCTCTTTCCCTTTCCCTTTCTTCTCCCTGCATTAAGTATAAATAAGAGGGTTTATTCCTATGCTCAAACAGAGAGATCATTGCAGAAAACACTCCATGGAGTTTCTCATTTTTTATGAAAAAAACTAATAAAATGTGTATTGACCTTCAAGAAATCAGAAACGAATTACCATAACACAAGAGCAGATAAAAGAAAGCAATATGAAATCATGATGATGCAGTGATAACAGATATTCTAGAGTTCTTAGTATCCCCAGCGGTATAGAGGGGGAGCCATGTTACCTTCACAATGATTGTTTCTCGGTCATCTCGCTTTCGGTCACGAAAATCGTCATCTCTTCTACGTTTTACATCATCTAGGGAAACTAATGAATTCTCCTCAGAGCGCCGTCTCTCTCTTTCATCATGCCTCGGGGAAAGCCTCTGAGAATGCCTTGAACCTCCAGCTCTTCTTTCGGGGTCTTCTTTAGAGGCCATAGATTGTGGAACAATGTTAGGAGGTAAAGGTGGAGGTGGTGGTAAACCTTGAGCATGAAAATGATCATCAGAATGAGATTTCTCAAGTGATGCCTCACCATGACGCACTTTGCTTCTATCATCTTTGTTTCGTTCATCCTTGTTTCTATCATAACTCCTAGTTGTTCCTTTATCAAGACCCTTCTCAACAGAGCGCTCTCTACCATGACGTTCCAAGGATTTATCTCGTGCTTTCTCCACATCATCTCCGCGAGGTTTATGCTCCCCTCTTTCTCTGTGGTCTCGGTCCTGTCTTTCATTACCCTTATCCTTTGATCTATCTTGATCCCTATGGGTGCTTTGGTCATCAGTGGATGTTTTGTTTAAATCCAGCCGAGCCTCTGTTGATCTATCTCGATCACTCAATCGAGGCTCACTGTCATGCTCTTTGTGCTCAGCATCTCCTTTCCGCCGTTTACTTATTCTCTCACTATCTTCAACAGTATTAGTTCGTTTTTGTAACCTATCACTCGATCTCAAAGACGTGACAATTTCATGCCTAGGGGAATGAACAGTTCGAGAAGATTGCTTTTGTGCATCAGAAGCTTCAGCGCCATCATCTTTCCCTGCATCAGAGATTAAAAGTCAGAATACCTAACAAGTCCATCCAACTTCCATTACCTTCTACGAACATCTAATGATTTTGTGGGTGAGATCAAACCTTTAGACAAACCAGTAGCTATGCTACCATTGGCTGCTGTGCTGGAAGGAGCTTTGGTCAAACCTGCTTGCCTGCTCTCCAGATAAATAAGATCTTTGTCTGCTGTGGATGTTCTTCCAACAGCTTTACCGGACCTTCCATCATCTTTTCCAAAATCTTGCTTTGTTGATTTGTTCCCTGGTGCAGCTGATGCCCCTCGTTTGGAGGAAGGTTTTAACTGCCAACCAAAAATAATATGCATGATAGAAAGTTAGAGCCCACAATCTTCCTAAAATGCTGATTAGCTGAATTTTTTTCAGCCACCAACTTCAAACATGAAAAGGCTGGGGTGAAGGTAAAGAGTATAGATTTTATGTTGCATCATATTGGGATCAAATAATTAACCTTAGCGCTCTCACCCACAACCCGGGGTCCACATGAAGGGGTAGGTTTAACACAGTCTATATGTCTAGAGTCTACACAGTAACCCAAATATGACATTACATCTAATAATCACTTCTTCTAAATCAGTCCTTTAGAAAAGGAACTGTCAAAAACGATAGAATGGGCTACAATCTCCTATATAATTTCTGTAAACACATGCTAGTGACAAATGTGGGATTCATAAATAAAGCAGCGGTTGCTAACTTAACAAATGAAAGATCAAAGAATCACGGCCATACCTCAGCATCAGAATACTTTGAAGCAGCTTTGACAGGATTTTCGTCAGATATTCTGGGTGATTCATCTGTTTCTTTTTGTTCCACTAACTTCTTGGACATGGATGGTTGGGCATCCAACGGATTGCCTCCCTTTGATTTCAGATGTCCTTGATCAGATTTTGAAGTTATACTTTCTGCTTTTCCATCTAGAGGTTTAATTTTTGATATCGGGTCCTTGCCCAATCCGCCAGACTCAGGCTGCTGGTTAACAGTATATCTTTCCCCAGTTGCATCACCTTGGGAGACACCAATTAGCAAGCCATTCTGGGAAGGAGCATATTTTACAGGATGTACTGGTGGGGCCTTTAGTTCAAGGACATTCTGGGAAGAAGAAGCATGTTTTGGAGTTTGTACTGGCGGGGCCTTAAGTTCAAGGAAGCCCATGCTAAATTCTTCGTCTGTAACCCAATGTGGCTGCAAATAATCGACATTCAGTGAAAGTGTGCAAAAATCTGAACATGAAATTGCAATGGTTAGCACTCACTTTTCTTGCAGACAGTGCAGCGGCAACACCAGTTGCTAAGACCTTAAGGTCCTCTCGCTCATCATTTTTAATCTTGGCTACCTGTGAGACAACCAAAGAAAGGAAACATTAATCTTTTCACAAAGAAAACACATGGAAAGATAGAAATCACACTAACTTAAAGCAGATTCATAAGACTGGCTAGTAAAGAGGTACTTGCCCGTTTCTCAAGGTTTATCCCAGTTTTTCGAGTAACTGGGAAAACACCAGATATTTTTGTTAACATAATTAGGGCATTACGAATCTCCATATACTCATTAGACTCCAGACATTGGATCAAAAGCCGTGTGATTCTTCCACTCCATTTCCAATGTACCTTTCAGAAAGATCAACAGATGAAACAGACATTAAACACAGAAGGAACAAGACTTTTTGTTACCAGTAATTAAAACAGAAAACATGACCACTAAATATTTTAGAATTACATAGGGAAAAGATATCTACAGATGAATGGAAGATATTAAAATCACTGAGCAGAAGCAATGCTTTTCCATCAGATAAAAGCGTAACTAATTACTTTTCAAGACATCATACACCTAAAACATGACACAGCTGGAGAGTTTGTACCACCTAAAACATGAGACAGCTAGAGAGTTTATACCACTAAAAGTAACATAAATATACAAGTCAAAGATCTGAATTTCTAACCTTCACAAATTGTCCAAATGTGACACGCTGGCTGTTTGGGTATCGATAATAAACAGCAAAACCTGGCATGTTTCCGCACTCATGTTCATAAACTGATTCTTTACTCTGAGAAAAGATAGGAGACAACATTAGTATCATATACTAGGTTAGAAAGAAAACCACAATTCTATACTTTCATCTCTAAGTACAATAAAATTAAAGAGTGACCTTCCAGTGGTATGCAATCTTTAAGGTCTCAAACAAAAACCTCCCAAGTCTTCCAACTTCATATTCAGTGCTGCAGCAGATCATTGGTTGCAGCGTTTTACATATCAGTACATCAATGTGGTTGACAGTGTTAAAAAAGGGTGTTCCAAGAGAGTGGAGCATATGTACAAACATAGCACAGTACACAGAATCTGCCATGCTAAATGTGCAACGAGGGAAAATACAACGTTGCAGGAACTCCATATTGATCTTTAAAGTATCGGGACAGGAGCTCAACCATGTATCCTTTTCACGTGAAAGCCTTCTACGGACAGAAGCAACATGTTCTTCATGCTTTTTCAGTTCACTGGTTAGACGATCAAGAGATTCTTGAATCCTTTCCTTCTCTTTCTTTCTCTTCGTAATCGCTGAACTCGAATTATCAGCAACCTCTTCAAGTGTCTTAAGGGCAGCATGCTGTTTAGATATCTCAGACTCATAACGGTTTCTGGGAACATGGAGATCATAAAGGGTAAGCCCCCAAAAAGTAGCATAGAGGTGTGGCGACAGACTATTCCAAGCTTTTGAGGGTAGCATTGTTCTTACTGTATCAAGAACATCAGACCACCTGCAAACACATTGTTGAAGTAATTAAATGCAACTAAATAACTAATTTCACAGTAAGAGAAAGTCCAATTAATCAGCATCTAGGTGTAATGCAGTTAAATAAGTAATTCTTATCACTTCAAATCTTCAGAAAGAGACTATTCGAAAATTCAAATAGACATGATGTCCATAGTGTTACTGAAGCAAAACAAAACATATTATACAGGTTGAGTTGAAATATTACGTTACAGCTTTTTCAGATGCGCCGACATCAAGAATCATGGAACTCTCAGATTCTGAAATATCAAAATCTGCATCCATAGATTCCCCACTATCCAAAGGCCATGAGACATCACCATTCTGTCGACACTTGAATAGCCTCATCACAGGGCGAAATACCAAAAAAGCGACCTGGCATGGGATTCAAAACATAAGTCCGGGTTTCAAGATGCAGGGAAGTAAACACAAACGGAGCGCAATAATAGCTAACGATGAAGACCAGAAATACATAAGTTAAAAGTGATGAAATGCATATTGTTGAAGAGTGCAGCAACAGAAAGGGTAAAGAACAATGAACAAAGGAAAGAAAGTCGAGATACCTCTGGTTCAAGATGGTATGTGTGAACAAGCTCATCAAGCGAAGGTACCAGCCGAGCATAAGCAGTAGCAGGACTGACAGCACTAGAAAGGAAGTCCACATATTGGAGGAGAATTCCATGACATCTGTCGAACTGCTCAGTGACCATCTTAATATATGGTGCATCCGCATTCACCACAACTCTGCATATCAGGAAGTTTACATTATAATACATCCTGAATATCATGGTTTGTTGACCAAATGAATAATTGTACACTGTACAGCACACATACTGAATTGAGAGAAAGGAACATTGTCCATAGTCGCATCAATAGAAAATCTACAATGTAAATATGTAGTTTTAGACACCGATTTAATAGGCATTTTGTTTCAGTATATGATGTAGGAACATATGCATCCTGCTCTAGTAAAGACTTGTATGCTCCATGCAACAATTAATGCACACTTCCAAATGTCAAACAATTTTCAGTGATCAGATTTGTAAACTTACAGAGAGCGATGCTGGGCGATAAGTAACAAAAGGGGGATAGCTAACTTTGGTTCATCATTTGGAAGTAACGAATCTCGTAGACGGTTTGATGATTTGACAAGTGCCTGAAAAAACCAGGAAGAGAAATTAGAACTATTTTAAAACTAAGATACTTTGATAAAGTTTATTGATACTGATGCCACTATTGCAAGCACATATGTTTTAGTCTATTTAGAGCCTAGCATCTACAGAAGTACAGAAGAGGTATTGAATGAAAAGCATTTCTTACAAGACCACACATTCTAAATGAATGACTTCAGATAAAACAAACTTTCCACAACCCTTACAAACATGTCTGCAGCAGTATGCATGCAAACACATAAATTAACCGGCACCGCAGACCAGTGTCAGCAAATGCAGATGCAAAAACAATAAGCTAAAACAGAGCTGTGGCCGATCAAGCTTGAAAATACCCAAATCAATACTGCTTTATTACTGAAAATAAAGAGCAACATCATCAATATGAAGTTATTTTGAATTTTTGAAGATCTAAGAAAACAAACCTTGTTGTTCCGTGTCATGCCAAAGGATGTTGCGTGATAACGTAAAGTCTCACTTCCAGCCATGGCATCCAACTGATCTTCAGTAAGGTTCTCAGTGTATTGTACATTTGCCATTTGCTGGACCAGTTCCTACACATCATTGTGAAATTACAGTCAGCCATCATTAGTCTGAATAAATTGGATCATAATAATTTGGGAATACAAACCATAAGTGTACCTGGAGAAGAACAAGCTCAATCCCTTGCCCCCTCTTTAACTGGTTCACTAGATACTGGAAAAGACCCCTTAGCTCCATTGATGGGTACTTCTTACACCTGGATAACATGATATTGTTTATAAAAACACTGCAACAAAATGGCCTTTACAACTTTTATTACTTTCTAAATAACACTAAATGTGCATCTTGCAGTAAGAAGATGGAAATATTCTAATGGCAGTCAGAGAAAAAGATGGAACCCTCACAAGAAGCGGTAGTCAGCCACAACACCTAGATTTTAAAATAAAAGAGACATATGAAGAAAACTAACAGGATGAACAGATGGAAAAACTAATGGCTAAAGCAAAGCACCCTTCATTCTATCAGGCAAACTAGCATTGATCATGTGAGCAATATGAGCTCCTCAACTTCTGCAGCAAGTAAGCATCTTGCAAAATTTCAGTAATTATATCACCAACATATACAACCAGTAGTTACATTAGAAATACAACTGATTATCCAAATTCACGAAGTAACCTAAATGGTTTTAAATATCAGAATAGCAAGTTCGGTCCTCAAACATTTTTGCACTAATATAATACAGCACTGTGCTCTTCTATCTTCGACGTAACTGAAATATGACTGGTGCATGCAATCACAAAAAAAAAAACCATAGCAATCAATTCTCTCTCTAAAAGCACAGCGAAACTATTTCTAGTAAGTATTAACGTTTCCAAAGAAGAACACATACAGGTGACCCCAAAATGAAGCCAGAGATTGAAGCCAGTCCGATAAATTAATCCCATCGTCTTTGAGTTTATCTCGTCCACTTTGTGCCAGTCTCTCAATCACGACATATTCCAGGATATCATACTCAAGCTGTGCATGAGAAATAATTTGGAAAGCATTAGAAAGGAAAGCTGACTCTAACTTAAAAAGCTGACTCTAACTTAAAAAGCTGACTCTATCTCATCATGATTACTTTTTTCTAGAACAGCTGAACAGAAAACCTAAGAGAGTAAGGACATCAAGTGAATAAGAGCATAGCATAAAAAAAAACACGCAAAAGGTATCACTGACCTGTGTCAAGTACTTGAAGGCATCCACAACAGGAGCAATCATATCTCTGTATGCTTCAATCTGTTGCAACAAGAACCTGACAGTTAGCCCCGCCTGAACAATTCTGACCCAAAATTAAAAGCAACGCCACATTTTGTAGTAGGTAAACACCTGATTTACAATTGTCCGAAGCACCGTCATGGGATTGGCATGAGCTAGTTTTGCCACCATCCTTCCTAACTGCTTCAAATTTTCCTTTGCAAGCCGTTTTAGAATCCTTCTAGTGTCCAACTAAAATAGGAGAATAGGCTCCTGAGGGGTCTGAAAGATGTATATTTCCATTTGTATCATATGAGAATAACTGGTCGAAGAAGTAACACTGCTATACCTTTGCCACTTGCCTTGCTGCCAACAACAAAGGATTCCGCTCATCGTCTTTTTCCCACTCACCATATAAACGATAACGAGCCTAAAAATAAAATCGATCAGCAGGATTGACCAGCACGTTCTACACATAAATACCAGGAACAAAACAACAGAAGCAAGTCAACCTCATACGGAAGGAGACTCATCACTTCCCAAATCTCATGACCAACTGCTGGATTTGCAGGTACTAACTGTAACGATGGCAAAAGGCATGTTCCTAGAGCTTCTTCCACTCTCAACCTAACTTCCTTCAGTTGCACACGAGAAACTTCATATGCATTACCTTCTTGATTTGACGAACCATCGCTACTGCGAACAAGATCCAAGGCTGACAAGTAGTAAGCCCTTAATACTCTACAAATCTGCCACAATGATAAACATATATCAGCTTCAGTCTTCAATCTTTTGTATATCACATTCAGTATTTTAGAGGTCAGCGCACCTTCTGCAGCAGTTGTGTATTGCGGTACAGGTAGGGTCCAACTATAACAAGCATCTCAAACACTTCTTTCGGAAGATCTAGGCAAGTCCTATTGGCTGTTGTATTAGCAGTGTGTGTAGTCTTTTCTGTGCCGGCAGAAGAAGAATTATGAAAACGTGTCTGACGGGCAATGCGATAAGCACGAGTGATTGACTTTTCTATAAGCCTGAAAACAGAGACCAAGAAAATTGTGGTTGTCATCATAAATTAATGGCCAGAGCTGCAATATTTCTTAGGTGATACATAGAACTGAAGAAGCAAAGAAATGAAGCTGCTATACATCTGAGGACAAATTACTCACTAACCTAAACAAGCCACTACAAATCTGATTGTGAGCCACTGGATTAAGAGGTGCAAGACGCTCGAACAAGATATTGGCATGATACCTGAGAAGAAGTATATTGTTAACTCGAAAAAAAAACAATGTTGATCAGACAGGGGAATACTAAGCACTATGCCTTAAATAGAAATAATATATAAAAAATAGTTTTGTAAATCATAAAGTACAAGGTAAACAAGATGTATATGGAAGTATCAATCTGAGACGTGAATTTTGTAGAAGACACCATTAACAGTCATATATTGTAGAAGACACCATTAACAGTCATCCAATATTTCCTGAAGTTTAATTTCAAGTAATAAACAAAAAGGTGACTAAATTATAACGAAATAACAATCACATACAGAGTGGTCCTAAAAGAAGTATCACGCTCATGAATAATATAGCTTGAAACTCCACATGGAGTGGTTTGATGATAGTGGATTTGTCGAGTAAAAAGAAATAAAAAATTGGATGGCAAACTAAGCTTCCAGAAGATTTCAACATTTTTATTTATAAATTAAGAGGAACTAGTATGCAATTAGACATACCAGTCGTCGACAGAGAGGAAACCATTAAGGAGGCCCAGAGTCTGATTATTTTCAAGCTCTGGTAATCGCTCAGTAACAGCTTCAGTTTCCATGTCTAGAGCAGCAAATAGATCTACTGTGACATCTCCTTGTTTCTCATCCTCCATTAGATCCTTCCCAGTAGCAGCGAGATTTATCTTTCCAATTTTATTGGCCTGTATAAAAGGAGGGACTTGTAAATATCATAACTCATGAATTGAAAATAAGGCCTCGAAAATAACAAAAATGGGCTGGCTTCCAAGAAGATGGAGAAGTGCTTAGTTTCTATGTATTTATTAAAAGGCAAACTGAGCAGATTATCGCAAGAGCAGAGGAAACAGGTTTGTTCATTTTTCTCGCGCGGGGGGTGAAGGTTTTAACCCAGAAGAAACATAGAGACAACTTACCCTAGGCCAGAACAAAACTATCTTAATATCTATAACAAGCACCTACAAACATCTTAAGGCCGAGGTCATATTTTGAACTGTACCTCTTCAAATCGCTTTGCAGAAGAAGCATTATAATCCTCAAAAACTTCCTCGTCCTTAGGTAGCAAATGTGCATATCTGTTCACAAAAGTTGGGCAAAACAACATATGAATATAAGGTCCATACATTTGGTACAGTTTCAGTTGTCAGAGGCACAAAGAAATGTATCAATCTAGCAATCACCAAATCAGAACAATTAACTCTAATAGGAAGAAGTAACTTGGAAAAGCCAAAAGGATTTTAGACAATTAAACCCATAATTGAATATTAAGAAATGAACTTAAGAGACATTAATACAAAACAACTAGAAAAAGAGAGAGAGTGCAGAAGAGAAGACAATCTTTCATTAGGTTCCACCTGATATAGCCTTATTCTCACACAATGAAAAGAAAAGAAGTCATCATGAAGAATACAAAAAGAATTCGTCATGAAGAAGACTATGTACAAGTATCCATAATCCAATTAGAAAGGAGAATTCATAAGGCATCATCCGCAAAAAAAGGGTAAAGCCAGTGTGCTTCCTAAAGGCCACACATAATGCGTGATTCGAACATTCCCCAGTGGCTCCTAAGGACACAGAAAGCAAGAAAGGAAAGGGGAAAAAAACAGTTGAGAGAAAAATACCCACATGCTTTCAAGATTGATAAACTCTTCCTTTACTAGCAAGGCTGTGAGCTTGTAGAGCCCAACTGGAACAGGGCTATTCACCTCCAATCTCTGATAGTATTGAAATTTAAATCCAAGAATTTGTGAAGCATGAGACTGCATATCAAAGAGATTTTTTTTAGCAAAAAAAGAGTCTCTCAAGGTAAGCAGTAGGATATGAAAGCACGAGGAAGACATTCCAAACCTTGGGAAAAATAGGAATCAGATTGAGAAATGTGTTGTAATCTTGTTCAAGCTCAAAGCAATCCAAAACCTATGCATCGAAAACAAAGGGTACATGACAAAAAGAGAAGGACATATTGATGCATTATGCGATATCAAAACAAAAGGTGACAGATGCGACAGTGAAAACTTACAATGTCAAAAACACGGTTTGGATCCAGGTCAAAATGCCCAATTAATGACTGCAAGAAATATTTCAATTCAGAGAAAGTAAACGGAATACATATGTCAAACAAATGTTTCGGCAGAATCAAAACCTTGATAATTCCCATAGTTGCTGTGGATGCATTATGCAAAGAACTTGCAGATCCTCGGCACAAAAGAGTGACCTGCAATCCACAAAAGGGACTACTGTAATAAGTTGGTGAATCTAACTCTAAAAATCAATCAAAACTCTGATGAGATAAAATGTTGGTTACTCTGACCAGCTATACTATAATTATTCTAGCAGAAGATATGCCTTTCAACTGGAACTATGTGAAAAGGAAAGGCCAAATAAGCATTGTCGAAGAGACCATCCCTTCCAAAAATTTAAGGAAGCATTTGTAAAGTGTGTTTCAGAGAAGAAAAATTAAAGTGCGAAGATGTATCTCACGATAGAACATAGAAAATAAGTGGAAAGAAAGAATGACTGGAGAACTTCTATGACGCACCAATTTGGCATATCCCTCGCTTTCTTCACGGAGTAAGTTGAACTTTGTCTGCTGGTACAGAAGACGAGTGTTTAATCGCACCTGAGTAACACCAACCAGAACTTGTTATTTCTAAACAATAAGCAGTAGTTACACTGGTAAAGGAGAAACTCTTTTTATATATAAATCTTCTGCAATAGCAACTCACTCAAAGTAACTATCACATAAATCAGACTACAGCACACCTGGATTTATAACTAAAAAAGGATAATATCATCATATAATTACTGCTACACCTATAGCAAGCTGTATGTCACATCAATACAGCGACTACAGAAGTGTGAAGTCCTCACCTCTTTCCCCTTTAAATCTTGGGCCTTTGTTTTAACCATATCAGCTTCCCATAAAAACTCCTCCTAAAATAAAATAAAGAAATCAATCATCAGAGCCTTCAGAAAAGTTACTTTCTTACTGATCAATAAATTAGAAGAGGTTAGCTGGGGAATCAACTACTCAAAATGGTAAATGTGATACATTTTAGAAACTCTTGCACCCTCCTATCCTTTACACTTTCGGAAAGAAGAAGAGGGCTATTTAGTAAGACCAGCTGGTCCATTGGAATTGTGAGAACCTTTCTACATTCTAAGGGATTACTGAGGCTTCAGGAATAGGTTTCAGCCTTGAGATTAACTTTTAGAGGTAACAACCTTAACAGCTACACCACAACTAATAAGCATTCTATTCTATCACTCCAGACTTGTTCTTGTTACGTTTGTATGATCTAGAGTAGGATTGCATGATGCATATGCTACATATATGAGGGGTATCAGTGAGGGGGTTGTCGAAAACTGAGTGAAAGTTGTAAGGTATAATAAGAGAGGACTACATTAAGAAACCTCTCAAAGCTGTATTTCTCGTCTACGTACTATCAAAATGAAAATTATCTTAGAATTACTCTGTTTAATTATCGGGCATTTTTCCTGACTATTCATTGGCTAAATGAACATAATGTTTACCTCGCAACGCTCTTGGAAAATCCTTTGAGGGACTGTCTGTGACTCCACAAGCCATTTCGCCTACAACAGAAAAACAATGGTAGCTATGAGCATAGAAACCTCGAGGAGATGGTAGATGAGAACATAAAGTATATTTCAAGGAAGAGTTTTTGGTGTGTAATCATCAAATTCAATAAAATAATACATATGCTAACAACTCAAATACTGATTAAGTAAGCAGAGCGTTGGATCAAACAAATGGAAAGTCAGGAAGAAACTGCACTAAAAGAGAATCTAAAGTACTATAGTCAACCTAGAAGCATCAGATTTTACGAACAGGAGCAGGTATGCATGAGGATCCTTCTTGCAACCCACCCAGAATGAGCCAACGGTTGGTTGAACCTTACGACGCTACTAATAGCAAAAACAACACATGCTCAAATTTATTCAGTAAAGAATGCTATAATATGATTGTCGTGGTCTCTAATCTCAAGATGCACTTTCAAAGAGCTAGATTTATTTTTCATAATCAAGACTAACAAGTCAAAACCATAAACAGTCTTCAAAACGTAATATAAAATCTAGTAGTAGTACTGACCAATTTAGTTAGGCGAGAACGTTGATCTCCGGACATGGTAAGCTGAAAAACAAGGCAAAGAGAACACGAAAACAAACAATCAAACGCACAATCATCTGTGAGCTAAAAATGTCATAAGTATTGGAAAAACCTACGTCTTGAGCAATCTGAGTGACGACATCAGCAAAACAGGAAGCTAATTCTTCTCTCGATGGCTTATCCAAAAAGTTAACCCCATCCAACACTGCCCTACAACACTGAATTGGCAATTCGCCACGAACCTGATAATCCATTACGATGCAGCTTCAGCAACTCGAACACATAGAGCTTATCCATGATTGGAGAATAGGAAGAGAGAGTTGTATGCGTGTATACCAAAATCCAACAATACTCGTAGAGGAAACGGAGCATCGGCACGGAGCTGGGCAGCTTAAAACCATAGTTGCCATTCTTACCTTCACGAACAAACTCCTCCGTCACGTACTTACACTCCAGTAGCGGAAGGGACATCTTTTTTTACCCTTTGCTTGTATATCTTCTAATCCCCTTTTCCGAAACCCTAGAAGACGAAGAAAATAGAGTTTAGACTACTGGAGAAATCGATTCGCGACTAGAAAATAAGCATTCCGATATGGGAAGATCAGAAGGAAGGGGCGAGAAACGAACAATTCGATTAAAGAAGACGAAGATAAAATTAGGGTTTTGAAAGAGATCATATGATTGATTGCAAATTAAATTGAAGACGATGACGGTGTGATGATATGTTTAGTTTGTAGAGGAGACTATTCTTTTTCCTTTGTTCCGGTCGTCTTTGTTTCAGCAAAAAAATTGTATAAATCATTATGTTGTACAATCTCAATACAAACCGGGTCCGGTTTGTTCCTAAATGTCCTACGATGTTTGTTGAAACTGTGAATTGTTTGTTATTAAACCGGCCCAATGGGCTCTTGGTTACGCTTTTGGTAGCAAGATGATGGTATTTGACTATTTGAGTCCATTATATTTTGATGAATATTAAAATTTTAAATTAATGAATTATTATAGGTGATAGATACCACATTTCTTTTTGGTCATATGAAAATTCATTGATAATAAAGGATAGAGTTTTACAAATACATAAAGATCACCAACAATCCAACCACAAGACAAATACTGTACAAAGAAAATTTGGAAACTAAGACCATCCTCATCGCTAATACTCTCATGGGTGTTTTAAAAATTAATTAATATTAAAATTTAAAGATACTCACATTTTAGGGATCCAAATTGTCTCTAGGTACTCTAAGAGCATTTCGATCAACGTATCTAGTTCAGATACCTTTAGTAAAATAATAATAAAAGATGAAATAATTATGAAAGAGAAAGTCAGAAAATCGCTTGTTAAAGATGAAAAAATGTGAGAGAGAAAGTCAAAAAGAAATATGAGAAAGAAAGTCACAAGTCTTTTGTTAAAAAGACCATGGTATCTACGCCCGAGATCCAAAACAAGAGCTAAAACTTTAAAAACAATTAAAAGGGCTAAAACCAAATTAAGCCAATTCACTAAAGCTATAACATTGAGACCAAACTTTCTATAGAAATTGGTGCTGTTGGAGCTCATATACTGATATACCAATAAAACTTTCTATAGAAACCAAACGAAATGTGATCTCAGCGTAGATCACATACCTTTTCATATAAATTGATTTATTTTCCACTTGGAGTTGGAGTGCATCCAAACTTTCTTTCCAACTTGTATTTAAAACTTTATGTTTACGTATAAATTACATTTATATTTTTCTTTTGTTCGTAAATAGAGTTTAGAATTGACTGAATATGTCAGATATATAGTATCTTAGATTTTTAAATAACTCAGCCATGTTTTCTTTCTCTGTTTCAGATTCTGCATTTATAATTTTTTACCAAATCATGTGATCTAAAACATTGACGTAAACGTAAAGATTGTAAAAAAATCACCACAACCTTATTTCTTAACGTCCACTGATTTGTTTCTTACTTTCAACATTAAATCCAAAAAAAAAACAGATTTAATTTGTTTCCGACTGAGAGAGCCACATACGGATTTTTTCCAACAAATACCATTTGATATGGGGTTTTTTATAAAAATGAATCAATTTGAAACTTTAATGAGCTAATCTGTTTTGCTCCCCTGTCCGGCTGCAGTATTTGTAGCATTTCTGACGTAGAATCATAAAGAGACGTTATGTATCCGACCACATAATGTTTTTCTGATTGGTTAAAGGCTTGACCTCATAATGTTTGATATATAATTTATGAAAAATGTTAGAAAGATTGGGGTATGACTTTGCCAATCTAAGTTCTTGTTTATTAAAGGTTTTCATAGATATTCAAAGTCAATATAATCAAGCCTGTGATGTGGACCTTTGAAGATTGAGATATTCTTTACCCTATGAATGAATACAACTCTTTGGTATGTCGCATATGACCATAAAATGAAACCATGCAGTACAAATTTGTAATTTTAGTTGCATATCTTGTATCTTTAGTTTATCACTATAATTTTTGAAGGTGCAGTAAAATCAATGTACAATATGTTAAAACCATATAAAATATTAGTTGTGGAGAAAATCATAAATCGAAATAATAATTATATCTTAAGAAAATACACCAATCAATAAAATCAAGAAAATTAAATTCTAGAGTCAATGCCAATGCCCAACCTAAACATCTAAATATCTAGGACATGAATCCGGCTGGTCTACTACAAGGGACCAAAACACATGTCCATTTAAGCACATGGGTTCCACTCTTGCGAAAAGGAAACCCTTAACTTGTGAAACAAGCTAACCACCAACATATTTCACAACATGTGACCCTAAAACAAGAAGTCATCAACTTTTCAGCTAATTCTCTACCATACTTACCTCCCTTGTCCTGAGTTGAATGTGTTGTCAAGCTCGGGAGGTCGCGACGGTATGCTAGCTCCAAAGAAAGATGAATTGAGGGAAGCATTGCCTCTTCCCTCTAACTCTCGCCATCTCCCTACAACTTGAGATAGAGGTGTTTCATAATCTATTCCATAGATATCTTCCGAGTCTCGGCTTCCTTCAGCAGGTTTCCACTGTTCAACAAGTGAGGCCAACACGTTGACCACATGACCCATGTCGGGTCTTTGTTGTGGTTCTCTAGCACCGCAATGACTGGCAAGCTCAGCTACTTTGTTGATACTTCCAACTGTTTCTTCGTTACTAACCTCGATTGTTTTGTCGATGGCCTTCGAGAACGAGTCTTTGTTGATGAACATTCTCCTAAACCATGTGGCTAGGTGTACCTCTTCCTCAGATCTCTTATCGTCAAGAGCTTTTCGACCCGTTAGTAACTCCATGAGGATAACTCCAAAGCTGTAAACATCAACCTTTGTTGTAACTCTCCCGGTCACTACAATGACAAATAGAGATTTCAATATTTTTACTTTGGAGAGTTAAGTACAATTAGCAACAAGCATATATAAGAATAAAACCATACCTGCGTATTCTGGTGCAAGATAACCAAAAGTTCCAGCAATTTTTGTCTCAATCGATTGTGTACCTTCTGGCGCAAGCCGGACTAAACCAAAATCAGCAACTTTGGCATGCATATCGTCTCCAAGAAGAATATTAGAAGGTTTGAGATCTCTGTGTATGAAACTTTGATGCGCTAAAGTATGTAAATACTCTACTCCTCTAGCTACATCAAGTGCAATAATCAACCTTCTAGTCCATTCAAGAGGCTTCAATCCTTCTTGTTGCCAATGGAAAATATGACTACTTAATGTCCCTTGTGGCATGTATTGATAAACAAGAAGCCTCTCATTGCCTTCTAAGCAATATCCATGAAGAATCACTAGATTACGATGTCGAACTCTAGTTAAAACAGCAATCTCTGATTTAAACTCATCCAAACCCTTTCCACTTATAACTGAAGATTCCATTCTCTTAACAGCAATCTTTGTTCCATCATGTAATTCTCCTTTGTAAACAATTCCAAATCCACCTCTCCCAAGAATATTCTTCTCGTTGAAATTATCCGTAGCATCTCTCAAAACATGTATTGGGATCACAATGTTACCAGCTTCACCCACATGAGCATCATTACCACTTTCACTTCCACCAGCACACAGATTCTCAATTGTAATCTTGAGTGCATCTTGGTCACTAGATTGTTGTTGAGGATGCATCTTATTATATTGTTTCTTCCTCTTAACCAAAAAGAAAACAACAAATCCAATAAGAAGCAAAGCCAACACAATACCAATAACAGAACCAACAATCTTCCCAGCATTACTAAATGCTTTCTTGCCACTATCCTCAGAAGAAGAACCAGAACCAGAACCAAGACGAGGACAATCCTTTCCTATGTCAGCATTCCCATTCGTGATTACAACATTTGGATTAAACCCCGGTACTACACCACACAACTGATTACTTGAAACATCGAGAGTTTTCAAGTTACTCAACTTAGTAAGCTCTTGAGGAATAGTACCATTGAGACTATTCTCAGAGAGGTTAATAACCTGAAGAGAAGCAAGATCCGCAAACCGGGGAGAGATAGTCCCGGTAAGTCCCATGTTTTTGAAGTTGATAACAATAACGTTACCTCCAGCACAAGTAATCCCAGCCCAACCATTACTACAAGGATCATTTCCTTTCCAACTCTGTGCAAATCTCACCGGATAACCAAATGCTTCAACAATCGAAAGCAACGTATTAACACGAGGATCACAAGGAGTACCTGGAGAATCTAAGCAAAAACTATTGGTTCCTTGTTTCACATCAACCAAAACGTTTTTAGCCTTGAAGATTGGTATTGCTCCTTGAAGCAAATTATTAGTCAAATTCACCACAGCAAGAGATTGCAACTCAGTAAAAGAAGCCGGAACGTTACCAGTAAGCTGATTTTCTCTAACGTTGAAGGTTTTCAACGAGACTAAACCGGAAAAATCCGGTATAGGACCGGAGAATCTGTTTCCTTGCAAGGAGACTTCAGTTAAAGCAGTCATGTTCTGTAGAACTGAGATTGAACCATTAAGCTTCTCATTTCCCTTTTGACCATTGACCAAAAGACTCTGAAGAGGTGAGCCAACGAAACTCATCGGAAGTTCACCAAAGAGAAAGTTATTAGACAAATGCAAACTCGTCAAACTAGGAAACGTATCTCCTCCGAGAAAATCCGGAATTTTCCCGGAAATATTACAATTGACGGCGGAGAAATCCGATAGAGAAGTCACATCTTTTAAGCTCAAAGGAATCTCCCAAGAACCAAAATTATTATTATCCAAAGAAACATGACGAAGAGAACTTAAACCGGTGAAAAACACAGCATCGATTGACTCGAAGTTGTTGTCATGAACGTAAACCGTCTCCAACGATTTTAAACCAGAAAGATTCGGAATCTTCCCGGTTAAATCGTTGTTCATGACTTCGAACTTAGTTAAAGAAGTGAGGGTTGTGAGATCAGAAGGTAATGTTCCTGAGATGTTTGATTTACCGATTTGGATCGCTGTAACTCGATTGCTTGCACTGTCGCATTGTATTCCTTTCCACTGACAAGGATCTGAACCGGACCAGTCGTGATCTTTCGGTAGCGTCAAGGAGTCTCTTAGAGCTTTCATGAGTGTATCATCAGTGTTTGACAGGCCATTCACTAAGGGGAGGAAACAGAGGAAAGAAAGAAATAGTACTCTCGCGATGATCATCTTCATCAACTGAAAAAAAAATCTTCTTGTTTCAGTGATTCGTAAACTGTGATTTTGATTAGGGTTTAAGAGAAAAACTTTAAGGAGATACGAAAGGGAGAAACTTTTTGGGCGGAGATTTTTTTCTTCTTCTTCTTGAATGAGAAAGAGAAAAACGAAACGGCAGATTTTATGGCCTTTTTGGAAATGTTAATTGACTTATTAAGCGAGGGAAAATGGCTATGTATCTATTTTTCCTTTATTCTATTTCCCATTTTTTTTTGTTTTTGTTTTGATGAGATTTGTTTCCTTTTCTCTGACCAATTAAAAGATGGAAAGAGCCAGCTAGTAGTGCCCAAAAATCATCTTATAGTTATTATTATATTGAAACAAATATTTTTCGTATTAGTATATCTTAGAGAATGTGATGACGAAAAAATCTAATTGAGTTTATTCCGGTCGACATGCTATCAATTCTTGGCCTTAGACTTTGTTCCTCGAGATGCATGAATCTGGAGAAATGAAGAAAAAAAAACACCTATAAAATTTTAGGGGGGAAAATCTTGTTAATGGTGAAACTTTTGAAGAATAACATATTTTCATTATTTTCCTCCAAATTGATGACTTACAGCCAACCTGCTGATATTTCTTCTTAATCAGGACCGGCTGGGGAAGAAAATGGGCCTTAGCCTTATGCCATTACATAATAGGCCCTTAAGGCCGTAGCTATATAAATTGCGAGTAGGTGCTAGAAACATACATTATTGTTTCCTATATATATATATATATTTGTAAATTGTTTGTTTCAATTTTCAACAGGTTAATTAGTGATCATGATTCATGACAAAGTATTTGGCAATGCGTGGCGAAGAAAATATTCTTCAAAGATTGGAGTTTCCACGTACGAATTATCTATTGGAAGTTGGAAGCTCAAAAGTAGTCCGACCTTGTAAATAAATATTTGAAACTATCTCAAACTTTTATAACCATTCCAATTTAAGATGGTGAGTAATGACTCATCAGTTGGGGTCCGGGTCAGGATAGATGGTTCTATGTACATATGCTATATGATGTCTTAAATCTTATGATTGAGTTACTTGTTATGTGAAATTTAGAGACATAGAATTTTGGCTAGCCATAATATTTTTGTAAAATTTTAGTTTGGATGCTGGTTGTGGAAATGGGTTTTACATAATTCTTCTAAATTGCTCTAAATCAACAATATAACGTTAAACTGAAATTCACTAAATACAACAAAAATTTAGCTCCATTTATCATAGTGGCAGTCCACTGATGTTTTCTTAAAGATCATTTGATTCCACTTCTCAGCTAGTTTCAAAGACTAGTTCCTTTCAGCTGCAAAAAGTCCAAAAAGGGGGTGCTCTTTGATGTGTGTAGAGCTTGTGTTTGTTAGAAACATCTCTTTTTATGACTTCTAGTACTTATCGATATTGAATCGGTATCATAAGTGATAGTACTTTGGCCCGGAAAAAAAAAACATCTCAAATAGTCTTTCTTTTGAAGTAAATCGTTTGTACCACTCCTCTAGTTCAAGTAGTTCAAGAATTAACCTAGCTTGTAGAAGATTTGCAACCCCAGTTAAAAATGGTTACCCAATCTAAAAAAATATCAACCAGGAACATAGAAACGATGGAACAATCATTTGTGAAATGTGATTGAAGAGCAAGTGGACAAAAGAAGATAAGTGAAAACTGAAAAGCTAATTAATCGAAGTGGACCCAAAGGCCAAGGACAAGTTGGGATGGAAATGGAACAAAAGTGGGCACAGATCGATGATGAATCATCACTTAACGCATCAAAAACAAAACAAAATAAGGAGACACCATTATCTCTTTGTCTTTTTGCCACAATCCCTATATTGGCTTTGCCTTTGCTAATTGGTCCGCATACACACAATAACCCCCCTTGGAAAAGAGACTCACTAGATGAACACAAAATAAATAAATAAAGATCATGGTTATGTTCATCTCGTAATTCCTAACAACAACCAATGCTACATTTTTTTCTTTGTTTCGTAGTCATTAGAGATTAGCGGCAGCAACTAAATTTTGTTCATTTTGTAGATGTTGGTTTACTGATAGTTTTCAGTTACAAACTCATTAAAAGAAATAGTATATGTTCGGCTTTAGTAAGAAACTAAAGTAAAGTTTTACTTTGGAATGACTGAAGTCCACTAACAAAAATGCATAAGGGATGTATTGAATTGAATATTCGGAGAAATTTGAGTTTTAATGAATGTTTTGATGATTTGGTGAAATTTTGGTGAAATGAGAATTTGGTTATTAAATTTTCTGAAATCTCACATAAAATCATGAAATTTTGGTCTTTGTATTTTTACTAATAAATTTTTTCAAATTTTACCTAAAACTTTTAAATCAAATTCTAATCATGTTTTCAATGACAATAGATTTGAGTGTAAAATTTAAAATCATTAATACAATAACACTGGAACTAAAAAAATATTTTAAAATTTATGTTTCAATAACATATTGATTTATCAATAAAATTCAAATCTCTTTAAATACTCAGTCCAATATATCCTTAAGAGTACATAACAAAACAAAACAGATCAAGTTTACCGCACCAGTGATTAGTAATGGTAACAAACCACACACAAAAGATAAGAAAAAAAAAAAGTTTTAGAGCATCTCCAACCATAAGAACCCCTCATAGAGTTCTTAACATTTTTTAATAATAAACTTAAGAACCTCTGTTAAGAACCGATTCTAAAAGCTCTTAAATATGAACCGGTTCTTAAGGGAGGGGTTCTTAATACGCGTTTACCGATACAGTTTATAATTTTTTAATGCTAAGAACCCCTTCTAAGAATCCCTCATTTTCACCATTGGAGGTGCTCTTAACTTTACAAAAAAAGTTAGAGAAAGCAGAGACTTTAAATGAGACAGAAATGAGACAGAGAAAGCAGAGACTAAAAAAAATCACATGCGAAAAATCAGAAAGAAATGTCTACATCTGAAAGAAAAGGTAAAGCCGGGGGAATGAATGTATGGGCTCCATGCGACATTATCAAATGCCTTTGCGCCTTTGTTCCTATTATATTGTTTGCCCGAGTTCAATTATTAATTATTCATGAAAGATCCAAATTAATTTTTTTGGCTTTAACTCTGACAGAGTGAGATAAAAAAAAAAAAAAAAATTGAACAATATAATGTTTGTTCTTCTTGAAAAGTCTTTAAATATTGTTTTTTCTTCTTCTATAAAGATTTTTATACATCTGGATCAAAGCTTTTAGAAATATAATGACTTTTTTGGGGTCAAATAGAAGCTCGTCGATATAGAATTGAAGTGAGAAAACACATGCTAGTATCTTAGCACAAAGTGAATTAAACAACAAACAAGTAAAACTTTTCAACTTAATCTTCTGAAAAACTAGAAAATACTGGAACCACTTGAAAAGATTTACACTTGTTTCTGTTTTAGAAGCAACAACTCACAAGTCACAATTATAGTCCCTAATTATAGATAGACCAAAAAACCAGTCTTGGATATATACCAACCTATACGGCGACAACTTTTACGAACACTGTTCATAATAAAATAATTTTCCTATTTTAATCAAGTAAAATAGTAGTTAAAAATCAATTTTACTAGGTCTAGGCATAAATAACCGGAATTAAAAAAAAAACATAAAGTAGAACCAATCTAAAATATCTGATTCGGTTCGGTTTTGGATTTATCATATTTAGTCAATAGATAAAATATTAAAAAAAAAACGAAAAATCTAATTGAAACAAATATGGAAAAGAAGGTATTCAAATTTCTTTGATTAAATTTAGATATGTATTTTGGTCTAACAAAAAATCTTATTTTTAGATTTATAATTATAATTTTGGATAATTAAATTGTATTAATTCTAAATATAATTAATAATTTGGATATATAACTGCAATTTTGGATATCAAATACCCATTCGATTTTTTAGTTTGGTGTCAGTTTTTCACATATAAAAATCTAAAATCAGTTTGGATATTTTATAGATTTTGGTTCAGTTTAATATTTTTTTTCCAGATTAGTTTCGATTCAGTTTTTCGATTTTTTGATATTTTATCCATGACTAAATATGACATGTCCAAAACGGAATTTTAGATCGGTTCTACTTTAAGTTTTTTTTATTCCGGTTTTAATGCCTAGACCTAGTAAAATTGAATATATATTTTTTTAAATAGTAGTATTTTACTTGATTAAAATAGGAAAATATACTATTTTGTGCCCCTAAAAAAATCGTTGGAAGTATTGAAATCTAACTGGCAGGCACTTTTATTCCACCATGTGTTTCCCACCAGACACCATCTCCATCTCTCCAACATTTGCGTTTCCATATTTGTTTATACACAACTCTCTCTCTCTCCTTCACTCCCTCTTATTCTTATGCTTTTCTTCACCAATCCTATCTTTTTATTTTCCTTACAGACCCATTGTTGGTAAACAACACACAAAGACCCTTTTCTTATTTGATTCTTCTTCTTCTTCTTCTTCAAAGCTTCCAAGTCAACCACTTCAGCTTCTGTCGGCTGTCGGCTGTCCCTCCTCAGATCTCACCAAATCTTCTTACCTTCGTAAGCACAGTACTCTCCAAACTGATTTTGCTCTCTGTTTATGATCTTTAATTCTTGTTTTATTATCCTTAATTACTGTATTTAATACTCTCTATCTCTCTCCTACTTATTTATATCTCAAAGCTTTGTTTTGATTGGTCAGTCTTTAAGCTTCGAACTTGCTGATTCTTGTCTGAATTCAAGCACTTTATTTGAGGTTTTGAGCCAAGAGCTTACTCAGTTTCCAAGACTTTCACTGTGCTCTCTTCTTTTAGATTTAATAGATTCAGCGAATTTTTCGTGTCTACAACATTTTCTTGATTTGCTTTTGACTTTAATATGGTTTCAGGTTAAAGACCAAAAAAGTTTTCATAAAATGACTGAATCTGATGATACCTCGCGAGAGCCACCAGCCAGAGAAGGAGAAACCTCGTCAAATCAAGATCTATCCAAACCCGAATCGAACTCTGTCTCTCTCGATCTCAAACTCAACGATAGTTTCAACGATGACACAAAGGACACAACAAAGTGTGAAGCAAACCCGAGAGTCTTCTCTTGTAACTACTGTAGACGCAAGTTCTATAGCTCTCAAGCTCTTGGAGGTCACCAAAACGCTCACAAGCGAGAACGAACTATGGCTAAACGAGCAGTGCACATGAGAAGAATGTTTAGTCACCATCACAGACCTTACACATACGCTTCTTCTTCCCTTGGGATGCAAGCTCACTCCGGTGTACTGCAACACACCTTATCCCAACCTCAGCCTCCTCTTGTTTCCAGGTTTCATCATCAAGGGTATTTTGGTAACACTGTGCCATTGTTCTTTGATTATGATGAGGATAACAGTGACTTCTTTTGGCCTGGGAGCTTCCGACAGGTCGTTGAAGCTCCGGTGGTGGTGGCTGTTACAGAGTCAGGTCTTGATCTGAACTCTGTTGCGGCAAATGAAAGTGTAGATAATAATAGCTCAAAGCCAGATCTTACCTTGAGACTCTAAGGTCACATTATCTCTTGTGTTCTTTTTTCTATTGTTAGAAATATAGTAGAAGATAATTGGGAGACAGTTGATAGAAATTAATGTAAAACTTTGTTTGTTATATAAATGAGATTGTTACATTCTGATTTCATACGAGCTCGCACATCATGTAGGAAGTTACAGATTTGAAGATGTTGTTCGGTTGAACAAATTTAGTAAGATATGCTTGGTTATGTTTTTATATGACATGAAGATTTTTGTATGAAAACTAACTTAAGTCTTTTGTCGAATCACATAACTTGAATGATTAAAAATCTTTGCGTGGGATGGGATATATTAGTATGTTTCTTAGATTGTATTTTTGAATCACCTGACTCTACTGATTGTTTAGGCGGATTTTAAAAGATAATTTCTTCAGTTTACTAACAATAGATGCAATGTCATGGACTGTGGTCGTCAAGTATATACAACTAGAGCCCAAACATGCCAAAAATTCGGATTTTGATGTCTACATTATTTGTCAGAAATTTCTTTACAAACATTTTTCGTTTTCACTTTAATGTATACAACAAAAAAAAGGATTCCAAATGAATTTTTCCTAAATAAAATTCGCTTTTTAAATTTTAAGTTATAAATAAAAATACTTTCGAAAAAGTAGCCATAAATTTCACAAAAATTATGTGATATACCGATGTTTAAAAGAAGGAATGATCCGCCGACCACCGTGATAGTGCCGAGATTTGTGGGAGACATTCGGACGAAGTTCAATGATATTACTAACAAATCATTTTTTATGTGAATAAATGCAATTAATCAACAAATATACTTTATATGTGTATTTATTTTTGTCCTTATATGCCCCCAATTGCATGATTAAAATACTAATGACCATTTTGACTTAGGTAATATAAATACAAAATAGTTTTGATAATGACGATTTAACAACTCCAATAATAGAATTAAATGCTCAAATCAAAATATGTTATCCATCATCCACTTGTTAATCTAGGAAGAGAAGTTGGAAGAGCAGTACTTACGCATAACCTCGAAAAAACTCTAATCAACATGCGTTCCATATATTTCCCATCATTCAAATATCAATTTTTTTTACTTGATATCCATTTTTAAATATGGAATCCAAAAAATGTATATATGATTTGAGTATTTTTCGGAAAAAGGAAACATTCCAGATTTAGTTGAGAGAATCCAAAATTAGCTAGTGATTAAGTAAGAGATTCATCCGCTTCCTTATAAAAATTACGGATATTTCTCGAAATTCGATTCTCTCTTTTCACATTTTCACAAGAATAGGATTTGTAACAACAACAATGTTCAACAAAAACAAAGGATCCGATAATGGTTCATCATCATTGCCCCAAACCGGAGCAGACTCACCATACCTACAAAAGGCACGTTCAGGTAAAACAGCAAATCCGAGAACTCGAAGCTGTGTTCAAAAAATTCGACGTGAATGGAGACGGTAAGATCTCATCAAAAGAACTCAGTGCGATAATGGCGAGTTTAGGTCACGAAGTTCCAGAGGAAGTGTTGGAGAAAGCGATAACAGACATCGATCAGTAAGGAGATGGTTAAATAAACTTTGAGGAGTTTGTGGAGTTGAACACGAAAGGTATGGATCAGAATGAAGTGTTGGAGAATCTGAAAGATGCGTTTTCAGTTTATGATATCGATGGGAATGGATCGATTTCGGCGGAGGAGTTGCATCAGGTTTTGAGGAGTCTTGGTGATGAATGTTCGATTGCTGAATGTATGAAGATGATTGGTGGTGTTGATAAGGATGGAGATGGGACGATTGATTTTGAAGAGTTTAAGATTATGATGACTTTGAGATCTAGACGTGATAATGTCATGGGAGGTGGTAGTCAGAGGTAGATTTTTTTCATTGCCAATGACGACTTATATGTCTTCTTCTTCTTCTTCTTGTTTTTGTTATCCTTGTTTATTTCCACCATTGTTTCAATCTTTTTCTGTTTGTTCTTTGGGATTTTGATCCCCTTCAAAGCTAAAATGATTTTCTAAAATTTTATTTGAAGTCTTTTTTTAATGTTTTGTTTTTGTATTTAGTTCTGATTTTTTGGAATTGAATCATTTGAATGAAAAGAAAGTGAAAATTATGTGAATAAATAATAACCAGACTTCTCATTTCTTCTTCTGTAGTAGAGGATGATTTATGTCGAATACGTCTATTGCATTTGTTTCAAATGGTAAATTTTGGGTTTGTCTTTAGACCTGAAAATTATTATTTTTTGAACATCAACATTTTAAGTAAAAACATTTTCATCTTCTTTATTTAGTTTTTTTTCCAAAAGATTATTAACTCAATTTGGCCCCAATTATCTGGTAGAAAATTATAGTGGTGAAAAAGCTAACATTTTAATTTTTTTCAAAATATATAAAATACAAACGCACACGGACAATCGAAAGTTTTATTTGTTTAATTATCGTAGTAAAAATCCCATTGACAACGACAAGTAAAAGTAAAAGTAAAAAGCCCATTAGCACTAAAAATGACTTTTTACAATAGACCCAGCCATGTAACCCGACCCGACTAGAAATTAAACCCGTTCCGGCTCTTCATCCTCTAGCAACAGTGAACCGCTTCGTTCGAAGTCATGGCCAATTCGAAAATGGCGATGGCTTCTCTGGCAGCTCACATTCGTCCCTTCACATGTTTGGCCGCTTCTCAACCGTCGAGATTAGCTCCTCATCCACCTGACATCATCCGTTGGATCAAGAGAGAAGGCGGCTTCATTCACCGCGCCGTCCAGCTCTCTCAGGAGACTCCATTTGGTGTCGGCCTCATTTCCACCGAGCATATCCTTCAAGGCACCGAACTAATCGCTCTTCCTCCTCACGTTCCGCTACGCTTCGAATCAGATGATGCGTCATCGTCATCGTCATCGTCCTCTCTGCTCGCTACTTTGGCGCGTCGAGTTCCTGGTAATTCTAATTAATTCTCGATGCTTGTTCAATGTGATTACTGGTGATTTCAGAGCTTATTTTCATCTAGAGAACCTTGATTATAGATTAAACAAATGATTATTCTGTGCTCTTTGGGATTCTACTTTACATTTTGATGCTACTTAGTCTTGGATCTGAAGCTTAGGCTTATAGAGTTCTGTAAAATCAAGTTTCCAAAAAAATTGGTTGAGTTACTGATTGCGAGAAATTTAACAGAAGAATTGTGGGCAATGAAATTGGGATTGAGACTTTTGCAAGAAAGAGCCAATGCTGATTCTTTCTGGTGGCCATACATCAGCAATCTCCCGGAAACTTATACCGTTCCCATATTCTTTCCTGGAGAAGATATAAAGAACTTGCAATATGTTCCTCTTCTCTACCAGGTTAGATATACTGTTGCTTCTGATCGAGATGAGTCACAATTATTTAGCTATCTATCTGATGATGCAGATTTGTTTGCGCTCTTTGGGACCAGGTCAATAAAAGATGCCGGTTTCTTCTTGAGTTTGAGCAAGAGATTAGACGTACTCTTGAAGATGTTGAAGCCAGTGATCATCCTTTTAGCGGCCAAGATGTAAATGCATCTGCTCTCGGGTGGACCATGTCAGCTGTTTCGACTAGAGCATTTCGCTTACATGGTAATAAAAAGCTTCAAGGTGGATCTTCTGATGATGTTCCCATGATGCTTCCTCTGATAGATATGTGTAACCATAGCTTCAAACCAAATGTCCGGATCATTCAAGAACAGAACGGAGCTGACTCAAATACCCTAGTTAAGGTTTGCGTCTTAGAGCTCTGTTTTTAAATTGGCTTTTTTTTAATCAAAACGCAAACGAACGGTCTCTTTCGTTGTGCATCAGGTTGTTTCAGAGACTGAAGTCAAAGAAAACGATCCTTTGCTACTCAATTATGGTTGCCTTAGCAATGATTTTTTCCTTTTGGACTACGGATTCGTGATCGATTCAAATCCATATGACACCATTGAGCTTAAATACGATGAACAGCTCATGGACGCTGCAAGCATGGCTGCTGGTGTTTCTTCCCCAAACTTCGCTTCACCAGCTTCATGGCAACAACAGTTGCTTTCCAAATTAAATTTAGCCAGAGAAATGCCAAATCTCAAGGTCTTCAAACTGTCATCTCACTAACTTGATACATAAAGTATTCTTTATTTTTGAGAAGAAGAATCAAAGGAGCAAACGGAGCTATCTATCTAATTGTTTTCTTCTCATACTAATAGGTAACCATAGGAGGCCCAGAGTTGGTAGAGGGAAGACTATTGGCAGCCATAAGGATACTGCTTTCTGGTGAATTGTTGGAAGTTGAGAAGCATGACTTAGACACACTCAAATCTTTATCCTCCAATGCCCCTCTCGGAATTGCAAACGAGATTGCCGTTTTCCGCACTGTAATAGCCCTTTGTGTGATTGCATTGAGCCACTTTCCGACAAAGATAATGGAAGATGAGGCTATAATGAAACAAGGTGTCTCCGCCACAGCAGAATTGAGTATCAAATACCGAATTCAGAAGAAATCAGTGATCATAGATGTCATGAGAGACCTCACGAGAAGGGTTAAGTTGCTATCGTCTAAGGAGACTCCCAGTGCTGCATAAGAATCATCCTGTGAGTTCTCTAGGCTTGGCTTGTTTCAAACTTCAATTTCCAAGATAAATCTGTTTAAGATTATTCATTTTAGCGATCAAGATTTCTCTATGAACTAGTAATTAGATATATGAATTATTAGAGAAGAGAGATTGAAAGAGAAGCAAAAGATTTGTTGTTTCAGGATAGTAAACAGAAGACTCATCACATTTAACAAAGATATTTACATTAAAAGATAAAGAGAAACCCTAATACACAGAGGATCACCTATCTCTATCTCTCTCTGTTTCGCTTTCTCTTTCTTATCAATTCCCAACAGAGATAGGTCTCTTTCTCTCTTCTAAGCCGAGAGGAGAACGGGAACGCCGTGGACTCACGACCTCGCGGAGCACCCTTGGCATCTGAGGCTGCCTTAGCGATGGGTGTTGTATCTTCTCAAACTCTTTCTTGATCTTCACGACTTGGCTATGTATAGGAGGAACACTCTCATGCCCACCATCTCCATGATTGGCCTTCTTCTCCATCATGAATCGGCAGTGAAGGCAGAATAGTTCTCTTGGATGATGTTTTATGATGCGTGTGTGTTTTCTTTCACGCGGGAGGCGTGTTTATAATTATAATCTTGAAACAAATGTTTATTTGAGAAAGTGGACACGAGTTGTTGATGAAGTAGAAGGGAAGTTAGGTTGGTGGGCAACGCCAAATTAGTCTCTTACACATCTCTCTTTCTCTTTGTGTGTTGATAATAATATATATATGATAATTAAGATTTTGTAAGGCTGAAGTATCGAAAAGCAAAGAATCATTCTCCTTGCAAACAGCATGAAAAAGAGGGTCGGTGTTGGGTGAGTTTTGGGTTACGTGTCGGCAACAAAGCCAAGACACTTGTGATTTGTGATGATTACTAATACGCATTTCTTTGTTTAACCGAAGACAAAGACTCCTTCAAAACTATTTGAACCTTTTTTTTTTTACGTTTCCAAAGTTTAGAAGATATAACAAATTAATTGAGAAGAATTGAAACTATTTTATCCGTATGAATTGATTTTGTTTGACGGGTGAAGACTTATGTGGATATGGGGATCTTAAGTTTTATAGACACGTTTAAAAGAAAATTAGTAGACATTGTAATTTTGTAGAAGAAAAAATGTTGAAATAACAACAATACGGAAAAATATATAAAATTAAATTTTCAACTCTTAAATTATTTCTGAAATAATGTTGTATTATTTGTTAACTTTATCACCAATTAGCGGCAAACTTTTACCCACGAAATGGCGACTGATATTCACAAATACATTCCAAACAACCGTAGTTCCATTGAACCAGCTTACTGTTTATATTTCTGCAAACCTTTATTTAAAGAAGAAATTTATTTGTTAAATTTTTTGGATTGAGTTAAAACAAATATACGATCAAAATCAAATTTTCAAATAAAACAACTTAAAGTAAGGGATTAAAATCGCATCCAAGGTTACTTGGGAGCGTCAAATTTGGACAGAGCATCAAATCAAAAATAAGAAAAAAATGTTTGGTTTAGAAATCAGATCAATCCCACGCTGTGTGGGACCCATAATACTCCCATCAAAAATCAGATTTGATAGAGCAACAAGTGTTTCTTTTGTTTCGTTCTTTCCCATGTAGAAAATCGCAGCCGTTCGATTACGGTCAAACATACCATCTTAGATTCGGCGGCGGGTCTTATCAGTTTCCATCTTTGCTTGTGTATTTCTTTAGACCGGCAAGTATAACATATGACATTTATTTGTGTTTTTTATTCAAAACATATAAAAGTATTCTAATCCTATATAATAAGAATAGGTGTGTAGATTAATACGTGTTGAATTTCATATATTTTATGTGTAACTATTTTTTAAGTATGCGAGACATTTTGTAAAGAAAAAAAAACACTTGCTACTCATTTCCATGTACATTCACTGTTAATTCAATTAGAATTTAGAAATGGATGTTATTTTTAACTTAAAATCGTATGTGATCGATCCTGGTTAGAGAACCAAACGCTATTTTCAAAATCATTTGGCTTTAAGCATTTAACACTTAACATTGACCACACTTTGACATCTGTTTAGATTTTCTTAAACTCTTACCCCTTCTCTTTGATTCACCTGTCTGTGGACTGTGGTCTAGCTTTATATTCAAATGTAACTCCGCTTTGCTTGTAGGCTTATAAAACATTTATAATCGTTTTAAAATTGTTTGAAATGCTCTGCATGCACGCTAGCTTGGGCTTAAAATTTCACCAATATTTGGATGCATCAGTTAGCGCATGTGTATTTTAGTTCTATCTAGCACCATGTACGATTGTACGCAAAGCTAATCGTAGAACGCTACATCTTAACTTTGTCTTCTAGTCACTTGAACAAAATTTAGAGGTGTTTGACCTCAATCTTACAAAAGTATGATGAACAACTCAATAACCAAAAAAAAAAAAAAAAAAAAAACCCAAATGGTAATATACTTAAATAAAGAACATTGTGTTCAAAATCATTATAAAAAATCTTTTAAAAAGGTCTTAAGAACTTAGTAAAAAGATTGAAAATCTGTGGAAGTTTTCTTAAATGTTAAATTGTAGAATAAATAGAAAGAATGGTTTTTCACTTGTCTTGCTCAAGAATTTTCTAAGTTATTTGCTCTCCCTGCAGGAGAGTTTTCTCTGCCAACAAAAATAATGTTACTGTAAATAGATTTCCAAGTGATGTCTAGCTTTAAAGCTGTTAATTAATAAGGTGGCTTTATAAATATAGGGGACAAGATGTTCAGAAGAGGCCTGAGGTAACTCTCAGTTCAACAGCATATTTTTGTAATGGTTTACGTATTGTTATTTATACCGGCAACGGTCTCCAAATAAAATTACAAATGACGGTAAATAATCAATGGGAAATTATGAATCCCTTTTGAAAAACTTTTTGGGCCATGAACTGTTTTAGTTAATTAGTCTGTTCTCCACCAAAAAGCATGGTTATTATATAGATGTAAAAATGTTAAAAAGATGGGAGATCACGTGAAAGCAAGAAAGAAATGGTACGTGTGCGTGAGTGGTAAAATTGGTATATGTTTAGATTATAATTTAGACATGGTGTTTGTTTAATGGGGGACCAGAATCTTACCCAGATCTGTACTTTTGATATCCATATCTTTCTAACAAACTTAAACTCTTTTCTTTCTAGGGTTATAATGTAATTGTATCTCATAAGTAATACTAACATCTAACTAAACCGGTTAACAAAAGAAAACCCATCTAACTACTCCAATGGACGAAATCAAGATGATCAAACACAAACATAAAGTTTTGTTTTAATAGAAATTTCACATGTCTGTAAAAAAAACTCTCTCCCAAGATAAAAAAATTGACTTATTTTTCTTAAACATTTTATGTTAATTAACTGCTGCTAAAAATTCATTTGATAAATTGCAACCCATTCTTTTAATCTAAGGCGATATACAAATGATTCATCTGTTAATCTGTTTGAAAAACAAAAATATCAGTGCCAAATAGTAAATACTGTTTTTGCATTTTTTTTTAATGTAAAACTAAGAAAATTTGGTAATATGTTTTCTCGAACTATATTTGGATTTGGACGTGCAGATTCAATGCACTGAAAACTTTTCGTAAGAACATTTATTTATATAGGCTTACGAGATAAAGGAACACGTAAACAATGAAAGTTTGTTTTCTTGACACATATTTTCGTTCTTTAATTACAACAAAGAAAACTGAATTTCACTAAGCTACATTAATACTCATTAGGGAACTGAAATGATTTGAGTTTGAGTCTTTGAGAAATGAATCCTAATGTTCAGAGAGAACCCTAATTCATACACACAGAGGTTATAAGAAACGCGGGCCTGTCACTGAATTAAGAATATAGCCGATGACCTTTAGAATTAGGAGAATCAAGCCCGGATGTTACGTTTTTGTAAACTTCTTTCTTTTTTTTGGCAACTGTAATATTTTTATTGGTAGAAAAATGTTTGCAATGTATACAGAGTATAGTCTGTCATATGACTATGCATTTTAACTAAAAGAATACATATGTAAACTAACAAAAATATACTATTTGATGACATAAATAACCAAACAAAAAATATTTTACAACTTACATTAATTTAAACTCCATAACGATAATTTTTATTTAACCGTGATACAAATAGTAAAATCTATATTAAATTAAACCTAAACATATAGAAAACCCATTAGCCCTCTCTTTTGTTGTTGTCCTTAGCTATATGACCCAAAAAGATCTGGGTAGCTATAAATATTTAGAACGATGACTAAAGTAATTTGGGTTTTCTGATTATAAGCGATCGACATCGCATTATATAACATGATCCCGTCCGTGTGAGCAGAAAAGAAAGTCAAACATAATATATAAGTTATATAATAGTCATAGAGAGAGGCATTGTGCAGAGAAAAACCCACGCGTTTAGGAGAGAGGAGACAATTCTGGTATCAACTTTAATGTCGTACCGTTGCATGTAACCTACGTTCCTAGCTTTGCCCCTTCATTTTTGCCTTCCAATTTTTGTTCTCAGACATTTCAACTCGGACCTTATTTATAATTTCATTTCATCAAAATGTAAACAAACTATTATGGGTTACTATGGACCGTTACGTTTCTGTCAACCTCACAATTACTTCTTCTTTCTTTTTTTTTTAAA
Source organism: Cardamine occulta (assembly GCA_028015245.1). Classification (NCBI taxonomy): domain Eukaryota; kingdom Viridiplantae; phylum Streptophyta; class Magnoliopsida; order Brassicales; family Brassicaceae; genus Cardamine; species Cardamine occulta. Next base: position 10,005,021 of record CM051363.1, read on the forward strand.
GAGAACTTTACTACTCCATTAAGTAACCCAAAACATTAAAATAATATTTATTTTGGCTTGAACGTTTTCTCCATTTGAAAAAATAATCGCCCATACGGTCGTATAACCGCTTAAGAATATTAGACTATATTAATCTGATTTCTACGAACTAAGAATCTAGAGCTGATTTTTTAAACTACTTCTTGAATCTCCTGTTGTACATATATGCCACTGTCTCCTCTACTAGTCTACTTGTGTTGCATTTTATGAGATTGGCTTTGTGTACATGAAGTTTTGGCCCTTTTGACCTTTTATTGCCACTAACTTTATTGCTTTAAAACGGAAGAAGGTTTAAGTATTCCTACATTTTTTCACGTTTTATATATGTGATTTCGACGCCTTAAAATTGAGATCTATGGTGTTTAAAAATCATAATCCGTTAACTACCCTAGGAATTCCTGACCTCTCTTTCTTCAACCTCTTCTGTTCCTATAGACACAATCTTGCCAACGTATAGTTGAGAAAACCTACTAACCTAGATCATGTTTTTCGTTCCTAAAGCCTCACGCGCATAATTTTCCAATCTTCATAATTTTTCAGGACACAACCTAAATGAAAAACATGCAATTAGAAATGTGTCATATATAAAAGACGAAAAGATTTAGACATTCATATAGAGAGTTCAACGATCCTAGGCGAAATATGTCAACAGTTACGGGATAGTTTTTGTTTTAAATTAATTACGTGGTAATTGCATGCAACGCTTGTATTTAGGATTCGAATAGAGGAGGACCTCTTACTTAACCGGTTTCTCAAACTCTACGGACATTTGATTAAGATTGTGGAATAAAATTAGGATGATTTATATCTAAAGGGGGAGATTAAATTAACAAAGAGAAAAAAGGATATGAAATTAATTAGTGGCGGAGATATATTTCCGTAAACGCGAGAGGTCATTAGTCACGATCGAGCAACAGTAGGAAAGCCCTAAAGAGGCTACACCATGAAGAAAGAGCCCTAGTTGAGACAAATCCACGTGACTTTGGTTTACAGATGAAAAATAAAAAAATAAAGCAAAACCCTAAATAAGCAAATCGACCATAATCTCGTAAAAAGAACAGACAAAACACAACCTCATGTAGAAGGAACAATTTCTGAGCGCCGCCAATGTTATTAATTCAGAATCATAATTTCACCATTCTCAACCCCTCTCCGTTCAACTCCCAACATCATTATTTCCTTTCCCATCCACAAACTACCCTGTAAATCCTTTTTAACTATTTATTTATTACTATTACTATAGTGAACGTAGTATTATTATTACATCAATAATATAATTCCCCAATAAGGCAAAATATAACACTGTTAAAGAAAAAGTCCTAAAAATTAAAATAGGTGAAAAAGAATAGCGTTGAAGAATCTTTGAAGTTATAGGAACATAAAGGAAATTCAATTCTGTATTTTGAAATTGATGTTAGTTCCAATCTTACTAGATTTCAAGCGTGGAAGTTTTAAAAGAATTTCAGTAAAGTTTTTGTTTTCTAAAAGATTCATGTCTTTCCTTTCACTAAACACAAAAGAGTAAATCGAAAAGATATAAATTAACATTATCAAGAGACCTTTAAACTCTGACAATAAGAAAGAAGGGTTCAAGGGTTAAGATAAAAATAGTATAAAATATTTATGATATTGTTACTTGTCAAAAAGACATGTAACTTATTATTCCACTTTTATGTAAAGAAAAGAAAAAAAGACATATAAGTTCGAACGTGGAACATGAACTTCGTTAAACGTACTTTTACTTTCTGCATCTCTCATATACAAGTCAAGAAAGATGCAAGTCTCTTTTAAATATATATTCTTTAAAAATGTGTAAAACTTTTATTCTATAAATACGTAATCAGCTAACATCAGTCCATCACATTCAGGTGCCTCAAAACCCTAAAAGAATCACACACACAAAAAAAAAAAAAAACACTTTCATAACTAAAAAACCTTCCTCATGTCAACCATGGAAGAAGCAATCATGAGACTCGAAGGTGCCGAGCACAGAGAAACCAACAACCATTCTATAAAAAGAAAGCCATCAAGACCTTCCTCCACAGCTCCTAGCTCTCCAGGCGGAGCAACCCCCGCAAAAGCTGCCTCTGGCGCCGGCGCTTCCGGTGGCTCAACCCTGAGGTACAGAGGCGTGAGACGTAGGCCATGGGGTCGTTACGCAGCTGAAATCCGCGACCCATTGTCCAAGGAGAGAAGATGGCTCGGAACATTTGACACGGCGGAGGAAGCAGCTTGTGCATACGATTGCGCCGCTCGAGCCATGCGTGGTCTAAAAGCTCGAACCAACTTCGTCTACCCAATGCCATCTCTTGACTCTTATCACCACCGCATATTTTCGCCTCCTCCGATGAATATGTTTCTTCTACGCGACGTTTTAAACTCTCAGTCTCTTTCTCCGTTAACAACATTCGCTTACCCGCCTTATAATCTCTCTAACGTAAACGACGTAGTTCACGAGTCCTTCACTAACGTTAACGATGTCTCTGAAGATCACTCGCCTAAAGCGAAGAGGTCAAGTACCATTGACAACGAGAGCATGATCTCAATTCTTGAACCAGAACCAGCTGGTTCTGGTCTTCTTCAAGAAATTGTTCAAGGCTTCTTACCAAAACCTATCTCGCAACATGCTGCTCCTATACCTCAAAAGACCATTCAACAATCAGTTGGTGTTTTTCCAACGATGCCGGAGACCGGTTTTCATGGAGATCTTCCTTTACCGGATGTGAATGTCGAAGGAAATGGATTCGGTCAGGTGAAATATCATGGAGATCACTTGGGATGGGCTGATCTTGAGAGTGGATTTGATTCAGCTAAGATGCAACAGAGCAGAAATGGAGGAATGTTTTATCAGTATTGCTTTCATGATTATTAGAATATTATTGTTGTTGTTCTTAAGTACTTATCACTACTCCACTGTTGGCTTTAAGTAGGGTTATGAGAAGTGAGGTTAGAAGTAACCAACTCAAAATCTGTTTTTTGTTTTGTTTATTCGTCTAGTTGTACGATCAATTTGATCTCAGAAGATAGATTGTTTTAGTAAAAGGGCAATTTTTATCTGAGTAAGAGGAAAGTTAATTAATAGTGTATGACATATGTTGAGTATGAATGAGCAAAGTTAATAATATGAAAAAAAAAATAGATGATAAAAAAGAAAAGAAGATAAAAAAGAAAAGAAAAGTCAAGGGGATGAAGACAATACCAAGAGGACAAAAAGAGATCTTAAAAAAATTAGATATTTTATTATTTTTTCTAATAAGTTGACTTTGGAATCCATAAAGACAGCCTTTGTCCGCTTGCTTTATCTCTTTTACCCTCCTCTCAGATCATCGGAAGCACATAACTAATTACATTTAAAGTTCACAAAATCTTTACAGTTCACACCCTTGTTTGTCGGTAAGTTTTCACAAATCCTAGAGATTCGATCAAACGTCCAAGTAAATGGAATTATATTTAAAATTGATTTTATATTAAATTTAAATATACATTTTTTAGAAAAAAAATCTTCATCAGTTATATCTTTACTAATGTGAATATTTAAATATGCATTTTTAATTGTGAATACAGAATAAAATTTATAAAATATTATCAATACTATATTTTCTTCAAAATTATTACTGGAAGTCTGGAACCATATTTTTAAATTATTCGACTGAAGTTTTGTTTTTAAATTTTTTAGTTTGTAATATATTTGTTTTTCGTGTACTTTTCCGAATATAATGAGTACTACTTTTGTTACATTATTCTCCGTATGTACCAAATATTATGAGAGGTGTAAATTTTATGAGAGGTCCGTATCTACCAAATATTATTTCTAGGTGTAAATTTTAATGCTCTTCCCTGTTATTTTATTGTGTGTTCGTTAATCCCATTTATATTGCACATACAGATCGCTATAAAATTATTTATAAACTGCAGTTATAAAAGTGTATATAATTCATGATTGATGGGAGTCATAATCATAATTCATGAATCATCCATTAAACACATGATAAGGACCGATGTAGCTTTTGGGTATAGGAGTAGTTGAAACATTATGAAAAGTTAAAGGGATATAGTTGGTCCTTGATGGACTCCATCATCATTCCCGTGATGACCATACAAAAAGGATAAAGAAAAAGATTTGTTCAGCCTTAAAGAATCTTCAAAACTTAAGCTGATCATATATACACACAAAGAGGTATACCTACACAAAGAGGTATACCTCTTCGTTCATCTTCTCTTCCATAATCAAGATCGAAGCTTCCATGGAGAGTACTGCGGCTATAGTCCCCGGTGGCGGGCTGGCTCGTCAGACTAGTATCACTAAGACAAACTGCCTTTGCTCACCGACCACTCACCCGGGGTCTTTCCGGTGCAGGCTGCACCGGACTCCTTCGCTGCAACGTACCAAGAGCATTGAGACTAACATACTTCAAAATCCTATGACCAAGCCGGTTGGTTCTAGCACCGAAGATGAAGCAGCTAAGTAGTCACTAGAAAGCTTAGGGTTCGAGTTTGCATTTCAATTCTCTGCTTGTCTCTACGTCTTGCAGTTATGGGCTTTATATGTGGAAGGCTTTTCCATTTCGGCCACTTGAAGTGTCAAACATTTAAATTTACTTTCTTCTAATCTCTAATAAATTTATTGATAATTTCTTGCGAGTTCCCAGTTACCACCAATCTTGATACAATACAATATTTCAGATCTTAAGTTTCGTCAGTAACATTTTTCTTTTTCTTTTTCTTGGAACTATATTTGCCCCCTCAAGAAGTTGGCCATAAAGATGTTGACCTTTAAGGTGTTTCAAGGGGCATTATCAAATTAAATTATATCTAGTTATTATAAGTAGAGACGGAATAGTGGTACAATGGTAAACAAACAAAGATTAATTTGCTCCTTTTACGAAAAATTCACCAAAAAAAATAATTATAGAAAATCATTTTATAAATCCACAAAATAAATTCTTTTAAAGACTCTGATTCTTGTAGTTGTAACAAAGAAAAAGAAAACAATTTGTGGATGTATCAAATTTAGGCTCTCTCATCCACGGCTTTCCTCGACTACGGATTATGGGCCGAGCCTGGGTTGTTATTATTTTACCTAAGTGATACATCCGAATAATGAAAAGCCTTCACTATCAGAAATAAATGTGTTAGGCGTTTTCACTTTGTTTCCATATAATACCCGTTTAACATCAAATTCTGTATGGTCGATACTCGATAGCCAACACATAAGGGCAACTGAATCTCTCAATAATATAATATTATTATTTTTATTATATTTTTTTATTAGAATCTTGTCATGATTTTTTACCTATATTAGTAAGAGACCCACTAAATCTTTCATTAATTTAATATTTATTTTTAATCTAATTTCATATTTTAATAGTTTAACTTGAATATTTATTTTAAATATAATCTTATATTGAAATATCTGTAATTAATATTTTTTATTTTTCCAAATTTTGGAATTTTGTTTTTATTAGCTAAAATAGTTTAAATAAATATTATTGTAATTTAACTAATATTAATTAAAATAATATTAATATATAACTTAAACTTATATATAATGGAACTTGTTAGATAGATAAATTTCTTTTATGATTTATAAAAAAAATTAAAAAAATAAAAACATATAAACTATTTAATTGAGTTTTAAAACTATTATATATTAGATTTGTGAGAGTAAAATCTAAACCAATTGTGAACTGTCATGTATCACAGATAAGGGATTCTCATAAATATATCAGAATCTCTCAAATGAAAGACGGTTCTCAGCAAATTTTATTAAATTTTTTTAATTATATTTAATAGTGAGAGACTCCTACTAATAGTGATCTAATATAACTACACATTTTCATATAATTGAATTTCATTTGTTTCTGAATCAATATAAAATTTCGAAGATAAATTTAAAACAAATTATGCATGGTCGATGACTAACAAGTTTGGAAAAAAAAATATATCGTAGTTAGGACTTATGATGGACCGGATTGATCTGGACTGGGTCAGATCAACCTAGCTAACGCCATAACCTCAATCGCTTTTGAAAAAGCAACAAAGAAAAATCTATAAAACGACGGTTTTCTGACGTTCTCCACAAAAGTTTACGCATTAGATACATCACTATTAAGGCATCTAGTTCGATCAAACTATGACGAATAACCAACAGTCACTACCATTTACCGTTTTCTCGTTTGTACTCGGGGCATATACCTTAAATGAAAAATACAAAAACGTTGGCCCACTTCAAGGATTCCAAAGATGTTCACGACCGATCAATCTTGCTTGTTGTTGAAGCTAATTTCCTTTTATATAAAGATTACCTCCAATAGTTTCCAAAGGTATTTCTAACAAAAACATACTCAAAACCTACAAAGAATTAACTAAAGGGTTTTTAATTTGAAGAAGGATGGTACTTGGAAATTCATCTAATCATAAATCTCATCAACATGATCATCATCATAATCATCATCACCGGAACTCGATGAAGGAGTTCCGAGCTGTCGTTGCAGTTGAAGAATCGAGTCAGGTCTTCGAGTACGCAGATATGAGGAGGTCGACGAGCGAGAAGATGGGAACGAGAAAGGCTGCCAAAGAAGAGGATGTTGACAAGGAAGCAGACGAATTCATCAAGTTTGAGCATACGAAGTTCAGTAAGTGGATGACTAAGAGAGTCTAGTCCTATTGACAAATAATAAGATAAAATAAGGGCATACCTTATTCTATATAGATGGTATTATATGATATTTATGTTGTTGTTCTTCTTCTGATTTTTATTTTCGGTTTTGTAACAAAATGGGTGTTGTTTCCTTTGTTTTAAAAAGGTGCATGGAATAAAGATACTATAATTAGCAATTTCATAAACTTTCAGTACAAAAGACATTGCCTTAAAGAGTTGTTATTCTATTTTTATGTTTTACAAGTTCATCAAATTCAACAAATTCACAACAAAATGCAAGATACTTTTACATTAACCAAGACACAGTAACTAAAGTCCTTTATTATGAAAAAACCCCTTTTATCAAACCAGAAAAAAGGGGGATAACATAAACACCAAAGGATAAAAAAAAAAACAGAGGATAGAATGTGTTGTATTTTGTATAAAATATAACAAAGCAAAAAAAGAGGAAAGTGTTAAAACAAGATTTCACCACTAGAGAATGGACCTGCAAAGAGGACAGGTCGTGTGATCATTACCAAACCATTTGTCTAAACAACCTCTGTGGAAGCAATGCTTGCAAGAAACTAACTCACTCACTTCTTCTTCCTCTTTAAACCCACAAAGACACACACAACACTCCACACCTTTCTCCTCTACTTCTACTTCTTCTTCTTCTCCTCCTCTGTTCTCACACAAAGACTTGAACTGTGTTATCGAGACTCTTCTCCTCTCAAAAACCTCTTCAGTCTCGTCGTTTTCCTCTATCTCCCAAGAGGCTTCTTCAGTCTCATATCCAACAATTTGAAAAACAGACCTCACCATATTCTTCAACAGAGTAACTGAAACAACCGTGTTCATCACTAGAAGTGGTAGTACTCCTTCTGACGCTGTCGGAAAATGCGAAAGACCCATTTTTTTAACTTCTTGTTATTTTATATATTTCAAAGAGATATGAGACTCTGAAGCTTCTTTGAAAGTTTTGAGACTTAAGAGAAAAAATCCTTTTAGAAGAGGAGAAATAGAGATGAAGAAATAGCCGCCACTCATGTTCCGATGGGCGATTGGGTTTTTTAACCAGCGGTGGTCTAAACACGTGTCACCACGAGAGAGGTTGTCTTTAGAGACTCATCTCTCTCAAATTGATTGTGACTTAAGTTTAATAGGTGGGTTCCTGTTTTATATAATAATCTCAAACTCTCTGTTCTGTGGTTATATTTGCTGTTTCTCTGACACGTGTTCCGATCAGCCAACCAAATGGTGCGTTGTGGAGAGCTCCTTGTTCTCCCGAGGTCGATTCCTAATCGACACGTGGCAACTCAACTTTCATGACATGCCACGTCATCTGTACGGTAGAAAAATTGACAAATCTTTCCGAGTCCAGACACCTGTTCTGTTTCAGCTCCTCACAAGTCACAATCTTTTTTTTTTTGTGATTTAATCATAAATTATTATTTGATAAACCTCTTTTCTATTATTCAATGAAATCTTATTACCTAAACCTAAGAAGTTCTATATGTAAAATGTTATAAGACCAGACTATAGTATATAGCACCTTAAAATCTCTTGGCTACAACTAATATGGTAAGATCCTATTGAGTGGTGGTTGAATTGGATGGGCTTTCAACTTGTAACGATTTGAAATGATCTTTCTCTGCTTTATCCACTCTGCTCTCGAACATTTTCCATTCCATATGACATCTATCCCTCACCTGCAAAACAAACAACCACACATAAATTTAAGACAGATTGATCCATCTAGTTGCTTGCTTGTCAAGGTAACCCTAGCTAGGTTTTTCTAGAGAAGCCAGGAAACTCGGAAAACAAGACCAAGCTTTCTTACCCCTTGCCATGGTGCTTTCCCCTTTTGTGCTGTTCCCTATTGGCAAGAAAAGGAGAAAGAATTGAGATTTTAATTGTTTTTTGGAGAGGAGAAATTGAAGAAGGGAGGAGTTTATTAACCTGGCTTCCAAGGGAAGGTATAAATTGATGAACGATCCACTGAGAGTCTACTATTCCTATCTTCTCATATGCAGGCTCCTTCATTTTCACATCAAATATGGAAGTCTTTTCACTAATTGATCAAACATGAAATAACATTTATGTCAACACCACTACGTAACGTTTTAATCTTTTGTGTACCTCAACACATCTTCTGAGTGCAAAGTCAAGACCCCAACCGTGAACCAAATCATTCTGTTTTCGGTTCATAATATGGTGTAAGTAAGAATTAGGGAAACTGAAAATACATCTTACAAATAGAAGAAGAAGACAAGACATGATAGAGTAATTGTAACCTGGATCAAATGCCAAACGCAGCGCCACGCATTTCTTGAGAACACAGGAGCCATGATCTCCACGAATCTATGGTTTTATCAAAGACACAAAAGTTAGCTTAGATATGTAAAAGTTGGATTTTATAGAGAGATTTTTTGAACATACGCAGCACATGGAGGTCTAGGAGGATGAGAGCACCATTCGAGTTTCTCATCTGTTTCCCTGATAAGATTCAAGTCATATACAATTTATCACATTCTGTAATGTAAAAAAAATCATCTAGAGAGGAAGTTATGAGTCATATGTATATACTTATGGACTTCAATATGTTCTCTTCTTTTAGTGATCTGCCATGTAAACCCTCTCTCTGGGTCCAAACCAGGCTGCGAAATCTCAAGGCCATGCTTCTTCACCATGTGTATGTATCTGAAACAACAAAGATACTTAGAAATTTTGATTAAGGTCATGAAAATGGAAGTGAGTAAGAAAAAGAAACTTACTCTTCTGCGTTAAAGTGATCGACTCCAAGATCTTCATCCCAAATGAATATATAATCGTATCGTGCTACAATGTCCGGGTGCAAGAATCTCTTTGCATACCACCTTAAATTCACAATGCAAGAGTCAAGAAAGCCATATAACCAGAGAAAAAATAAAGGGTTTAAGCAAAGATATATTGATACCATTTTGTTTGTTTTTTGACACTTATGTGTATTGCATTCTTCGACCACTCAAACTCATCATTCCACTCACTTGTTCTTCCATCGTAATGAAACAGAACAATTGTAAAGTTGTCTGAAAACTGTTTTTTGAGTAGACAAAACAAAATGAGTTTACTATTAAGCAAGAAACGAAAAAACAAGAAATTAAAGGGCATGTACCAACCTTGCTAACACATGCATCTATATTGTGTCTCTGATTATAACCCACTGTAAATGTTGCTAGATATCTTGGTTCCTTCTTCAAATCCTGATGAAACTATTTAAAGAAAATTGAAGCTAATGTCACTCAAGAAAGGTGTAAAAGGTGTAAAATCCAAGAATGAACAACATACAAACCTCATCAGGGTTCCCCCACAATTTGCGCAAGTACAAGTCTGATTCGGATGCAATTATACCGGGCGGTAATCTCTCGGCGCCTCGAGGATTTGAAGGTTCCCATATCTATACCATTTGTGAACCACTTAAAACATTTCTTAATATTTGTTCTTGAAAACATGAAAACAAATATGTGTGAAACTTCTACATAAATACATGCCTTTGGGATAGCAATGGCCTTGTGATCACTATGTGAGATAGCAAAGGAATGGAGAAGGTTTCTCGGGAGATACGACTACACAAATGGTTATAGATAGTTAAAAAGAACTCTAAGAAGAATAAAAGATTTGAAGAGAAAGAAGAAGAAGAAGAACCTTAGTGATCCATAAAGATGGGAAAGATAGTCCAAGAAGAACTCCAAAAGCTATAGCAAACAATGCAGTTGTAAGAAGCTTCATGCCATCTTCTGATCTCCTAATACTTGTTGGACTGTAATAACAACAATCATCATCAATCTGATTTAGAGAGAACAAACAAGAGAGACGAAATAAAGAGTACTTTTTTTTTTACCTGCGTGACAAAATTCCCATAGTTATGTTTTAGTTACAAATTTTGATAAGCTTCAATGTTATCAACACCATCACTCATATCTATTGATAAAAGAAAAACTGTAATTAATCACTCGATCGAGCGAATCAGTCAAAACAACGAATGATCTTAAACAAGACTCAATGTTCTTATAACCTATATTAACAAAACAATGCTAATATTTTACGTGTGGTTAGAAATATTGATAAGCTATAAGTTTCTATGCGACAAAACACAGAAGATGATACAAAGAAGAACATGGCATTACAAAGCTTCCACGAAAATTTGAGAGGAGAAACGAGTTTCGATCAGATTAGTGATATATTTTTTTGGAGATCCTTATTGTTTCAGCGATCCCCCAGTCTTCAAAGCGGAGTGGGTTTTGTTTGGTTTTGATCAAAGCTGTTTCGTAATCTCTATTGTTTTCCAATAAAAACTAAAATAGAATAGCTGGCATTTGCCATTTGGTTATATTCTGAGGAATTTTCAGATTTTCTACCATATGATTAGTGATTCAGTACACGGAAATGGAAGTCAAAACGGGGAGTTTTCTAAAAGTTATAGAATTATTCGACTAGAGTAATTTGCGTTTAATGTGGGTGGAATTATTCCTTTAGTGATACAACTCGTGATGACCCCAAACCCACCAATCAGATGAAGGGTTAGAGAGCAGTTACTTGTTTGAAGTTTGAATGGTTTAGAAGTCAATGCTATATATATATATATGTGTGTGTGTGTAAAATATCACCTTCTGTGGCAACTATATATATCACATTTAATTTTTTGAAACAAGAATCACTCATTTTTTGCATATATTTATTAGAGAATTTAATGAAAACCCCTCAACTTTGATCCCATCCATATTTAAACCCTCAACTATTGTTTTAGTAAAAATCCCCTAAACTTTAATCCGTTAATAGATTTGATCCTCTGTAAACCGCTTTCGTTTCCGATGACGAAATATTGTTTTGAAAGACATAAAACGTCGAACGTTTGTATTTTCATAGAAACAACAAGATTTTTAATTGAAAAATTAACAAAACAATATAAAGTGCATTCTGTTTTAAGTTTAACCTAAAAATTCCTTAAATCCTAAATCCTAAAACCGTAAAACTTAAGAAATTCCTGAACAAAAAGTGAGAGCAGAGATCGTAAAGAGCAAAAGGTATCAAAACTACCGAACAAGTCTCAAGGAAGACTAAGAAAAAAACAGAAGAATGTGGCTGAATAAAACTCTACCACTGAGGTAACACACTTTTCTTTTCAAAATTAATGATGGGGTAGTGTCTACTTTAGGCTATATGTAGTTTTTTATGTTGCAATGGGTAATACTTCGTAGGACTATTAGTTTTCATTTTTTTAAAGAATGTTGCTAGGTTTTTTTTTTGTCGATTTCTTGAAACAAAATATTGTTCAACATCTTGAATTTTTATATATTTTTCATGTTTTGTGTATTTTATTTATTTTTACACTTTCTAAACACCAAACTAATCCTGTTAAAATCCACAATAAACTCACGAAACCGGAACCATAAGTTTCCAATTCGAAACTTTTACATCCACATCATGTGGTTTTCAATTAAAAATCTTGTTGATGTTTTATGTCTTTTAAAAAAAAAATCCATCACTGGAAACGGATGCGGTTTAGAGAGGGTCAAATCTATTAACGGATTAAAGTTGAGGGGATTTTTTACTAAAACAATAGTTGAAGGTTTAAATATAGATGGGACCAAAGTTAAAGAGTTTTTTCATTAAATTCCCTATTTATTACTATATATTGAAAAAATATATAGCAACTTATCTAACATTCTGCAATTTTTGTTTCTTTCGTATTTATTGATATTTTTCACCAAGCCAAATTAAACTCCTTTTAGTAAAACATTACAACATCAAAACATGTTAAAGCTTTGAAACTTTTTCAGGTGGTATATACATAAAAAAATCAAAAACAGATACGTAAGAGTATTATGGTATTGGTGAACAGTACTGGTTTTCTCATATAAGAGGTTCAGCTAGTTCCATCTCGTTCGAACTCTGTTGTCCCGACTCAATTCTTCGACCTCCAACAAAATCAATCCCGAGAAGTTGCCATGGCCAACACGCATATCTAGCTCTGTTTGAAGTATTCATATCTCGATGGGTTTCTAATTCTTCAACTTTACGGTTTAGCTCTTGGATTCTTTCCCTTAACTTAGTCGCCCTGTTGTCTGCGAGTCTCAGAGATCTCTCTGCTGCATCCCTTGCACCCATGGCTGCAGCAGCAGTCTCTTCCTTAAACTTTAATTTCTTTTCTGATTCTCTAATCGCTTGCTTTGCCTCTTCAAGTTCTTCTTTTAGCACATACAGCTGAGCAAACAAAGACACATCACCAAGAGCTATTATTGAGAGGCTTGGTTAATATAATAATCTCTACTCTCTGCCCAATTCCAAGTCATAGACCCTACACAGATCCTGAATACCGCATCTCAATCTCCTAGCTAACTGCTTCAACTATAGTTGCTGAGCTTGTTAACATAACTATAATCCACTACAAACCACCTAGGGTAATTACAATGCTCCTGCACTAGACTAACCCAAGAATTTATCACGCACCTGTGATGTGAAGTCTTGTTCAACAGCTCCACCCGCAGCAGCCTCCTGCTCGGCTGCTACTTTCCATCTTGTTATTTCTTCTTCAGCAGCCGCAATGTCAGTCATAAGCCCTTCAACCTATCATCCAAAGGAACCAAAATTTAAACAAACTCTTGGGACAGAGACTTGTATACTTTTCATATAAAGTCAAAAATGATGCACAAAACAAACATATTTCATGGTAATAGCAAGCAGAAATTCACTCACGTTCTCATTTGCTATTCTCTCCTTCTCTTTAAGTTCTTCTATTTGGCGCATTCTCTGTTTAAGCTCCTTTGTCTGAGTATCCAATTGTTTTCTAAGAGAGCTAGTCTCTTCCCTGGTTTGATATGAGCAAAAACAAGGGGTCATATAAAAGTTATGCCAACAAAACTAAGCAAAGGATCAATCTGGACCATAAACTACACTGCAAAACTAGGAGTATCACATATAAAGAATACGGCATTACACAAGAAACTACATAGACGCATTTAAAACAATTCCTTCCATAGAGTTCCATTAAACATCAAGAAAGATGTCACAAGCACATGAAGAAGTTCAATTTCCAATAGAAAGCTGTTTGGAATAATATTCCTACTATTTCGATTTGATCGGAGACTCATGGTTCCTAGGCCATCTGATGCTAAGCATTTACTTTCCTAGTGAATATAAAGAAGAAGTTCTGCTTTAGAGAGCTTACCTTGATTCCTCCAACAAGTGCTGAAGTTCAACGATCTCAAGCTGAGATGCTTTGACAATATTCTCCAATGTGCTGGCCTGCATTCCAACGTGGAGACATCATATAAGGTACCTGGATGAATGAAGTTCAAAAAATATAATCGGCCCAAAGGAACACACACCAGGGAATATATTTCGTTCTCTTCTGTACTATGATCATCGGTTTTCACACTATGAGAGTCCTGAACCTGCCCATCGTTTAAGCGTTTAGTGAATTTGGAATCCATACCAACATCCCTCAAACCATTCTCTGCAGCTTGAAACAATTCTCTTTTCTGGGATGGCTGCTCTGCTATCATTCTTTTTGACAAAGCGCTCCGCAGTAAAGTACCAATATGCTCCTTCTCCTTAAATAATAGACCCACAGTTTCATTCAAATTCTTCAGTTCATGGTTCTTCTCTTCAACCAAACTCTGTGTTTTCCCAGAAACCACTTTAGTCAGTTCTAAGATGGATTCCATACCAGCTAAAGAAGCTCGAATATTCTCCTCCATCTCTGTCTCTTGAGGCATAAAGAAAGACTCAGACATATCAGACTGTTCTGAACTATTTCCATCAACTATCCTTACAACCTCGTAAAGCTGGTCATGGATCTTTGACACAAGATGCAACTGATCCATCAACAAAGGACGCTGAGCTATCATCTTCATTTCTATAGTCTTAAACTTTCCATTACACTCATCAACCAACTGTTTCAGCTCCACAATTTCACCTTCCAATACACTTACCTTCTCTAAATTATCTTTCTCAAGTTCAGCAATCCTCTTATCTTTCTCCCTCACATCCCTCTCTAAATCATCAACAATTGAAGCCTTCTCTGCAACCTCTAATCGCAAATTACTAATCGCAGATTCCAAATGAGAAACTTCAATAGCTATCTCGTAATTCCGTTGATCCATCTGCTCCCTAGCTTCATTTCTAGACTTCGATGTCATATCAACCTGCCTAACAAGCTCCTCCACAATTTCATTTGTCCGCTTAATAACTCCATAGGCTACAGAAGCCAAGCCTGTGTATTTCTGAGACTTAGGAAGACCTCCGTTTGAAAAATTCTTAAAGCTGCTTACTTTACCAGAAATCTTCTCAATCCCAGAAACCAACATATGTGACGAATTCTCAATCTCAGCTTTCAAACCATCTCTAGATCTGACAGCCTCATCCACTTTCTTCAACATCTCATCTTGCTGCTTAATCAATTCATCTTTAGCTTTATTCACATTCTCTAGTTCCTTTGTTAGATTCTCGTTCTCCTTGAAAGCTTCATCTCGTTCTCGCTTGGCTTCGTCACGCTTCTTAATTACCTCGTGAGCAAGAGCCTTTAACCTGTTAAAAGACACCTGAAGCTCCGATTTCGAACTCTCAGCCGCTTCTCGAGCTTTCTTCTCGCGATCGAGCTCCGCGATTAGCTCAATTAGCCTCTCCTCCGATACTTCTTCCCGCGGTGGATCGTTTAAAACAACAGGGGCTGGTTCATCGGCCTCGACATCGCTGAGGACAGCATCGGCGTCCTCATCGGCTCCGCTAGCCATCTCACCGTCGATCAGTAAAAGACGATTTTGCCTTGTCTCCGATTTAGGGTGTTAAATTGAAAGAGCCAAATAAACATTCGCGTCGTTTTTGTGGGGGCTTTTCTATATATATTCTTTTAACATACCAATATTGATATACCAAAATAATTCAAATGTATATTAGAAGAAAAATAAAAAAATAAAATATAGAATTTAATAAAGGAGGATGGTGTAGAAAAAAGAAAATATTTAAATTTTTATTTTATTTTATCGATTCAGCTCATCTTTTTTTTTTTCGACTTTTCAAAAATTTTCTTCTTTATTTTTAATAGTATTATTATTTGTTTTTAGATTACTTATTTTTCTGGATAATTTGTGTTATGTTACTAACTTTTTTTTTTATATTTGTCTTCTATGTTTATGTTTACTTATGCTTCTTAATGACTTTTATTTTTTATTTTGTTTAAGGTCCGAATTTTCAAATCGGTCATTGCGTTCAAAAATTTGACGTAACTGATTCGCTAACGAGGCAAATTAGAAATATGAAAGAGCAAAATCAACCGTGTATGAACGAAATTTTTGTGAGCTTGTGTGGTTTTGAAACACTCCAACCCTTATATCATGTTTCACTAAGGCTTTTCATGTTCAATCAATATATATTTACGGATGACAAAAAAAATCAATTTAATATAGAGATTTTCAATTGCTTTTAATGTTTGTTAATCAATAGTTTCTAATCACTTTGTTATAATGTAAGTGAATGGACGGAGATATTAGACCTAATTAGTTATGATAAAAAAAAATTGATAATAATTTTTTGGTTATCCACTAAATATTCACATCAAATTTTATGGTTCTAGTTTGCTATATCGAAACTACTATATTCAAAAAAAATTACTTAGTTTTAACTCAAAATCCACTAACTTTAATCTCTTAGATCCATTCATTTCTACTTAAGTCAAACCAGAGGCGGATCCATACATTTTTTTTGGGGTGAAACAATGGGAGATCAATTCTCCCATAATTTATTAAAAAAATAAAAAATACATATTACGACCGGACTTATCTTGGGCATACAAACCCAATAACATCATCACTCAAAATCTAACCCACAATAGTGGAATTAAATTAAACGAATGAAAGTCATGACCCATCTGCCAGATAGTTAGTCTCTCTATACACATGAGTAATTTGGACTATCCAGTCCTTCGATATAAAGCTATGACACAAGCGTACCAGGAAAGACAGCAGATGCATTTCACTAATCCATGTCATAAGAAACCCAACCACCAGTTAAGAGTCCACTTCTAACTCCAACTTTGTAGCTCCCAAGCAATGTACAACCCGTAGTATACGCCCCATAACTCCGCCAACGGTGCCGTACAACATCCTATATTAAGAGCAAACCCTCCACACCATCCTCCATCACTATCCCGCAAGACCTCTCCCGCCGTAGCTAAGCCTGGATTACCACGAGAGGGACCATCAATATTCAATTTAATCCAACCATCCAGTGATGTCTTCCAGCCTATCATTATTTAACCTCGAGGTATCATATTTCCCTGGTCATTGATCTTCTCATTAGCGGCGATCACCTCGTTTTTAAAATCCTTAATGAACCTGACCCTATCCCGACACTTACCATTGACCCCAAACACATTACCACATCTATATTTTCAGTCCCACCAAACTGCCATCGCAAACATCGTAGCCCATGGGCTCTCTTGCGTAACACTTCCATCACAGAGGTTACTATAGATCCATTCAAGTAATGATTGTGCAAAGAAAATATATCTTCTCCGTCACGGTATAATTCGAGCCCAAATTCCCGCCATCGCCGGACAGTCCCTAAGAATATGTAAGATCATTTCACTTCCGCCCTTACAAACTTGGCAAATATCCGTATCACTTAACTGACGTATATACCTCTTGGCGTTTGTCATTAGCACTTGATTCCCAACCAACCAAAGAAATAGCTTTACCCTCTCCAGCACCACCACTCTCCACACATGAGCATAAAACTTCTCCATGTTTGGCCTTGATGATTCATCTCGAGTTAATAGCGCATACACGGATTTAACCAAAAACCTACCATCCGTACTCATACCCCAAGAAAGACGATCGCGTGCTCCAGTAACGTCATCTAAGACCACCGCCATAAGTTTGAGTTTTGTCTCTTCCGACACATATGGTGTAATTCTGTCCAGGTCCCATTCTATACCATTTCTCCAAACATCTCGAACAACCAAAGAATCGTAGCCCTCTGGCGGTTCTCCAACAAGCCGGTCTGCTAGTGGCCTACTAAATAACGACCAATCTGTCCAAAACTTAATTGTTCACCCGTCTCCCAGCACCCAACTTATGCTCGGAACTACAACCTCATTCAACCCAGCCATGATGCTGCGGTATGTCGATGACCAAGTACTATTTGCTACCCTCCATGAAGAGTCTTGGATTTCGCCAACTTTAAATTTATTTCGCACCAATCTCGCCTATAGACTATCTTGATTATGAATTAATCTCCAGCCCAGCTTTCTTATGAGTGCTTGATATATCATGGTTTTTACCGGTTTTTAAGCCATGATATATGTATATAATCGAGTCTTTTATGTGTCTTTCGAGTCTCTATCGAATCTTTTACAGGTTTGCACATGTTTGGAGATTATTTGGACATTATGGAAAAATTATGGAGCAATTATGGAGCATTGTACATGAGGAATCGAAGTTGGTGTCTTTGAAGGTACAGTGTGTCGAGCAACAAGATTTTTGTGTTGATCAACACACAATCCAATTTTATTTCCCCACGTGAAGACAACAACTTAAAGAGATTTGCAACTTTACCCAGAAATTTTATATATTTACAAAACAACTCCAGCTCGTGTTTTAGATATATAATTAGGGTTTTTAGACTTTGTTATCTTTTATCTTGGTTTTTACGAAGAACTTAGAGATTCAGAGAGCTCGGGGCTGATCTTGCTACTTTGTTCTACTTTTTGAGAAGATTCAAACCCCTATTTCTATATCTCTTTTATTTATTTTATTATATCTATTTCACTCATGTTTTTTATTTCAATTGCCATGTCTGAGTAGATTCATTGTTAGGTTTAGGGATTCTCATAATGGATTTCATGGAATGATATATTGATTGATTGGTTAGGATTCAAATTTGATAGTTCTTCACCTAGGTTGTTCTTAAAGCTAGTTTTGGATTGATCACCTAGAATCTAGATCATAGGTTGTTAAATTGACGTGACAACATGATTTATAATCTGATTAAACCTAGAGTGAGCAAATTAGATAATTGCAACGAGATTTGGATTAGAT
The DNA here is from genome assembly GCA_028015245.1 of Cardamine occulta. Classification (NCBI taxonomy): domain Eukaryota; kingdom Viridiplantae; phylum Streptophyta; class Magnoliopsida; order Brassicales; family Brassicaceae; genus Cardamine; species Cardamine occulta. The sequence goes on from CM051363.1 coordinate 10,023,780, forward strand.
AATTTGTGAACATGTCAAACTTGCGCTTAATGCTTGTTTAGACTTTATGATTCGCAAAGATATTTGGTTTCTTAGGTTTTAAACATAGTTAGTTCTCGCAACGAAAGTTGATTAATTTTACCTTTGTGATTTGAGTTCTAGAACCTGTTCATCATTCGATTCTACCAATTAAATTGATATTCATTATTTGATTTTCTGAGAAATTTCCTAGACCTGACGCTTTCTCCATCTGATTTACAAACCGATTTTAATTACTTTTGCATTATCCTTTAATTTAATTCATATTTGCTTAGCTGAATTCTAAACAAAAAGATCTATCGTGAAGCTTTTGAATTTTTGTGGATTTGACCCCTAAGTACTACCGTGATCTCTTAATTTGAGAGAGTACCTCTAAAGGGATAATTTGAACATATCAGTGCTTTATTCATATCTTTGGCCGCCCGTATCCCTAAACCCCCTTATGCTTTTGATAAAGTAACTTTGCTCCAAGCCACTAAATGTTGCTTCTTATGTTCCATAGTACTTCCCCATAAAAAAGTTCGCGATAACTGATCCATTTTCTCCAACACCGAACTTGGCATACAAATTGTACTCATAGTATGAATAGGGGTGGAAGAGAGTACTGCCTTAGTCAACGTCACTCGTCCCGCGAAGCTTAAGACCCGGCCTTTCCAGCCCGACAATCTTGAATTCATCCTTTCAAGCACCTCCCCAAACGTCTCCTTATTAATTCTTTTTTGTAACACAGGCATACCCAAATATTTTCCTAGATCACACGAAGACTTAATTCCACTCTCATCACTGATTAGCTTCTCCAAATCCCGAGACACGTTACTAGAGAAAAATATTTTCAATTTTTCAAGACTCACCTTTTGGCCAGAAGCACTACAAAACTTCTCCAAAACCCTTTTGATGATCCGGATCTGAGAAACAGACGCTTCGGCAAACAGAATGAGGTCATCAGCAAAACATATATGTGAAAGCTTCAGACCTCCTCGTGAAATACAAATCGGTTTCCACTGTTTATCCATTATCGATTGTTCTATCATATGACATAGTCTCTCCATACATAATATAAATAGATACAGAGATAATGTATCACCTTTTCTAAGTCCTCTCATGGGCTGAAATGATTATGTCTTCTCACCATTCCATAATAAATTCATCGACGGACCTGAGACACACTGCATTTTCCAGTTCGTCCATCTCTCCGATAAACCAGCCGCGAGAAGTGTATCCTCCAAAAAATCCCATCTAACTCGGTCATATGCTTTCTCTAAATCCAACTTCAAAAGCATCCATCATTTCCTCCCTTTCTTACGCCTCATAGAATGTACAGTCTCCTGTACCACCACTATATTATCGGCACTCAATCTTCCCGGTATAAAGCTTGCTTGGGCCGGTCCCACCAATTTATCAATAACACATTGGAACCTCCCCACCATACATGTTTTCTGTCTTGGGCACAAATAATTTTAGTTTTAATATTATTAAAATTAATTAAAATAATAATTTTATAATATATTTAATGTTTTAGGATTTAAAACACCATTAAAAATAACTATTCCATTAAAAATAAATATTCTATTTTACAGCCTCCTTTTTTTTTTACAGTTTAGGTTTTGCTTGGAGTATCATATTGATCATGTTTGAGTTGCTTACTCTAAGCTGGATCCATTTTACTTTGTTGGTGATGCACCATATATCTGGGCACTTAGAGAAATTCAAGAACAACATTCAAAGCTTCTATTATACTTGTTAGTTGTAAAATATGTTAATTTTTTCCACTATGTTTTCTTATGGATTAGATACTATTCTAAGATTTCCAAGAGGGAACATCTTAAGGGTGGAAATGAGAGTCTGGTCAAGAAGCCAGAGGAGTGATCTGATACTCCAAGCCTTGTCAGGAGAGTGGTCGAGATATATTTTTTTTTCAATAGTGCCTCCTCTGCCATTTTCTAAAGATTTGCTTGTCTGAGTTATTAGATTTATTCAGTTAGTTACTGATATTTTTGAATTTTATGAATGAAAGCTTCATTAATTGTTGAAATTGTTGATCGATTTCTACATAAGTATTAGATTTCTACATAATATATCTGATAAGAATTTTACTTATACATTCATTTCACACAATACTAATTAAAGATAAACATAAATCGTTTACTAACTAAAAATAAGTTGAAATAAAATATTCTAAATAACAACAAACTTATTCTCAAATTGTTCATTCAGTTAGACGTCAATAATTGTTTCCAAATATTATTTCAGAAAAAAACTTCTCAAATGGTAAATAATTTAGATAACATCAAATCTTTAGAAGTTTTGAGTTTTCTATCTTCCGATTCTAAAGAAGATAACAGTAGTATTATCCAGGCATCTTTAACAAACTAAACTTTTTCTTTTATCCATAAGATAACAGATATAACTTCTCAAATGTTATATCTTTTCATTACGAGCTCCACACAAGTTTTTTGGTACAAATCTTTCCTTGTAGCTAACTATGATCGATATGATGGTCTAATGGTACAAATGCCATGGTCATGGTAATGGTAGTAGTGGTTTTACCATAAATTCCAAGTGTCATCATGGTATGTGCGGATGTTACATTTACAATTGTCTACAAATATATCTACTAAAAACGTACTCGGATTTTTAAAAAAATATTAGTGCATAAAACATTTGAGATATTGACGACAGCAACACCAAAAAAACATTTTGAGATGTGTTAGCTAGCTATTGTGTGTACATCTCTATACTATTAAAAAAGAAGTACTTGTATACCTGTTGCCAAACAGATTTTCAACTTTACATCCAAACACTATTTATTTCCTTATCTAATACTAAAATTTAATAGTATGAATTATAATTCTTCTATCACATTTGTTTGATCTTATTTTTAAATTATTTTGAATGATTATATAATACATATAATTAATAAAAAGTTTAGATTTTTTTTTTAAACAAACATATATGACTCAATCAATGAGAAAAAAATGTATGTTCTACATTTCACATAAGCTAAAACATTTATGCAATGGTTCATAGACATATTATTAAAAATACCAAAATGATTTCAAATACGAAGTAAGCTTTACTTATCATGCGTTCAGATTTAAAAATTTTATTCGGTTTAATTTGGTTTTAGTTGAATCAATTTAAATTTTAAAAAATATAAATATTTAAACTCTGTAAAAATTTTAAAATATTAATAATATTTAAACTATATAAAAGTTTTTTAAAATTAATAATATTTAAACTCTATAAAAGTTTTTTAAAATTAATAATATTTAAACTGTATAAAATTTTAAAATATTCAGGAAGAACACTGACCCTAGAAAAGAAGCTGATTTTCGCGCTTTCCGCCTTGATGGAGATCCCAGCTCAGTACAAGGCCACACTTGAGCTTGGCTTACTAGGGTAAAAAATTTCTAAATCTTGATTTGAAGGTATCAATCACTGTAACCATCAAGAAACTGTTTATATAATAATGCTTTCCTGTTTCCAATTTTTACAGACGGCGAACTGGAAATTGTCCAAACAAGTTTGCTCTTCCACCACCAATCAATGATATGAATCGATCTTTTAGCAACAGTTCAAGAAGTTCCTGGTCAAGCAGTGTTGCCACTGCACCACCTCTTTCATCTGTTAGTAACGAGAACGAGGTTTGTATATATATTATACTCCTATGTCTTTAATTATAAAGAAACTGTGCAGTATTTATCAATCATTTTAACCATCTTGTTTCACATTGATTTCAGTTTTTCCCGATCTGTTTGGTTAATACAAAGAACTTGGCATTCAACTGTGGACATCAAACTTGCCATGGATGTGGACAAGACATTCAAATCTGTCCCATTTGCCGCACTTCTATTGCAGTCCGTATCAAGCTCTATTAATAATGATTCTCTTTTGATAGATCATAGACTATGAAGTGAACGAAAACCTTTATGTTTTTCTAAGGGTTTTACCATTGCCATGTTTTTAATTAAGTTGCTTTCCATTACTCTTTCTGTACATCATTTTATTTAGTTTAGTTTTCTTTTCACATTAATTCTCACTTGGATTGAACGCAAAGTGTAGTGATTGGCTTCGTTTCTTTGAAAACATAATTAGATTTTTTCATGAAAACATTCCTTGTACAGTTTGTGTTACTCTCACATGTCCATTTCTTGAAATACAACTAGATGTGGTGTGGACAAAGAATCCAAGACCAAAACGAAGAGTAAAACAGTAAACATCATTTTTATATTTAACACAAACCAAACCGAATTTCAGTAAAACCGAGTAACAAACTACGACAGATTTAAATACTTAATTAAAAATATTAATTATGATTTACTACAGTTATATTTTATTGTTATCCGAAATCAAACCGATATTTCAAATGCCTTACCTACCAGTCACGGGGCTTGAGAGTAACACGTAGACCATTCTTCATGTACAATGTAGTGGTGAGCTTAGGAACAATCTCTTGTCCTTGAACGAGTTTTACTGAATACTTCATCAAGATTGCTGCAGCCACCATTTTCATCTGTGTATATGCGAACTTCTTCCCAACACATAGCCTTGGACCTGCATTGAACACAACGTACTTGAACTGATTTCCACTCACAATTCTTCCTTCTTTGATCCATCTTTCTGGTTTGAAATCTTCACAATCTCCTCCCCAAATCGATTCTATTCTCCCTGTTGAGAAGATCGAGTAGTAAACCCTAGCTCCTTTCTTGATCCTTGTCCCATCGGGTAACACGTCGTCTTCTAAAGCTTGTTTCATCTCCATTGGAACCGAAGGATAAAGCCTCAGTGACTCTGTTAAAGCAGCTTGTAGATACACCATTTCCTTGAGCTCTTCAGCTTCTAACCGATCTGTGGTTTCTTTCGTTGCAAGTTTCCCTCGGATCTCTTTGATTTCGTTTAGGATTCTCTTCTCGACTTCGGGATGGTTTTGAACTAGCCAGAAGAACCATACGAGGGCTACTGATGTAGTGTCTCGACCAGCGATGATGAAACTTGTGCAGAACTCTCTGAAGTATTTATCTGAATAGTAGTTTCCTTTTGTCGTACTTTCTTCTTTCTCGTACTCTATTTGCATAAGGCGTGACAAGAGATCAGAGGAATCGTTCAAGCTCTTGAGTTTCCTTATCTTGTTTCTCCTCTCTCTCACTGTCTTATTCGCAAACGCGTGAACAATTCCAACTGCTTCCTTAAGCTTTCTCTCATACCCAATCCCTAGAAACCTCATTGGCTTCCACACAAAAGGAGGCATCAGAAACCTAGCAAGTGTGTACTCCGTGGCTTCCTCAAAAGCCTTAGCAAATGGAATCTCTGGTAAATCGATACCTAACGATCCTGGATCAACCCCAAAGGCAGAGATACAGATGTTGTCGAAGGTGAAACGCAAGAGCACATCTTGTAGATCAAAGACTCTCTCAGAAGTAGACATATTATCCATCAACGGTATCAGCTTCTGGTACACCAGATCTCTCATCGTAGTAAACGTGTGCTCCAAGAAACGAGAAGAATGCATCTCAGTTTTAGCCACACGTCTTTCTTCCTTCCAAAGCTCATCATCAGCGTTGAAGATCCCATCTTCAAGAAGATCACGAAACCTCTCTCTATAGTACACACCCTTTGGGTAGTTTTTGAAATTGGTTTTGAGAATGTGCTCGATGTTTGCAGGATTCGTGGTCATGACACCGTACGATCCACCGAACCAAACTCCTCTAAAATGAAACGTCCCACCAGCTCTGACTACGCTTCTTGTGCACCAAACAAACAGATCGTGTTTGTTTACGGCTAACAGCGGTATGATCCCCAAAACTGGCCACATCACTGGCCCGCCTTTGCTCAATAACTTCTCGCGCAAGTAACTAAGAAGAAAAAGCCCTACTAGGGCTAAAGCAACGTCTGAAAACCTCAAGTGAGTGTATACCCATTCCATCCGAGAAATCAACATGTTCATCTCCATCCTTTAAGATATTTTTCGGCAGATTATTGGAGGTAAACACAAAAGATTAAGCTTTTGTGAGAGCTGCAATTGTAGAAATTAGGATGAAACAAGAACAATAAATAACGTCGGAGTTATGAGAGACACTAGTTTTATTTAATGACCACACACCAACTTCATTAATCCCTGATAAACTGTATTAACTAATAGGCTTTATAGCTTTACTAAATGAGGAGTACTAACTATTAAATGGGGTTAGCTGTATTAGGTTACTGATTGTATAGCTTACCACAAATATGTTAAATAAGTAGTGTGTTTCACATAAATGAATACTTTGGCTGATTATATAAACTATCCTGATTTGTATCACGCAATGTTAAAAATAGGTCTACTCGAAAAATAATTTATCTCTACACTTTAGAGATTTCTTCTAAAATATTCACATGTTCATTTACATATGAATCAAGATTTGGAACCATATGGCAGGCTTTAACTCCCAAGTCCCAACTACTTAAAGCTAAGGGTCGTCTGTTCTCGGCAAAAATTTCATTAATGATGTAACTTTGAACGCAATGTTAAAAAATATGTTGTTTAATTACTCGAAAAATAATTATCTCAAGTCTTTAGAGATTTTTTCCTAAATATTTCACATGATGATTTTATATATGAACCAAGAACATTTACACATATATATATATATAATATATAATATATATAATATGTATAATATATATAATATATATACATAATACATATGTGTTGGAATTTATTTGTTTTAAAACATATTTTAGAATTGGAACTATCTTGCAGGCTTTAACTCCCAGTTCCAAGTTCCAACCACTTAATGCGTAGGTTGAATCTTCGGTCGTGTGTTCTCGGCAAAAATTTCATCAGTGATGTAATTATGGACGCAACAACTTAATAGTTTTACTCACTAATTATGGTCATCACACAGGCATTAGACATCAGTTATGGTCCCTCTTCTTTACCTCTTATAGAGATTGCATTTTGTTGAGTTGATGAGTTTTATAATCTGACTCCGTTAAATGCCAATTTTAATAAAAGAACGTATAACTTTTAGTTTTGGGAAATAATGGTGGTTAACTGAGTAGAGATCGATTAATCCTTCCAAACTTGACACATCAGCTCTTTCTAAGCTTAACACATCAGTTCTCTTTTTTTTTTTTTTTTTTTTATCAGCAGCCATGTAAGCGCATTCAAGACATTTCAACATTTGTGAACAACTATTAATCTTATATTATTTAATTTGAATTTAATTACTTTAAAAATCTGTAAAACATTTAGAAAATCAAATTTAATTTTTAAAAACCATAAAATTTAAACATTACACAATACAACACTTTAATTTATTATATATTTTCATCATCTTATTTTATATGTTAGCATCTTCTTTTGCATGTTTAATCATATTTCTCACTATTGTTTTTAATTATATCTAATTTGTTACACTATTTATTAGTTTATAAAACCAATAAATTTATGATTTATTAATATGTTCTATATAAGAAATAAAATCAATATATTAATTTTGTATCTATTTTCTGACTGAATTTGTTGGCTTTATCAATTATATATTAACTATAACATAAAAATTTTAAACAAAAATAAAAGAGAAAAGAAAAAAAATTTCTCTCATTTTAACACATCAGCAAAACCAAAATTAATATCATATTTAATATTTTTCATGTCTTTTCACTTTTGCTTTCGGTTTATTAGTGAATGGTCTATTCGATCACTCTTGTTTTATTTACATCTTAAACTTAAGTCATGAACACCACTTTCAATTGACATAAGTCATATTTAATCTCCATCGCACTTTCGAACCCGCAACCGAGACGTGTAAGAGTTGTATGATTGTGAATTCTTCATAAAATGTTATACTATTTTCTATTGTTAGTACGACTAATTTTTAGTTTTTTAACTCTATTGGTAAATAAAATTTGAATGCTTATTTTTATGTGACTTTTCATATTTTCTTATATTTTTAACGCAAATGCACAAGTAAATGAAAGTTTGCTTATTTAAGATTTGAAAATTTTAAAAAAATCCAAGGTAAAAAAATTAGCCTATTCATGGAATAAGAAATGTTTTAGAAACTCTATAATTTATAAATAATAAATTAAATTTATAAATAATAAATTTAATTTATAAATAATAAATTTAATATATAAATAATATATTATTCAAAAAACAACTAACATGTAATTTATAACTTACAATGTTTGGGCAATATATAGAACTTAAGATAATTATTGGAAATAAATCAAGATAATTTTAAATAAATTAGTATAAATTACTTAAAAAAAATTAAGACAAAATAATTCAAAACAAAATCCGCGCATATGCGCGGATATTAACTTAGTTGAGTATATAATTTTTGTAGCTATAACATATAATTGAAAATATCGGATAATTGCTTTGTAACAAAAATAATCTTCCAGCAAATTGTTAAATCTAACGGTCGGATGAGTAGATAAAATGACTAATTGGTGAAGCCCAATAATTTTATGGGTTGGTCATTCTAAGACTAATTTGGGGTGGGTAATTGACAAAGTAACTGTGAAAAAATAATTAAAAATTCTTTGTAAGTAGAAAGAACTGTAGAAGTAAGGAATTTATAGCATATTGTCCATCAATCGCTTTCATCTGAGATGCTAAGGAATTAACTTCTTACCAATTCTTTTTCTTAACTAATTTTAATTCAGTGCTTCACTTTACTCCAACGGACTGTACTGTTGTATTATATTTATCCATTCCTTTAGAATTTTTGTTTTTTTGAGTTATCCCAAATTTTGTAATCAAACTGATATTATGAGCTATGCCAAGTGGGCGTACTCTACAAATAGGTTGGACCAACCTATTTGTCCCCCATAATTTTGATCATTGCTTTGTTCCCACACAACACAAGTAACAGCCTAATTCTCATAAATTATTCGAACCTCTAACTCATAAATGTGATATTATAGCGATGATATATACTTTTGAATCAGTACATATGACATCTTTTGTAAATCTATTTTGTATTTTTTTGTCAGTAAATTGTTGCTTAAAAATTATTATAAACTACATTTTAAAAACTTTACTTGACTTATACGTTCTGTAAAATTTGAGCAAACAATTGGATCTGTGTTTTTTTCCGGAGGAAATGAATGCATTGTTTTGTTAACAAACTAGTGATTTTATACTTTGGGACATTCCTGAAAATCATTATTGAATTAGTTATACTTTCAAGTTTCAACGGGTTATATGATTTAAATGGATTGAATATTCCACTATCTATAGTTATAATAGTTTTATCTTTTTGTCAAACGCATTTTAGTTGGATCATTCCTACTTGCCGACAGTCAACGCTCATAATAAAAGTTAAAAAAATAGCATGTATATATCTTATATATAGCCAATTATGCATAAAATCAGTGTGAAAACGTAGAGAACAAACTTGAAACTTATAAGTTATTATTGATTCCTTTTCGTTCAATAGTAAAGTACTTATTAAACTTTCAGTTATGAGGTCGTGAATCGCGGGATAGCACACACCATAAGTTAGTCCATAATGATATCGTAGTTCACTAATATAAAATTATTCTATATATATATATATATATATATGCACGTAACGTATAAATATCTATAGTTGTTTAGATATACGCTTATAAATTTGTCATCTTCTACTTAAATTATATGCAGCAGTCGAGATGCACACACTGAATCCATATTTCAACGACACATATTCGAACTTAGCCAACTCTCATGTTTTCGGTCTGAGGTCGTAATCGGAGACCCATCTTCTCCACTACATATATAAAACAAACGAAAGTTTTTGGGCCACTCGATCTTGGAGTATTAAAAGAATAAAATTAAGATCGATGTAAGATTAATAAACGTGAATTTTAAAAAAGGAGTATTATCATCATGAGAAAGTAATTTGTTTGTAATAAGACGAGCTCAAGTTGGCCAACTTGCATTTCTACTTTTCATTCTCATGGTCACTTACACATACCAAGGTATGTGCCAAGTTTGTCCACTTTTGTCACGCAAGATATGTCTACTCGTTCCTTTTATTTGTTAATGTGTGATGGACATTCTATGTATTTTTCTTGATTGGTACATCTCAAATAGTAAAAGCAATATACTATGATTAGTTATGAAGATTAAAATAATTAATATAGATTTAAGTAAGTAGATGTAAAGTCACAACAACAAAAAGTCTTATAATTATATAATTTAAAAATACACATTCCGTTTCAAAATATAAGGTGTTTTAACTAAAATCGCACATATTAAGAAGTTACTTTTATTTTTAAAAAATAATTATTTAATATATAAAATAAAAAAATCTATCTAATTATAAAAAAACTGCAAAATACTATTGGTCACAGAAGATTAATAAAATTAAAAGTACATAGAAATATGAAAAAACTTTAAAACACTTTATATTTTGAAACAAGAAACAAAACATTAAAACGTCTTATATTTTGAAACAGAGAGAATATCAATGATGGAACTAACAACTGATTTTAAATAAATATTTTTTCAATGTAGCAGGTTCCTGGATATAAATGAGTAGATGATGATGATGGAGACTATTATGATTGGTAAGAAATTAATGAGACTCAAAGAAATAACTAGGTGCCTTAGTAAAGCTAAAGCAGTATTATCAATAATGGCTTCGTCTAACATTGATTAGTAAATAAAGCTAGAGCTGTATTGTCAATAAAAGTTTCAGGTAAAATTGTTGTGGTACTAGCTAGAATGTATTAACATGGAGAAAGGACTGCATGTAAATAAGAGATATCGGGAATGAGAGCAGGCAGAATGTTAAAAAAACAAATTAGAAAGAGATACTAGAGAACGATTTTCTTCAAAAGGGAAAATTATTTCACAAAAACGATTTTTAGTGAAATAAATATTTTGTCTTTTTGGAAACATGGTGATGCTCTTAGAGAAAACATTGTTCGAAACTTAGGAGAATTGGAGACAAAATGCAAATAACTCAAACACTTCGAAGTGAATGATAATCACGTCTTTTGTTTATCAATGTCTCAGAAGGAATTTTTTTTTTGCTTAATAGGTTAATTATATTAAAGCAAAGAGAAGTTTACAAATGAAAGAATAATAGACGATATAGATGAGAAGATAACGATGAGAAAAGAGAAAAGAGAAAAGGAGAAGAGAAAAGGGAGAAAATAGCTGTTTCGTTAAAACTTTATCCGGAAAATCCAAAATGGGACAAAACCGGGACGAAGAAAAAAGAGTACAGCTACTAAGATCTGGAGGTGATGGTAAAGATCGAAGGATGAGTGGCGGAAGTGGCGGCGGTGATGTCCGAGATGGGGGAGGTGGATTGGTGAACGAACCACATCTGTAGGAGAGAGAGGTCCCTCAGAGGTGAGGAGTGCATAATGGCTAGGAGCTTCGTCTTTGTAATAGTGGTGATCTCTTTGAGGAGTTGGGAAAGGAGCCATGACATGTTGGAGTGGATGCGAGAATTCTTCTCACACCAAAGCAAGTACGAAGATGTTTGGAATAGAAAGTGATAAATGAGTCTCATGGACGAGTCACTAGAGGAGCTCGGGAGCCACTGCAAAATGGAAAGAAAGTCTAAATCAGGAGGGATCATGCGAAGGGCAGCAATGATAAGATACTTAGAATAAGGGCAAGTGGGCAACTGAAGAGAAGGTGCTCCCTGGATTCTGGGGCCGAGTTGCAAAAGACGCAGACAGAGGGAGTCAAAGGATAGAAGCGGTGGATCTTGTCATGTGTAGGAAGACTATCACGAGTGACAACCCAACAAGTGAAATCGTGCTTGGGAATTTTGCCTGAAAACCAGATAAATTTGTGCCAGGGGACATCTGGGGGGGGGGGGGGGGGGGGGGGGGGCTTGGAAAATCTTGAGAGCCAAGAAACGCACTGGAGCGGAGTGGTGGATCATCTCAAGAATACCGGCTGTCCAAACGAAGGACTCACTGATGGAGGGGTGGAGGAGAGAGTTCGCTGGAGGGAGGATACTGTGGAGAAAGGAAATCAACTGATTGCAGGACCTGGAGGAGAGGATCCAATGACCATGATGAATGGCTTGAGAGACTATGGTTGAGGCTGGGATACCGGTGAGACGAATAGGGTGCTGACCTATCAAGAGAATAAGAGGACCCCAACCAGTCTAGTTATCCTAGCAGAAGGAGCAAAGATTGTCCATGCCGACAAAAAAAGAAAAGAAAGACCTAGCTGAGTGATGAAGCTTGAGCAAGCGACGCCACATCCAGCTACCGTGGGGGTAAGACGGAGGGATATCCCAGAAGGATTGGGATCCGATGTGATACGATTTGACCCATGAGACCCAGAGAGACCCAGAATTGGTGAAGAGGAGCCAAATGAGCTTGAGATCCAAAACATTGTTCCACTTGGCTATAGGACGCAGACCTAAACCATCTGCACACTTGGGAGTGCAAACTGAGTACCAGCTAATCTTGGCGCTCTTGGCAGAGAGGGTGGAGCCAGACCAGAGAAAGCATTACAAAACTTCTCAATGGAGAGGAGGCAAGAGTTTGGCAACATGAAGATGGAGGCCCAAAAGTTGATGATAGAGTAGATGACTGATTGAAATAGCTGGAGGCAACCAGCAAATGAGAGAAGATGGTTAGTCCAAGAAGTGAATCTGGAGTTGAGGTGATCAATCAGCGACTGAAAGTCTTGATCGCGCATCTTGTGAGGAAAGAGCAGGACGCCTAGGTATTTGACTGGGAAAGTACCCTCAGCGAGTCCATAAGTGAAGGCCATGTCGTGAAAGAGAGCGGAATTGTTGTCATCTAAGAAAATAGTGGATTTGAGGAGATTAATATCGAGATCTAACATTCTGAAAAAATCATCAAGAACAGATAAAATAGTTTGGAGAGATCGGTTTGAGCCATCAAAGAAAATTAACATGTCATCAGCAAAAGAGAGATAGGATATCACCGGGTTTTGACAAGAGGAGTAGAGGCGAATATCGCCTGAGGCAACGGCTGCATCCAGACGCTTGGGTAAAACGTCCATGGCAAGAACGAACATGTAAGAAGAGATGGGGTCGCTCTGACGGAGGCCTTTGGTCACACGGAAGTAACCTGTTAGGTCACCATTGAAGTTGATGGAGAAGAAAGGAGAAGTAATACACTCTCGGATCCAGCCAATGAAGATGTCTGGGAGATCAAAGGCTCTGAGAAGTTGGAGAACAAAGTCCTAGTGAAAATTGTCAAACGCCTTAGTTAGATCAATCTTAAGGCATCCTTGAGACGTGGAGCCAGACTTGTTGAAGTCAGCGATGAGCTCTGAAGCAAGGAGGATATTCTCATAGAGTTGATGACCCTGCACGAATCCAACCTAGTTGTGTTGGACGGCTTTGGGGAAAAAAAGCCTTAGGCGACCCATAAGGATGGAAGAAATGATTTTGTAAAAGTGGTTACAACAAGAGATGGGGCAGAAATCCGTCAGGTTGGTCGCTCCATAAACCTTGGGAATCAGGGTTAAAGCTGTGGTATTCAGCTGCTTGACAAGTTTTCCAGACCTGAAAAACTCAAGAACCGCTGAAACAACATCATTACCAGTAGAAAGCCAAGAGGCACGGTAGAAATCAATGGGCAAACCGTCGGGACCAGAAGCTTTGTTAGCAGGAAAGAGGGAGACAACGGTGATGATACTCTCTGCAGAAGGGATGACTGAGAGGAGATGGTTGATTACCGCAGAACTTCTATAGTGATGGATAAGACGAAGGTGATGAACCGAGGGAGAGAAAACAGCAGGATTAACCGAACCGAGGATGCGATAGTAGAAGTCAACAACCAAATCTTTGAGGGCCGAGTCCTCAGTAATTAAAGTACCATCAGTATCGCAAAGACAGTGGATACTGTTCCATTGGGCGTGGGCAATAACACATCTGTGGAAGAAAGTCATGTTGGCATCGCCTTCCTTCAGCCATTGGAGCCTAGACTTCTGTTTGAAGAAGCTCTCGAGAGCTGCATCCAGGAACTTCCAATGAGCTCGAGCAGCAAGCTCAGATTTAAGGTTTGAGGGGAAGGGATCATTAAGCAAGGATGCATGAGCTCTCTGGAGGGAAGAAAGAGCTTTCTCAAAAGGAAACTTATCATCAAGCAAAAGAGATGGGGTCTATTTAGAAACACAATCACCCCAATATTGAATAAAAATGTTAGATTGAAACATTAAATTAGCCACATTTGAAAATCTTGATGCTTCCTTTTCAACCAATGAATTTTGTTGGGGGGAGGCATTTGCCAACACAAGAAAAGTAGTAAGGAATCATGCCTAAGTTTTGAATCAAATCAGAGAATGCTTCATGAACATTATCATATCAAATGGCTTAAACTCTTGTTTATGAAATTATGTATGAATCAGTTTCAAAAAGAGAAGGAACACAAAAAAGGAGTAGGTACATCAGTTTTTCTGTTTGAATATAAACTCATTTTATTCGAAAAAACTCATCAACAATAGTGAAAATTATATAAATTCATTTCAAGTGTTTATGACGAAAAGGACCCTATATATCCAAGTAAATCAAATTAAAAGTTGGATGACTTTTGAACATAAGTTTTAACATTTTTCGTATAACTATTTCGTTGTATTCGCGACGCCCCTAGACTCGGACTTGAGCATTATTGATTGGTTGGCAACAAGTTTGTTCTTTCTAATTTTTTTCTAATGTGTCAGCAACATGTTAACGAATCAATACTGTTCTTGTTTGACCAAAGTAAATAAATTAAATACAATTATAGCATGCAATTTCTGCAAAACTATTGACAAGTTGCATTTGTTATGATCCCTCTCTTTGTCCTTTATTAATAAAATTCCCTTGGCTTCTTTGTTGGCTTTCCAAGAGTTTTTTTTTCTTCTTTTGAAAAAAATATTCAATTTAATTTTTGTGGTCAACCTCTCAAAAGGGATATGTTTCATTGTCCAAAACTGTAGTTTTGCTTTGTGTAATTTCATGAATGGATTATAGTCTGTACGTACGTAAGTTATGGTTTTATTCAATTATCAAGGGATCTCCAAATAACGGCCTGAAAAAATAAAAATATAATTCAACTAATCCCGTTTTTTTTTTAAGTTGATGGCTAAATTCATATGATGATTAAATTCATCAGGTGTAGCTAGAGTCCTTTTTAAATTTTATGCTATATAGTCAATAGAATTTTATGAAAAAGCTAACAGTCACCGCGAGTGCTATCAACAAAACCAATGTCTTAAATTTATATATAATTATTTTTAAATTATAAAATTATATATTGATATGAAGATAATGATATAGTAGTAAGTTCAGATTTAACAATATGTATCACTTTCATAATATTTAGTTTTCACCAATGATTATAATGCAGAGACCATTTTCTTTTCTTTTTTTTTGTATGTCCATTGTTGATACAATTACAAATACATGGTTTAGTCAGCCATATTAGTGAAAATTTTCGATTTGTTGGACTAGACACAGGGGTTGGTCATAACTCATAATACTCTTCCTCATCTCACTGATGCGAATTCTGCCAAGTTGGACGAGATAATAGGTTGAATTTTCAAACCACGATTGATTTCCACATACGGAGAAACACGTGCGACAAAATGAAAACATAATTCTGCCAAGTTGGACGATATTAGGTTGAATATTGAAGCCACGATTTATTCCACATAAAGAAAAATATATGCGAGAACATCAAAACAATTGGTTTCTCATCCTTTCACCTCAGTCGTAAGTATTTTTAAGAAGTCAGTTTGGAACAAGATAGTCTCCATTACAACACCAAGACTCACACTAGCTAGAAGGTCTCCGTGGTCCGTGGCCATAGTTTTGAAACTTATCTATCAATATAGAAAGCTCCCTTCACTTTTCTGTCTTCTTAGCCTTTTTTTTTGTTTCCTCTGTATCGGATTGGTTCAAAGGATAATATTTTATATATTTGTTCAACTTTTGTTAATATCTTTTTTGTCGATCAGTAAATTTGAAATTTCAAAAAATAAAGTAAAAAAAATAAACTGTTTAGTGGAACCAGCACATTAGTTACGAGGCATGGGGTATAGTAACGTATGTCTTGTTCTTGTTTGCTCCTACTTTAAGTTGTTGTTCAACGGAATCTCATATCCCACTATTATGGCTTTGATTCAGTTACTTTACTTTACTAAGTACTATTTGTTTGTCAGAAACTCTTCCTTCAATATTAAACCATTATCATCTTCTCCACTTCTCATTCAAACACTAGAGATGAAACAACTGATAATAAAGTACCTTTTGTCTTGATAAATCTCACTTTTTTTGGGCAACAAATCTCATTTTGGTTTAGCAAATGTTTACTCCACGTTCACGGGGCTTTTGACTTCTTGTTTCGGCGAACTCAATATTTTTTTCTTGATAAATCTCACTTATAGGTTCATAGACTTTTGCATGCGAATATTATAATGAGCTTACATCTAATAAGTCCAAAGATAATTTAATAGTATATTTATCTGACAACCAATCACAAACCTCTAAGGAATCTAATACAGAGAATAGCCATGAATTTATCAAACACCACCGCATAGATTTCCCCAGGTTTCATGGTATTAGCACAGCCAGACGAACATGTGCAGGTGTGTCCACTAGTCCAATTTCAATCCATTTCATCTAACCATTGTTAATTTTTTATTCTTATAACATTAGTAGTAACCTTATTTTTACCTTATATATACACAAATATGAAATATATAAACTATTCTTCAGGCGCATATTGCAATAATTTCTCATTTTGTAAACGCCTGTTAAAAAAACGCCAAACAATATAATAAAGTAATAGAAAAAACAAACAAATTAATTCATTGAACGAGATTCGTGTAAAATGAATTATCCGGTTTGGTAACGGAGACTTTCCAACACTTAACCTCTCCGTCAAGACTTCCACTAACGATTGAAACGACACCGTCTAACCCCGAATCTATAACCGCTGCCAACGACTTAACCGGCTTTGTATGACCGGAAAGCACTTCCAAACAACTATAACTAGAATCAGATCCACGTCGCCAAATCCTGACCGTCCGATCAGCAGATCCACTGAGGAGCAAATCAGAGACGTTAAACAAGCTAAGTATTGCTTTCTCGTGTCCCCTCAAAGCTCCTCTAACCGCCATGTAATTGGAAGTGTCCTCTCTCTCCCAAACCAAAATCGACCGGTCACACGAACCGGAGAACAAAACCGACCCGTCGTCGTTTAATGCCAGAGCATTCACCGCCGATTTATGTTTCTCCAAAGTCGCGACTAACGTGTGGCGTTTCGAACCGGTCGGTTTAGCCCAAACCCGAATACGCCTATCTGCTGAACCAGTATAGACGGTGCCGTTAGTAGAGACAGCTACGGCGTTAATGGCGTCATCGTGAGCTTTGATTGACTCTTTACAACGAAGATCAGAGGCTCTCCATATCTTCAAAGTCTTGTCCCAAGAGACGGAGTAAATGAATCCGTTATTAACGGCGAGAGCAGTGACGGCGTCAGCGTGTTCAATCCAGAGACATTTTTTATGACGGCGTACTTGAACGTAATTTTTAGGGAGAGCGAAACGTCGCAAACGGTCGTTTAACGTTGGAAGCGTCGTTAACTGTTTGTAACCGTTTTTCGCCGTTAGTTTCCAAACTCCGATTTTACCATCCTGATGAGCCGTGAAAATTTTCTCACCGGAGAATCCCACGGACTTGACGGTTCCCGAGAAAGGATCCTGGCCGTTGAACGTATCGAGATGAGCACACATGGCACGATCGTAGATACTGACTTCATGTCCAGAAACGGCGAAGAGATAACCTCCGTTGACGGCGAGACAAGTGACGGGAAGACTCCGTTCCCTGAGTTTAAACGAGGAGGTAACGGAATGAGAGACGGTGACGGTGAGATTGTCGGAAGGGATTTTCTGAAGAGAAGGAACGGAAGGGAGCGTCTGAAGAGAAAGACTACTGTGGAGGCTGGTAGAGCCGGTGGTGGCTTCGCTTAGTGATGATGATGACGTGGCACTATCGGCGGAATCCAAATGCTTCGGCGATTTTGGTGTTCGTTTTCTCCGGGACGAGTCGTCTGAATCGAATAGCCATGACACAACCCTCATGCTTTAAGAAAGCGTATACGTCGGTGAAGACGATGATGACGAGAGATTTATATAGAAAAATTAGAAGCGCGTCGTGCAGAGAGATTTCGCCACGTGGCAAGGTGAGTACAGAGCGGTGCTTCTTTCGACTAATATTTTTCTGTGATTGTGTTGTGTTTTAACTAAGATTTGTAGTATTGTACAATTTGTACTTATAAGCGACTGAGGGTATTATGGTAAATGTGTGGGGGTAGAAAGAAACAAGAGCTCGAGGGGAAAAAAAAGAAGAAGATTGGGTTTGCGTTACAGCATTGATGAAGTTGGATGTTAGTGAATGGCCGCATGGGTTAAGGAGAGTAGGACCCAATTAGTTCCGAGTTGATTACTTTCGATGATCATCATAATATTTTATGAAGATATTTAAGAAGCACTTTTTGAATGTTGAATGAACAGTTGTAAGTTTGTGAGAAATAGGTGCGAGTGCAGAAGTGGGAACTTGAAGAAAATTATTATGAGAATGGTCACATCGTTGCTGGAAAGTGGCTAAGTAAAGAGAAGACATAATGAATGGGGTCATTGTCTAAACCGAGCTACATTTAATAGCCGATAAGGTGATAACCAAACGGTTAAGAACATTAATTAAAAAAAATAACTAGGACAAGTCGGTCGTTATCGAGGAGTGGACACTGTTGACTTGGGAAGCACCGATGAGACTTGAGAAGCTCTTGCGTCCTTCTCATGTGTTTCGAAGAACCTACACTTAGATTTGTTTTTTTTTTTTTTTTTTTTTTTTTTTTGATAAAAACTTAGATTTGTTTAAAAAAAGAGAAATAACTAAATTTGCGTCGTGATTGAATGAATATCATCACGCCGTGAGAGAAAATGTTGTTTTCAACAGATTTTCTTATAATTCTTGATATTAAGGATAAATGTCTCACATAGGAATCTTAAGTGATATATAAAAGATATAGATCATTCCATTCATACCCAATTGGTTTGAGTTGGAAGCTCATAATCTAATATGCTATCAAAGCCCGATCTACATATGCAATCTGATCCAAAAGTTTGGCCCACCGATCCATACCCGAACATATCAAGATTAACGGCTAGAAGTGCCATCATCTAGAGGAGGCATATTAGGGATAAATGTCCCATATCGGATGTAGGTAGGGATCTTAAGTGATATATAAAGGATATGGGCTATTCCACTCATTGTCAATTAGTTTTGAGTTGAAAGCCCATAATCTAATACTTGAATCACGAAACATGTGCATTGGTAACGATAAATATATTAGACTATAAGCTTTCAACTCAAAACCAATTGACAATAAGTGGAGAGACTCATATCTTTTATATACCTCTTAATATCCCAACACACATCTGATGTGAGATATTTATCCTTAATACGCTCCCTCGAGATGATGGCACTTTTAGTCATTAATCTTGGTATATTCGGACATGGATCGACGGGCCAAACTTTTGGATCAGACCGATTATGGATCAGATTGGATATAGTGTGGTCAGACTCTGATGTCATATTAGTCTATAGGCTTTTAACTCAAAACCAATTGATAATGAGTGGAGTGGCTCATATCTTTTATTTATCACTTAAGATCTCTACCTACATCCGATGTGGGATATTTATCCCTAATACGCCCCCATCGAGATGATGATATTTTTAACCATTAATCTTGGTATGTTCGGGTATGGATCGGCGAGCCAAATTTTTAGATTGGGCCGATTATGAATCGGATTGGATATAGTGTGATCGGGCTATGATACCATATTAGACTATGGGCTTCCAACTAAAACCAATTGGCAATAAGTAGAGAGGCTCATATCCTTTATATACCACTTAATATTCTAACCCACATCCGATGTGGGACATTTATACCAAGATTAGCCAATTGTTTTTGAGTTGGAAGCCCATAGTCTAATAAAATAGTTTGTATATGAGTATATTTAGCCAATCTCTTTTCGAATAATTATTGGTTGTCTATGTTTTTTATATCCTCTTTCTCTAAACTTCAGTAAGTAAAGTTTAAAAGCGATTCGTAGTGGCATTCGAGCGGTGGGTGGGATCGCAGTTGAGGCTTCGCATCCTTTGTTGGTGTGTCGGCTAGGCAATACCGGTAGCTTAGTTTCGTCCTCAGTTAGATTGACAAGTTTGGTGACTTTCCAGTGGTTTGGCAGGGATCATTAGGGTCTTCGACACGAGCTCCACTGCGATGTTGGAGGAGACATAGAATTTATAATTTTAATTGTACATATAAACATATTTAATAGTGTACAATAAAATCAATAAATATTTAATTATTTCTACTTATAATATTATTACATAAATTGATCTAACATATATGCACACATAGTATTATTACATAAATTGATTGTAAATCTCCTACATTTAGGTTAAACAAATATCTAAACTTTCCAAATATTTATTACTTTTTAGACCATCTTCATCACACACCCCATTAAAAATATCTTTAATTAATTTTATTTAATAAATATTAAATTAAAAAAAATTAGAACCAATCGAAATATGACACATATTTAAGAGTGTCTTCAATAAGAGTTTTACGTGTTTTGCTAAAAACAGTTTTTGTTCTCTTTTCTAATGAATGTTTTTAAAGTAATATTAAAAATTAAGAAGACACTCCATTTTATAACCAATGGAGTTACTTTTATAGTCAAATTTTAGTCACATATCTTCTATATATATAAGAAAACTCTTTACACGCCATTTCACACAAACTATTTTCAAATTATATACCAAAATAAAGATCTCATCAGCTCTAAACAATCCAAACAAACAAAACCAATTCCTTTTTGGATATTCTGGACAATGAAAGTACCAAAAAAACAAAGTACTAATTTTCTTGTTAGCCCTAGTCTCAACATTGATTTTCCGACGATCAAAAACTGATGTTATGCATGTTGGACACCCGAGATTGATAGGTCACCAGGATGCGCTGATGCATTGAGAAAAGCAGTACATGGAGATTTCAGATGGCTATCAAGAGATTGTTGCAGAATAGTGGAATCACATCCTCGTCTCTGCTTCTTGCCTCTCTTTCCTGACAAGTCTTACTCTGTTAAAATATTTGTCCAACATTTGTAGTGCCCGCACGTTTTCTCCTGGACCTCATGTATTACGTCATTAGTACTCTAAAACTTTTGTAGCATCTTTTAACCTTATAATAAAATAAATCAGACTCTGTTTTTATTTTCTTACAAAGTAAGAAATCTTCACATTTTGCCCCGAGTTAAAACTTACTTTGGTACGAAGAAGCATTCTTTAAATAAGAATGGATTAAAAGCTGGTTCTGCATATCAAAAGAGATTAGGCTTTGAATGGTGATTGTGGTCATTTGGAGAGTCACAAACATTTTACAAATAGCAAACAAACATTTTACTTTATTTTTAATTTTTTATGTTCATTTGGTTTAGTTGTTTCTACAATAAAATTTTAAATTTAAAAATTGGTAATATATTTAAAATTTTAGTTTTAAAAAGTAATCATCCATATAAGACGGGAGTAACGATGTATAAACCCATTATGTAATATGTAATACGTGATACAGGAAGAAATATTCTATTTACTATATATTAGAAAATCTAAATAGGGTGATCTTGTCTTAGAAAATGATATAGAAAATAACATTTTATACTATTTGACAGCCCGTTCGTTGCAACTTTTCCAAACACGTTTCATGTTTGTACTACCCGCCGCTATCCCTCTCCGATTTGCTTTTCCGATCTTCCCTTTGTTGGTTCACCGGTTGTTTTGTACCTAAGTTTAATCAAACCAACCATATCTTCATTCCCAACGGGTTGTAATATCTTTTGAACAGCTTTGCATAACTCTGTTAAATTTTCAACTTCAAACCTACAGTAAAAAATGTTTTATCATTTGGTCACCTAGTGGGAAGAATATGTAATTCAAGTTTATTTAATTTAATGCTTTGTCTTATTTTAGTACATTTAATTTTAGAAAATTGTGTGTTGTGCCTGTCAGAAGATAAAAATTAATCATTTTAGGCTCTGATCAGCTGAAAAATAGAACCCACCAAATTAGAGTAATAAAAGTTTTTGTTATCAAGTGAAATTTTTTTTTCCAGTGTAAAAATTTACTCCACTACTAAAATGGCTGAATAGTGTACGCTCGTTTACTCTAATGCTTGTGCGCTATTGTTGATATCCAATCAGAGCCTAAGTCTCATCTTCTGCACCTTCTCTTTTACTTTTTGTTTTGTGTAATACTCTATCCGTTCTAAATAATAAGAAATTTTAGCAAAATTTGTTTGTTCCATTTTATAAGAATATTTTTAAATATATATGCATTTTTTTTAATAAATTTTAATTTAATATAGCCATTAAAACTGTTTTTATATTTTAAGAATTAAAAAAAATTAAAGTTAAACAAAAATAGCTAATGATGATTTTAATTTTAGAAAATAATTTTCTTAATAAATGTACTTTTATCCAAACATTCTTATAATTCTTATAATTTAGAACCGAGGGAGTAATTGTTTTCACCAACCACCACCACCAAATCTTTTTTTTACACCAGCACCATCCTCACTATGACTAGATCTGTCATTTTATTTTTACCTCAACACACATCCTAGTCCTTTCCTTTATTTATAACTTGTATGTCTCCTCCAACATCGCGGTGGAGCTGTGATTTAATTTTTCACCACTATTAGTAACACCAACACCACCATCACATATCAAAAATCCAATTGATCTCTCCCAATGATTCTTCTTTGTGTCTCTGGATCTAAAACTCCGACCCAGAGACATATTGTTTTCCCAGGATTTTTTGTAAAATTTTGTGTTGTTGTTTGCAATATAGTATCATTTATAGTTGTAACATATTTTTCTTGTCTAGTTTGCGTTGTATTGTTCTTCTAGGTCGTGATTCTTAGGAAAACACTGTATTCTTCACATGAGACAATAATTTCTCATACCCCATGTATTTTTTACATATTTCATGATATCCCATGTTTTGTTCTCTCTCTTCTACTAGATTATTTCTCCTCCCATACCCACTGTATCAATTTCAATCACCATTGTTATTTTTTTTATATGCAAGTTATTTTTAAAAATCACATGATTTATACTCGCTCTATAGCTAGATCTTTCTTTAAAACGCATACAAATTGGATAATCAAAATAAGTTGAAGAGAGGGTGATTTAGTCAAAAACTCCCTCTGCTGGTTAGTTTCTAATTAAAAAACTGACAATGATCATTTTCAGTCTATCAACCCAAACAACCTTTTGATTTTTATACTAAAATTGAAATTACAATATCGCTCGCTCCACTAGTGTAAGTAACATTGCCATATGTGCGGGTCTTTTGAACATAGAATTTCGACTCCAGGTTGCCGCAAAAAAATAATTTGCATTCGTTTGGATGTTTTTATAAGCTAGCTAATTTTGGGTTAATATTATTTAATTGGTAATATTTTTCAAAAAGCTCTTAAAATATTTGTTAGTTATATAAATGAAATTAAAAAATAATTTATGAAAAGGAAATGTTAGAAATATTATATATCAAAATTTTGGGAGATTTGTTTTCTAAAAAGTATATTTGAATCGCAATTGATTATTTATGAGAAAAATTAGGTATATGTCGTTTGAAAATTATACCCTTCATGAGATTTTATTCCTTAAATTTATTTTTTCATTGACATTTCATATAAATTGTAACAATTTTATAATTTTAATTGTGCAGATAAACATTTTGAATAGTGTACAACAAAACTTCACAAAATAAATAAATATTTAATTATTTCTACACATAGTATTATTACATAAATTGGTTGTGAATCTCCGAATATGCATTTGGGTCAAACAAGTATCTAAACTTTCCAAATATTTTTTATTTCTTTTTTTATTTGACGGATATTTTCTATTTCTTATAGTCAAATTTTAGTCACATACTGTATCTTCTATATACATATATATATATGTATACATAGTATTATTATATATATATATATATATATATATCTCTACACATAGTATTATTACATAAATTGGTTGTGAATCTCCTAATATGCATTTGGGTCAAAAAAATATCTAGACCTTCCAAATTTTGTCTATTCCTTATAGTCAAACTTTAGTCACATATCTTCTATATATATAAGAACACTCCTAACACACCATTTCATACAAACTATTTTCAAATTATATATCAAACTAAAGATCTCTCATCAGCTCTAAACAATCCAAACACACAAAATCAAATTTCTTTTTGGATCTTCTCAACAATGAAACTACAAAAAACCATAGTAATATTTTTCTTGATAACCCTAGTCTCAACATTGATTTTCCGACAATCAAAAGCTGAGGATAATACATGTTGGGTACCCGAGACTGATAGGTCGCCAGGATGCGCTGATGGAATGAGAAAAGCAGTACATGGAGATTTCAGATGGCTATCAAGAGATTGTTGCAGAGTATTGGCAGGACTTCCTGGTCTCTGCTATTTGCCTCTATATCCTGACAAAAATTACCCTATTACACTATTTCTCAACATTTGTAGCGTTCGCACGTTTCCTCCTCCTGTATTACGTCATTAGTTTTCTAAAACTTATGTGCATCTTTTAGACCATCTCCAACCAAATGTCTCCATTTTGGAGGTGGATTTTATATCTAAACGATAACTCCATTTCTTACTCCAAAAAGAATTATTCTAAATATATTATATTTTTCTTTAATTATTAATTTTTGTTATACCTATATTTTCTTAAGTTACAAATTCCACCCATTTATTTTAAGTTAACTAATAAGTAACAAATCACAATATTATTTCAATTTAAAATGTATTATAAAATAATATTACATTACATAACATTAATGAAATAAATAAAAATATATAAAATATCATATACATGTATTTATAATTTATACTATCACATGTATTTATAATTTATCAATGATCTAAGTATTTATAATTTGGTTAAAGTATGAAATAACAACAAATAATTTTATTTGAGTATAAAAATATAAATATATAAAATTTAAGGGATTGATTTGAAAATAAAAAAATTCACTTCCAAAATGGAGGTAAGAAATGGAGATCTCCAAATATAAGAAAAAAAATGAAGATCTTCATTTGGAGGTGGAAATGGAGGTGGATTGAGGATGATTTTATCCCAAAATAGAGTTTGAAGGTAAAAATGGAGGTGGGTTGAAGATGCACTTAACCTCATAATAAGATAAATCCAATATACTGTTTTTTTTTTAACTTTGTAAGAAATCTTCATATTTTACAAATTACGAACAATCATTTATATCTCATTGAAATCTTTCTGTCTTCAACAAAAAAAAATTGCGATTTGTTGTCAAATTCGAAGAGCACTACTCCTATGATTTGTTTTCTGTCTCTTTTATTTTAGATTACATAATTATTCCACAAACATCATAATCCATGTATATTAGTGGGCATTTTGCATGGTCATTTCGGAAACTTATCTGTAAATCGATGAAAAAGTATATCGAAAATATTGAATATATGAACGGTTTGTGATTGTGGAACTTTCTCTATCTAGTATAATATATGAGAATGATGCTTTTTATATGGTCGATATTTGAAAGGGAATCAGGAATACCCCAAGTACGTCTTGATATTTTCATAAATAAGACTAAAGTTATCTCATAGGAAAAAAAGAGATGGAACAAGAAAAAAAGAAAAAAGAAAAGAGGTACATTATAAGCTGAGGTAGGACCAAAAGAGTAACACGCTGATACGAACAGTACGCACTACGCGTACGTACGGCTCTTTATTCAGTTGTTGATGGGTCCTTTGCTGAGCTTCTTATTAAGTGGAAAATCCCCAAACTCAACCAAGAAACTGGCGCGTGATCACACCTTTTAAATTCCATTGTGTATATTTTATTTTATTTTTGTGAAGACAAAACTATTTTTTCTGATTGAAGTCTAGTCGGTTTCTGATCGAATATATAACATTTTTGTTGTGTCAAATGCATATTAATTATCAACCAAAAAAAAAAGAGACAACTGTTTTCCTCCCCTACTACTAGTGATGGCTAGTTTACTATTATCCAAAAAAGTTTAATGAAAAATGGAGACCAATACAATCCGTTGCTTCATATCTCTACTTTAAATTCGTTGTCACCAATTTGAAACCTGCAGTTACAAAAACAATGCTCGTTTCCATACATTATTATACCTCCTTAAGCATGTAAAATATACAACGAAAGTTTATATTTGTGGTTAGTATGGCTCTTTGTGGTTAAGATGT
This sequence comes from Cardamine occulta, assembly GCA_028015245.1. Classification (NCBI taxonomy): domain Eukaryota; kingdom Viridiplantae; phylum Streptophyta; class Magnoliopsida; order Brassicales; family Brassicaceae; genus Cardamine; species Cardamine occulta. Next base: position 10,050,104 of record CM051363.1, read on the forward strand.
TGTAGTTTCTGTTTTTGCTCTTTGCGTTTGGTGGTGTTAGTATGGGTTTTTGTGGTTAAGATGTTGCTAGGCTCCGAGCTACCGATTCTAGGAGGGACTTTGTAGAGTGAGTAAGCATTGCCTAACACATTAAGCTCGGAAATGTCTCAGTTCTCTACTAAGCTAGGATTTCCGTTGAAAGAACTACCATCTCGCTTTATGGTGATTCATGTTCTTCAATGCTCTGTCTTCGTGAAGTTTCCTTTCCTTCCTCACTTTAGGGATTCACCTTATCTTGTTTCCAATCGTTTTCTTTCACGAGCATTTTGCTTATGATTTGTATTGAAGATTAGGTACAAGAATGTTATATGCTTCCATGTTTTTATCTTTTTTTGGCATGGGACCATGATTGTATAAACTAAACTTTCATTGAGAAATGAAATTTTACATTCTTATAAAAAAATGTAATGTATGGTTTTCGATTATGATTGCATATAATGGTGTTTTTTTGAAATAAAGGATTTTTGTTACGATTTCACCTAATTGATAAGTCTTTTAAAAAGTGAAAAGGTGAAATTTTTGAATTTTGAAAACATGAAATTGGTATGGCATCTATACCCTCTGTCTCAACACCAATGGAAGCTGAGGCAATTGCATTAAAAATGGATGTGTCTGAGTTAGCCAAATTACAGTACCATGATGTTCTCTTTGTTAGGGATTATAAACCGCTCTACGATGCTATGCAGAGTTGGAAACACTCCAATCAACGTTTATGGTGCCCACTGCAAGTCAAAGGGGAGCTTATTGATATTTCAAGAATAAGTAGTAGCAGTGTAACTCAATATAAGTTTCACTATGTTTCTAAAATGTTTTTATATGATGTTGATGTTTTAGCGAAACAAGCAAGGCATGATGATGTAATGTACACTCTAAAATATATGTTTGATGTTTAATAAAATAGTATATGGTTGACAAAAAAAAACCCGTAAGTTCGTCTCTCTTTTTTTCTTAAATAAAGAAAAGGATATAAAATTTGTAATTTGCATCTAATCATTGCTAACGTAAAGTTTCGTTTATTATTTTTTTCATTCTTATTACAGAGACAACGTTATTCATAATAACGAAAACACAAATTACGACAAGATCATCACAATCATCCATACATATAAGTATTCTTCTTTCAAAATAACCTTCTCATAACAATGCCCATCTCAGAAAAACAAGAAAGAACCGGCGATGGATGTAACACCAACGACGACCGCAGAGACACCAAGAGCAGCCGTACCGCTGTCAGCAGACTCCGTAGAGCCTGATGGTCCACTGTTAGCGTAGGAGGAGTCACTTCCTAGAGGACCGGCCACTGCCACGTCACCATCACCAGGGGAAGCAGCTGCATCATCGTCGGTGGTTCCGATTTGGTCATCGGTGACTGGAGCTTCGACCGCAGGGCTTTTGGAGGTAGCCGGAGCTTTGGAGGGCGACGCTGAAGGAGACGGAGAGGAGGCAGCTGCGGCTAGGCCAAGAATGGCCATGAAGACGAGGCAAACCACTACGACAACGTTTTGGCGTCCCATTCTTCTCTCGCTCCTTCTTACGGATGATTGGGGAATGAGATGGGTTTGATGTTTATATATAGCTGTGCTGTGTGGATTCAGACGAGAAAATCAGAAAACGTTTGAACTACGATGGAGGATTACCGTACAAATCCAATGTATATCGACTGGAGAACCTAAAAATGGATTTGCTAAATTTTTGGAATAATGAAAAAAATATGATGCATGCATGTGATAAGTCTTACAAAAATGAATTTAACTAACTATTTATATCATTTTTACGTACCATATCTAGAATTCGTTTCAAAGATGAATAATTTACTAAAAAAAGTTAGATCTTTACCATATACCATAAACGTAACGCAGAGACATGTAATTAATCGTGTCCACTTCTTTAAGAAACATGTTTTTGAGGAAGTTTAGTTCTTGGATTGTGAATAGATTTAATTCGATTTTGATCACCATGATTTCATAATTGGATCTTTGATGTTTCGTTATGAAATTCAGGATTACGAGACGTAAGAATTTGTTAGATAATCAATTATTTGAAGTTGTTGCAAAGATAGTAAAAACTAAAAAATCTTGCCGTGAGAACACTGGACAGAATGGGCTTAAGCTTTAAGCCCAAATATTTTTATTAGGCCTTTGAATCGGTTCCGATTTTACGATTCTGCCATCAACAGCGAGTTAGGGTTTTACACTTAACCATTTGAGAGCTCTCAAATCTTCAACACGCTCTTCTACTCATTTTTTCCCATCTCAACCAGTGGGAAGAAAAAAAAAGCCAAGATCTGTTAGTTCGATCGAATCGAGCAAACTCAAGGCTCGAAAAATGGCGTTGGCGTTCGATGAGTTCGGGCGTCCGTTCATTATACTGAGGGAGCAAGATCAAAAGACGCGTCTTAGAGGCATCGATGCTCAGAAAGCCAATATTGCTGCTGGCAAAGCTGTGGCTCGGATCCTTCGTTCTTCTCTCGGACCTAAAGGAATGGATAAGATGCTTCAGGGACCTGACGGAGACATCACCATCAGTTCGTTTCTCCCTTTTTGATTTCATATCTGCTTTTTCGATTTTCAGATTTTTTTCATTCTTGTCTACTTGAAATTAGGTTTTACTATATCCATGTGGTAGTTTGATGAAATAGATCTACCTGGTTTTTGAAAATCGATTTGATATGTCTGTGAGCTTTTTGTAGCTGCTCAGCTCTGGCTCTCTGCTAGTTTCGTTCTCCGGCTTAAATGATTTTGAATTCTCAGTTCGTAGCATTTTTATTATGTATGTGAGTTGAAAATTTGGTTGAGCTCATAAATTGTTAACAGTAGTTTTTCATGTGAAGCATTTTTGTTTCTTATTTGGAACAACCAATACTATCTTGTTTGTTAACATCGCCATTTTTGTTTTTGTTTTTGGCAGCAAACGATGGTGCGACCATTTTGGAGCAAATGGATGTTGACAATCAGATTGCAAAACTTATGGTGGAACTGTCGCGGAGTCAGGATTATGAAATTGGTGATGGTACAACAGGTGTTGTTGTGATGGCTGGTGCTCTTCTGGAGCAAGCTGAACGACAATTAGATAGAGGAATTCATCCCATCCGTATTGCTGAAGGATATGAGATGGCTTCTAGAGTAGCAGTTGAGCATTTGGAGCGTATAGCTCAGACTTTTGAATTCGACATTAATAATTTCGAGCCACTTGTTCAGACTTGCATGACTACTCTGTCCTCTAAGATGTAAGATTCTTTGTTACTATTTTTTAGCTACCTTTTGTTAGTTGTTTGCATATTGTTTTTTATAGTTTGTGGAATATTTTTCCTAACTTTTTAGTTGTTGTTTGTTGCTTCAGTGTGAATCGATGCAAGCGTAGCTTAGCTGAGATTGCTGTTAAAGCGGTTCTTGCTGTTGCTGACTTAGAGAGGAGGGATGTTAACTTAGATCTGATCAAAGTAGAGGGGAAAGTTGGGGGAAAGTTGGAAGACACTGAGCTTATATATGGAATTTTGGTTGACAAAGACATGAGTCATCCGCAAATGCCAAAGCATATCGAAGATGCCCACATTGCTATTCTGACTTGCCCGTTTGAGCCACCGAAGCCTAAGACTAAGCATAAGGTGGACATTGACACAGTGGAGAAGTTTGAGACATTGCGCAAGCAAGAGCAGCAATATTTCGATGAGATGGTTCAAAAGTGCAAGGTAGGTTTTTAACTGTCATTTGGATTTTGAGTGAGCTACTGGACCAAGTTTGTCCTTTAATTTCATGATATGATCCTTATGTTTTGAAATTGCAGGATGTTGGTGCTACACTGGTTATTTGCCAATGGGGATTCGATGATGAGGCAAACCATTTATTGATGCACAGGAATTTACCTGCTGTCAGATGGGTCGGAGGTGTTGAATTAGAACTTATCGCAATAGCTACAGGTAAGTTTATTATTCAAGCATTTACTGCTAGTGTTTTTATCAGATATGCAGAGCTGATAAGATATTTTCTTTATGTAGGCGGTAGAATTGTTCCAAGATTCCAGGAGTTGACCCCAGAGAAGTTGGGGAAGGTATTATTTACTTTCAGTAGGTGCTGCCAGTAAAATGAGTGGAATGTTGATTATGTTTTAGTCACACCATTGATTCCTACTTGTCCTGATATGTTTAGGCTGGTGTGGTTCGTGAAAAATCATTTGGGACAACAAAGGAACGAATGCTGTATATTGAGCACTGTGCGAACTCGAAAGCTGTCACTATTTTCATTCGTGGAGGTACTCATAGCTTTTTCTTTTATGATTATCTTTTGAATAGCTGATGAGAGATAAACATCAATTTACTGAATCGAATGTGGTGAATGACCAAACAATTTGTTATGGGATATGGTATAGGTAACAAAATGATGATAGAAGAAACGAAGCGTAGTATGCACGATGCACTGTGTGTGGCTAGGAATCTCATCCGCAACAAATCAATTGTATATGGAGGTGGTTCAGCTGAAATCGCATGCTCACTTGCAGTTGATGCAGCTGCTGATAGATACCCTGGTGTTGAGCAGGTAAAAGACTATTATTTCTCTTCTCTCTTAGTCTAAAGTGTGATCACTAATTTCACAGTTCTTAGCGCTGAAAGCTAATTATTTATAAATACTTTGCTATATGCAGTACGCAATTAGGGCATTTGCAGAAGCTTTGGACTCTGTCCCTATGGCTCTTGCAGAGAACAGTGGATTACAGCCCATTGAGACACTCTCTGCGGTTAAATCTCAGCAAATCAAGGTATGTAATTGATGAGCGTAGTATCTTTATTGCCATCAACTTTGTTTGTTCGGTGACTGAACAAAAACTGGCTTTTGTGGGTATATGAACAGGAGAATATTCCCTTCTATGGGATAGATTGCAATGACGTGGGAACAAACGATATGAGGGAACAAGATGTGTTTGAAACATTGATCGGGAAACAGCAGCAGATTTTGCTTGCAACACAAGTCGTTAAGATGATTCTAAAGATCGACGATGTCATCTCCAATTCTGAATACTGATGTGATAACCCTTTAGCCTCTTGTGCTGTTTTTTTGTTGGTTTGCTTATTAGCTTTTGATACTCGAACATCATTGTCCTTTACTTTTTCCCTTTCTCTTTCAAGCTTTGATTTAAGAACATCGTCAGATCTTTATTTTCGTGTCTTTGTCCGCAGATTGAAAGACTCGTTCACATTTTCTTATTTTGATTTCAAATGAATTGAAGTCTCATAATTTGGGGGAAACTTAAGGGGGAAACTTAAGTATCGTATTAGAGTAAAACCAGTGACCGAAGATTAACATGGTTCTGCTTATACATAAGAATATTAAAGATATGAACCAAGATTCTATGACTGACAAAAACCCATTACATACAGAAATGTAATCTTAAAAGACCAATGTTCCCCACTCTTAAGATCTAAAAACTTCGAACTCTGTTGCAGAGAGGGCTACAAGGAGTATTAAGATTCCTCCACTTGTCTTATTCAATCTTCAGTTTGTCTTTGTTTGTTTGGCTTCGCCTTTAGACGTGAGAACAAAGAGTCTTGATGAGGAGTGTTTACCTATTCTATGTTTCATGAGAATGGTGTTGTTCTGCATCATGGCCAGTCCCGAATTTCCCATTCTTACTCTCGTTCTTTTGAATGGATGGCTTTCCATTCACAGCGACAGCACCATCTGTTGTTTCTTCCACTACTGAAAGTTCGGTTTTTTCCTTATCTCCATCAGCGACAACGACTGTATCAGATTTTTACATCTTGTTCCTCTGCTTTGTTTGTATTTTGAGTTGAGAGAGCTGCTTCAGCTTTCAGCCTCTCCTCTTCTTTTTCTCGACGTTTCTTTGCTTCTTGCTCTTTGAGCAGCCTAAACCTGGGAATCACATAGATGTGTTAGTACAAAAAAACAGCTTCTAGTAACGAATGATGACATATTTTACAAGATTTGGTCACCTTTCACCAGGTTTGGGCCCTTCTGGGGTCACTTTTGCCTTCTCTTTTGGTATTTTCAGTTCTGAAATAGACTTTTGAACTAAAGGTTCTGAAATAGACTTCTCAACCTTTTTAGTTTTATCTTCCTTCATGACCAATTTCGTGAACTTCTCCACCGGATTTTTGGCACCACCATATTTTTGAAGCCATACTTGCTGTGCTGTGCTCAAAATGTTATTGGTCAACCTGCAAAAACACTTTTCAAACTGAGAAGAAAAGCAAGTGCAAAGCTGACTCCTTCACAAAAATACACAAAACCAGTTGCTGATGCTCACCAATAAAGACTTAAACCAGAAGGAACTGATAGTGCAAAATAGCCAATCATCAGCAGAAGAAGCTTTGTCACCGCTTGTGAGCTCTTCATGGCTGGATCATTACTATGAGAAAAGGCATGATGATAATGCATGGTACACCATTAATTGCTATGTTGCATAAAGGATTCGTTGTCAGTTGAATTTAGTTAACTGAAAGAGGTTTGTGGACATGCACCAAATTTACATAGTCTCATAACCAGCTTATTATTCAAGCTAGAGATAACTACTAACTAAACTATCACATATGCCAACAAATGCTATACCTGCGAGGATTGCATAATCTGAATGGAGAGGTACTGAGAGAAGATGAGCAATAGAGGTAAGACAAGATAGGCTAATGTGTCTGACCATCCGAGAGGTGGGTGTCCTTCCTGATAAATAAAACGGAAATTAGTAGACATCAGCAATGAGGTCCAAGACCTTTCCGCTCAAGTCCTCTTCAATCAGTTCACGTTACTCAGTTTTATATGCTTGAATAAGTAAATTGAGTAAAAGTTAACAAAAACTAGGACTCTAGTCTAGATTCCCTTTTCAAAATAACCACACCACTTAATATCGAGGTTCAAGATTGATACTTACAATGAAAGGGAACAGCCACGAGATTCACTGCCATTCTGTCTTGCAGCAACAGTTGTTGGACCAGCAAGAGAAGGAATCCTGAAAAAGCCTTCCATTAAGAGCCCCTTAAAGTTAGAAACAAGCGTCCAACAATTTGTCAGAAAATAATCTTAAAAGCACTTGCAGAAACAAAAGGATATATATAGTTTTACCTCATCAGCAACATTCGAGAGGGCTCTATATAGACCAATCCAGACTGGTATCGTGGCTAGTGTGGGGAGGCAGCCTAATAGATGAATGAAAAATACAGCTTAACCGCATGCCAGAACCAGAAGAAATTAGGAATCAAATCCTATTTCTTGGCCGAACTGTTGTATCAAATGAAAATCTGAAGCAACAAAACTGTACCTGCAAGGGGATTTATTCCAGCAAGTTTATACAATCTGGTAGTTTCAAGCTGAATTTTCTCCTGCAGAGATAAACAAAAAACAGGAAGCTCTTTGTTAATAACAAGAGGGCAACATTATACTATTCCGTTCACAAGGATCACTCCACAATGATGGAACCAATAGCAACACACTTGTTCCTACTTTTTCCTTAAATCTATCAACTATAATGATTGATGCAGTATCGAGGAATGGTTTCTTTCACCTGATCACCAGCATAACGTTCCTGAATAGCCTTAATTTGAGGCTGCAAAGATTTCATAGCCATGGCAGACTCAACCTGTAAGAGAATAATAAACCACAATTTCAAGACTAAAATTGTGTAATCATAACTCAGTAGTAGTTAGTTAATAGAAACAAACTAAAAACCTGCTTTTTAGTCAATGGGAACGTAGCAGCCTTAACAAGCACGGTGAGTAGAATGATAGCAAAACCATATGAATAAGGTACATTTACAGTTGATAACCCATCTTTCAAAACCTGCAATTCAATTCAAAATCCAACCAAACCAAAAATCAAATTACATAGCACATAAAAAATTCATTCTTTATAAACAAAAAGACAAAACTTTTATATACCTTGAGAATAGTTTCCATGTAATTGGCAATACCAGAGAACCAATCCTTGTTCTGGGTTGTGGTGTTAGTGCCAGCGACAGATTCAAAGGTCTCCGAGGACGAAACAGCAGCATCAGCGATCGTGTACAGAAGATTCTCGGCATGGTCCTTGATAAATTCGAGAGAATCACTTGGGTCAGGAAACGAACCTGGTCTGAACCCAAATTGAGCTACGAGAGTCCGATAACGATATGACGACGGTGTGTGGCTGAAACGGGAGCGGCGGAAATGGAGGGCTCTGCCTGTGGAGAAAGACGAGAGGATAGGGTTCGTCGGATTTAGGGATATGGAAGAGGCCATCTACGGTGAGGAGAGTTTTAGGGTTTTTGGTTAAGAAGAAAAATGAAGGAATTTGGATTTGGTTGGTAGTATTTGTGTTCTTGCTTCGAGACCGACCAAGAAGTGGAGCTAACTAACAACTTTATGTTTCTGATTTTTCTTATGTACCTCTTTAGTTCACAAACACACAAAGTTACAATTTACAAAATAGTCCGCATTTGCCTTTTTGATTTAAAAATCATCCAATATTTTTTTGTTTTAGGGGAAAAAATATTGTCGTAATCTCAACTATATATAAACATGAATGTAGCAAAGAGTAAAGTCCATAAAATCTTGATTTTGGACGTGGATGATGGACACATGTTTATATAGACACTTGTAGACTACATAGTAACATAAGTTCACAAAATTTTGGTAGCGAAGCGTAGCCTTAAGAAGACGATTTACTTGCGGAATAGCTTAAAAGCTTATTTGAAAATGTTGAACGTTTTCATGAAGATGTTGTGAAAGCAAATGACATATCTACTGAGACTACCGGATTAATTCATTCGTGCGCGTTCGAGAAAATTTGTCAAGCAGAATCAGTGGGACAGTACTGTTTCACTAGTTAGGAGAGTCATCACTTCACACACAGTTGTAACTTGTAAGTGTTTTTATGTTTTTAGGTTTGTTCATTATTGTTGATAACACAATATCTTACTCTGTATAGAAAAACGAGAGAGGACCAAATTTCTATATACTATACGGTTAACCAAAGGGAAATGAATCAACAATACTACAAAATAGAATGAATAATATGTGCGTGTTTGTGTGACCCTAGAAAACATCTCTCGAATTAAGGTATGTGAAACTTATGACGAAAAGTCAAATAGAAATTACATCCAACAACAAATAAATTAGAAAAAAAAAGGAACAACATATATTGATGCTCTTTATCAATAAAGAAAAAAACAAAAACAAACAAACAGATATTGATGTTGCCAGGAAGAAAAAGAATAACATATATATACTGGATGAAGATGATGGATATGTAGTAGAACTGTAGAAATCTTCTCCATCGCTAAGCATTCATTTTTCCATTTTCTACTTTGTTTTCCACGCTCACTGATACAGTTATATTCTGGTTGAGTGGCCCTGCAACCATAAACAAAATATTTATATACTTTATCCTTAAGTATATTAAAAAACTAAAGCAGGAAATCAAATAAACAAGATCTATTGAGTAATAAGAAATGAGGATACATACTTTCTGATTCGGGGTTGCGCCTAGGTTTGAAGAAATATTTCCAGGCACCCCAACCTCCAGCTCCAAGACCCAACAACGACGGAAGTGAAATACCAAGAGGTAAAGCTAAGTTGCTGCTTTTCTCCCCTTCCGATTTCCCTGAAGAATCTTCTTCATACATACACAAACACTATCACATGTTAGACTCGAACCACCAATAACTATATTATAGAATTTTCCCTATACTATAAGATAATGATGAAAAGCATTGGTACCGGATTTGCCTCCACCCCCACCGGAGCCTGAGCCTCCACCACCACCACCGGAGCCTGAGCTTCCACCACCACCAGAGCCTGAACTGCCACCACTACCGCCAGGGCTAGGGCTACTTCCACCACTCGTGCTTGTTGAATTCGTCCCATTTCCGCCACTATTGCTAATGACATAGAGCTCGAGAGCGTTGATGAGTGGGTCCAAATTTGAATCTGGTGTGGCTTTAAATGTCAGATAGGGAAGGCTACTCGTCAGCACACCCCTCAAAGATGCTTGCATTACTGCCCCGAAAGGAGGCACAATTAGATTTGGACCCACCTGCTTGTTCTCATAGTTAACGTAGAAAGATCGCTTTTGGTCGGGACTAAGGCTTAGTGGTTCAGAGAAATAAAGGACAATGTAAAATGTTACTCCGGCAAAAGGTAGGCTTATATCATAGAAAGCCATGTCCTTACGTGAGCAAGCGGTCCGAAGGATAATCTCCGGTGGTCGATTATCAGCCCCCGTTGTGTTTATAGATGTGGCAGCACTTGTTAGAGTTGAGAGCAAAATCGATGTTGGCGTCCAAATTCTATCATAAGGATCAAATGGTGACCTGAAAATGCAAGTTTTGGAGATTTTTATTTACAATAATCTTTGATATATAGTTATTTGTTTTACTTTTATGTCTTTCAAATTCAAAATCAATAGACACTGAATGAATTGACTATATCAATAACTTTAGATCTTCTATAATTTTTGATTTGTGATCCTAATATTATTCTTTGACTTTGATACTACCTAAAGTTTCACAAAGATAATTAACTCCGGTCAAAATCTTCCATGAACGACATTGTACATAAAACAATTGTTAATCACCTAGATAAAGTTCGATAATATTCAAAAATGTTTACCTTACTAATTCCTCCCTACCGTAGGCAGTACGTTGCTGGAGAATAAAACCTTCCTTGGGACCAAGATCGGTGTACATGAAATCATCCAACTTCCGTACTTCAATGGTAGACACAAAAGGGTATTCGTTCAAAAACGTACGAAAAAAACAAATACTTATATTCCCATTTTCAGGAATAAAAATAGCCTCCGATCGAATAGCGCTGATGAATGTCGTCGTGATGACAGAATCTCGATGTTTTCCATCATACACCACATCGAACCTAGGAGCCTTGTTTTCTCCGTCGTAGTTTCCGTAGTTGAATCTCGTTCTAACTAACACTTTCCCACCTTTATCCACCGGAATGTTAGAGTAACAGTTGGTATCACCGGTAGAAAAATACCGGAGAGTGGTTAGAGACTCATCGGTTTTGACTATTGGTTCATATTTGGACGTCAAACCGGTGGTTACAAAGTCTGTGTCTCCCACCCATGTTCTGTTGTCCGCGTCAATGTGTGAGCTTGATGATCCACAGTCTATGCTTATGTCTGAAACCAATCCATAACATAAAGTCAAATTCAGTCTAATCCACTTACACAGAAATCACAGAAATTTGCTAAAAAACCAAAAAAAGAAATATAAATTGAAAGGATTATGATGGAAAAACTAACCGGCTGCTTTAGAAAGGATTATGATGGAAAAACTGAGGAGAAGGCAGATAAAAGAAGCTTGAGCCATGCTTGATTCTTTCTTCAACAAGAGCAAAAACGTATTTAACTATTTAACATGCGCTTATTTATACGTCCATGCTCTATATTAGTGGAATATATTAATTATTTATTTAACCCCTATATTTTATAGAAAATCATATAGTTTCCAAGTGTTCTAAAATTGAGAGAGAAGCGCAATTTTGAATCCCGAAAACAATGTCATTGTTATGAAGACCTCATTGGCGTTAGGACTCCAAATATAAAAAGTTTCATCGGAATTTAATTTAGAAAACACACACTATGCTTTCTTTTTTTTACACACGTTATCTATATATGATTTGATCAAAACGTGGATCGAGGTAATGACATGAAATGGTGCATTTATAAAGATAAAATAATTCGATGACAACAAGCAAAACCGAATATAAGAATGAGCCAAGAGGTTCAAATCCATTTGTTAGTGGTAAAGGAATGCTCAACGTAATTATTTAGTTGTTGACTTAGTTAATAGACCATAAAAGTTCGATGGATCGTCCGTCGTCGAAGGGGTCAATCATACGTGATGTCGTACCGACTAATAAACATTCATTTGTTCGACAGCTTTTCGGCTAGTATAAAAAAAATAGTGGTAAGTATAATAACATTTTTCAGTTCATCTTTGAATTTAATTTTTGAAAAGTATTGGCGTTAAATGGCAATATTAAGCAAATTTGACTTCGACTTGAACTTGTTATTTAACGGTTTGGCTACAAGTTCATTTATCTACATGGCTGGAACTAATTTTGTGTGTTTGATATCAATTAACATCAACTCACATATGTCGTCTCATTTGTTACCTCTTTTCCGCTCAATCTTTCTATTTTCTTTGTTATGTGTATATACCTTGTGTATTTATTTATTTTCAAGAAAATTATGATTTCTAATCATTTTCAAAATACTATTGTGTACTTTTTAATAAAGATAAAATATCAATAATTTATTAGGTAGAAATTATATGGGATCATTTGAATATTGGAAGATAGATTACTCACTCCGTAATAATATATATATACTACATCTTAAAATAGAGGTTCATACACACACATACACTATACTAAAAATAGTAATTCCACATTTGGTTCACGCATCAAAATAGATATAACATAAATTTATCAAATTTTCGTAGATCATAACAAATGTATTATTTTTTTTGTTAGAGACGTGTGAATCAGATGTGAAATTTTCTTTGACAAAAAAATCCATATTTGATACACACCTCCAATAATAGAAATACATGTTATGATCTTATAGTATATTGTTCTGAAGTTGAGCTTCAACACGAGCAAATACCTGGCTGCAACTGATTTTACATAAGAATATCCAAAATCTTGGAGTACATTCAGAACATATAAATAAGATAGTAAACTTATCAAAAAAATAATAAAAATGATGAAATCGGAAATGATCACCTTCCCCTTCACAGTTTACACTGATCCGGTAATCTCTAGTAAATGGGCTGCATGCTTCTTAAGCAAATTAGACGGTTAAGAATAAAAGCTGCCTTTGCACACACTTTCTAAATCCTCCAACATCCTCTTTATATTCATTTATTAGTCTCTTAATTAAGTCTTAATAATAATCTTTATAAAACCAATCATTACCATCGACACGTGTCGTACGTGTATGTATTAGCTGAGAATGAGATATTCTCAATTTGCCTTGCCTTCTAGTACACCTTTCTCTTCCCTCCATTTTCGATGTACCTATAGAGAAAGACAGGTTTGTGTTTGAAAATTCTCATACGAGGAAAATGAAGCAACCTAAGCCGATTCTGAAATACGTCTTGGTCTCTTTCTTCCTCACTCTCCCTTTCATCCTCTTCTTCTCTATACAAATACGTAAACCCGAAAAAGAACTCATCAGGATCCGACCCGGTTACACGTCATACGACTTCTACATCCAACGACAGCTCAACAAGACGCTTAATCCTAGGCTACGTACCATATGGATGACAAGAGATTGGGATCGTAAGATCAAAGTGTTCTCCAGGTTCTTCCAAGATCTGAAACGTCAAGGCTTATTATCCAACGACTCAAAATGTCTCTGCGTGGGAGCTCGAGTCGGTCAAGAAGTGGAGGCCCTGAAACGTGTAGGTGTAACTGACTCGGTGGGAATGGATCTGGTGCCGTATCCGCCGTTGGTGGTCAAAGGAGACTTTCATCATCAGCCGTTCGATGACGAGACTTTCGATTTTGAATTCTCCAACGTGTTTGATCATGCACTTTACCCGGAGAAGTTTGTTGGAGAGATCGAACGGACTTTAAGACCAGGAGGTTTATGTGTTTTACACGTGGCTCTTTCTACACGCTCGGATAAGTATTCGGCGAACGATCTGTATAGTGTGGATGCATTGGTGAGGCTATTCCGACGATCGGAGGTTGTTCACGTCCGAAATGTAGATGGCTTCGGGTTGGACACGGAGGTCGTGTTTAGGAAGAAAAGGGATTCATCAATCCTGGTCCGATCTTGATTTTTGTTTTGTGTGGTTAAATTTAATGTTTATTTTTTATGTCCTCTCGAAATATTTTTTAAGAATTGGTAAGTGTTTCTACATTTACCGTTCTTGAATAAATGGAGTTGACTACAATTGCATAATTATATTTGAATGGGGGATTCCAGGTCAAAATCTTAAGCCGACTCTAGGGCTGTTCAATACTAACTAAATGTATATCCGAGGAGGACAATAGTCACAATAACATCCTGACTCGACCAACGTTATTGATGATAATCGGATTGAAAATATTTAGTAGTTGGAGTAAAAGTAGTAGGATTGGATACACTTTGCTTGTTTATTTTACAAAGTTTATGTTGTAATTACGTTCAAACTAAGAAGCAAAGAGAATCAGATTTTTTTCAAGAAAGAGGATAACTCTATTTGCATATTTTTCTCTTTCCATTTTGTGATTCTACTCAACTATATTGTGCATTTCATCTTGTTAAAGTAAATTCCTAAAACCATTTACACAATTAGCTTCTTTTTCTCTGCCAACAACAATTCCAACCATAGTTATTGTTTTGGGTTTGGTGTACCAAATACCAATAATACATGCAACTAAACCACAATTAATAATGTAATGCATATTGTTGGAGATAGAACTAATACGTAACTAAAAACATAATAAAAAATTTATATACATAGACAAACATCAAAATGATCTTTGTTTGATCTCACAACACAACTCATAATATCATCATTAACACTCCACGAAAACAAAAGCAACAACATTAGATCAATATACTGAATCGTTGCCACTTTTTGATCATAGAATTTCATCGCCAGAGTAGAGAAAGTTTCTTGCAGTGTCGATATTGATTCAATCTTCCATATTGCTTTTCTTATATGGATATCAAGTTCCATCTGTCATCATTCTGTTTTACATCCACCATTGGTAACTATAACGAAATCAAAGATCTCCATTAGACATAAGCACAAAAAGGATAAAATCCACAAACCGTATGAGAATTCACTCAACGGACTCAAACCGGAAATCTGATCCATACAAATCGTAGAATAGATTCCGGACAAATGCTCTTTTGGAGAAAGAGAGATCGCATAGGAGACTCGCTTGGGTTTATATCGATGAATGATTCGACTTTTGCAGTGTGAATAAGATTTGAAAACCCCCAAATCACAAATTGTATCATTACATAAAGATGAAGCGAGATCGAAGATGAGGAAAACATGTTTTATTTGAATCTATTTAAGAATGAAATTGGAAAACTAGAAGAAAGAATGAACTGACCGACGCCAGAAAAGCCAGCGCTGTCCGGAATCGAAAAAACAAAGAAACAATGACTTTGCCTGTTGAATTGCTAGACAATTGCCCTAATTTTTTTTTAATTTTTACTTATCATTTTATTTTTTTTATCTAACTAGAAGGAATCTAAAAAGTTAGAAATGAAAATCTATAGTTTTTGGGTCTTTCCGCCTTTTATTATCTTTGTAATTTCTGTCACCAATTAAAAATTGTACAGACTTAACCTTTTTACAAAAAAAAATCTAAAACAAAAATAAATACATATATATCATTTCATATTTATTTGGATATAAAATATATCTTTATTTTATGTTTAGTTATGGGCCATATGTATATATTTATCCCATGAAAGGGAAAGAAAGGCCCAACTCTAGTGGAGTGGAGTGGCCACTTACTATATGCTCCTGACCAAAAGTCAGCAACTCAGTATCATTAGATACTAGATTTTTAACCCGCATATGCGCGGGTTATTACAAATTTTATATACCGTTTTCAAAAACAATTCGACTAAAAAATAATTCAAACACATTTTTTATTATTTTTGTATTGAAAACGATAAATTAACAGTAATAAAATGCTCTTTTAGAAAATCGTAAATTATCAAAACAATCATGAATAATTTTGTTTCAAACTAAGCGTCACATATTCAAAATCTAGTTTTGATTGATACTTCAACCCGAAACTTGAATTATTACATAATTTTGCAAAATATTGGAAGAAAATTATATCAATCACTTTTTTTGCTGAGTAAAGTGAGAATAAATACGAATGGTAGATCAGATATTACTGAAAAAAAATTATTATCCACTTGAATATTATATATTACTCATATGGTTTGTGAATTATATTTTTTTGTGAGTAGCATTATTAATTTAAAATTATTTCATACAATATTAATAACATCTTATTCTTTTGGAACTGGAACTTTTGTTCGTTCGGATTAAACTTGCTCCTATGCTTCTTCTATGTGTAACAAAATTTCATATTTTCTTCTTGTTACTCTTGTATTTTCTCTAGGGTATTTGAAAAAGGAATAAAAATGAGCTTTTACTAAAATATAATCTTCTACTTTGCATTCAATAGTCTCATTTTAAATATATATTGGAAAAATTGGTCTCCAAGGAAATATGTCAATTTTCCTTTTTATACTAACTTAAAACATCATCATAATTATTTTCTCCTACTTAACCTATACAATGAAACAAAATCCATTTATGCTTAGGCTTAAGTTCACTAATAGTCTTTTTTCTTTGTGATTTAATATTACAATTATTTCTCCCTTTGACTTTATTCTTCTTCGGATACTTCTTCGTTTTATATGATTAGCTCACTGATTTTAGTGCTCTCTTGTCTAGGATTAAGGAGAAAATGAAAATCCACCTTCCCATCAAAACCGATGTTGTTTCCAGGAAGTATGTGGCTTTGATTCAAAGCCTTTGAAATTGCTCTCGTAATTAAAATTTTTCATTCGCCATCGTCCTCAGTCATTTGTATTCATGGGTTTGGACATAAACATGGCAGCTGAGATGTTGTTTCTTGAGAGTAAGATAGAACTGTTCAAAGACAGAACATGGCAGCACCACTGTATCTGAAAGAGAATCTATAAAAAATAGAGAAGGTGGATACTATGACTGACGTAATCATACCAAGTTGGAAGAGGGAGACAAAAGCATCATATACTCACATATGTTGTATCACTCATTCGTTGGGTGCTACATGAGTTTCTGTTTTCTTAAACTATTTTTTGGAAACTCTTTTCTTGTTGTACCCACATAACCGTTTATTTATGTCTTTTATTTACCTATTGATTTTATTAATGGAGAATGATCAAGGAAAAACTATTGATCTTGAAAAAGTGATGGAAATTTTCACCGTTGGTGACAAGAGTCCATCAGAGGATTCATGTATACACCCAACTAGGGCAAGAAAATCTGGGTAATCACCTATAAAATTAACTAAAAATTGTTTTTACTCTCAATTGGTTAAAACCCCTTTAAAACCATGAAGAGATGCATCGGTTGCCAAAAGAGATGAAACCGTACCATGTGATCATAAATCGTAACCTTTCATGTGATTATAATCTGTGGGGTGGAATCCTTTCATAGCCATGAAAGCATACATTTGGCAATCGAGAAGTTGCAACGTTTTTGAGTTTATACAACCGTATATACATTGAACCAAATTTTGACGGTAAATTACATATCTCTATGAATTTTATACATTGAACCAAATAATTGTTCAAGTCCAACAGACATAACTTTTGTTTTTCTTTTCAATTGAAATGGTCAATCATACACAACATGAAACCCAAATTTTATAATATACATATGCAGATGTATCAGCGCAAAGTGTTCCAGAAATTTATCATTATCATCGATTTTTTATATAATCTAAATGTTTACAATTTAAATAAGAGATATATCTAATTATTTCAGATAAATTAATGATTCATATATAAACAAAGTTTTGAAATCACTTAAATGTAGATGAAAATATGGATATATTAACTTAATTCAGAAGAGATGTATCCTTTGGAAAGAAGGAAAGAAACAGAATTTCTGGTCAAAAGAAACAAAAAACAGAATATCTGGTCGAAAGAAACGAAATATCGCAACTTTAATTTTTTTTTCCTACAAAAAAATGGACACATGTCAAACAGCGAAAGAAAGAAACGCATCTTTTATACGTATAATAGTATAATCTACTGCAGAACCCAAGAGAAAACGTCATCAGAATATAGGCTTAAAAACTTGAAATACATATGATCATGAGCAAACTAAGATAAACTTCTTCTACGAAGTCCGATAGAGAGACGCCAAGAATCAAGGAGATTATCCGGCAGAAATCCGGAAAGAAACCACTGAAGTGAATGAGCCCAAATTGGCGAGCATCGTGATCCAATTCCGATCTGCTCCACCGCCGCTTTTGCGTAGACTTCCGGCGACGGTACAAAGAAGCTTGGTTTATCTATAGCTGCTACTTCTGACACCATCCTCGTTGCCACGTATAATGGCACCTGCCCATTTGTTTTACGTACGTATAACGTTATTTTCTTTACGCATTGAAAGAAATAAAGAAAAATTAAAGTACCTGGCACTGGACATCAATACCAAACTGCTTATATTCCACATGTAGAGATCTTGATAGTGCATCGATATAACTACATATACGTGTTCGTTTATGTATTAAAAGATTTATTCATGAGACAACTACTAGATAATATCATGCATGATAGAGTGAATAACTTAGGCCAATAAAACTTTTTAAACAATATAAGACCATCTCTATTAGATTAGAAATATTGAGGAGAGAATCTTAACATATATTTCCTGTGTCCAATTTTAATAGATTTTTTGCTTAAAAGCACAGTTTTTAAGAAAATTATTTTTTAATCAAAATCATCATTTAAAAAACTAAAATTAGTTTTAAAAGAAAGAAAATTAATGTTTTTCTTGTTAGTGGTGGAATTTTTCTTGTTTCCAATACTCTGACCAAAAACTTTTTTTTAACCGATTAAAATAAATAAAAAATATGCATAGATTTTTGAAAAAATCTAATAAAATGAAACAAATAAAAATACCTTAAAGATCTATTAAAATGGGATAGAGTGAGTAATTAAAAAGAATATTAATATTGAGTGTCTTGGAGCCAAACCACGCATAATATAATATTAGTACTTTATAATTAAATTTATGTTAAAGACACCTATAAAAATTTATGCAATGTGGATGTTCTAATAGATCAATGCAAAGAAGATATAATTTTTAGTGCGATGAAAAGAGAAAATAATAGCTATTTATTTTATTTCAGTTTCTTTTTTTTTAATTGCTTTCAAAGTAGAAACGCTAGTTGTCATGTTTACAAATAACACCCTAGAATGAGATTTTCTTGTGTGATAATACTTCACTAACTTTAGGGGGTGGTGTACATCGACGTGAATGGAATAAATTAGACAATATTGGATCGTCAAGCTCCACACAAGTACTCACAAGTCACAACTCAAAAGCTTTTTCACATTTATTATACAGCAACTACAAATAAAAAAGAAAGATTGGAATGGAAACCTTATTCAACTAACAATATGCAACTCGTCAATATTCAATTTTGTTTGAACCCCAAAAAAAAAAAAACTAACAGTATGCATCTCACCAATATTCATTCAATTTTGTAGCTTGTGCTAACCTTTATTCAATTGGGAAATCAAAATAGAAAGAATAATTAAGGTAAATTTAGCTGTAATTCCAAATTTTTTTTAAATGCTATTACTTTATTCCTCAATATAAAATGCTTTTTAAGATTCTATTTTGTTTAATACAAAAAAAAAGTTTTCTCTTAGTTAGAGATGCTCTTCTGTTTTAAATGACTTAGTAACATATTTTTATAATTATTTATGAATGCCCCCATTAATATCTATCTTATGACCTAAAAAAACTAGTCACGGCTGGTCCTGTAGGTCAGTTCATGTATTATGTATTAAATGTGCATTGAACAGAAAAAGGAAAAGTTATAAATGAAAAGTGAAGTGGTGAGTCCTTACGCTTTAGTGGCGGCGTAGATTGCATAGAGAGGATGAGAAGGGACAACAACGGCGGCACCGGAGCTAATATTGACGATGGCTCCTCGCCGGCGGTGAAGCATTGGTCCGATGAGTAATCGTGTGACCCAAGTGGTGGCTTCAAGATTAACCCTCACGATATTGGTCCATGTGAGTTGGTCAACCTCGTGGAAGAACATAGCTCGTGGATACGTTATCCCAACGTTGTTGACTAGAATCCCAACTTCAATGCCTTTTATACCTTCCTCGATTGCTCCATATCCTCCTTCTGCACATTGTTTTTCAACTAAATCTTTTATGTTTCTATATACACTATAGTACGTATATTTCTTGGGTTTTACGTAAATTTTTGTAGTCGGAAAATAGCTTTAAATTAAGTTCACCAGTAGAGACAATAAATGCACACAAAATTCAAACATACGCTCAAAACATCAGCTCCCCTTTTTCTCTCTCGACGAAACTTGTTCGGCCTAGCCGCCGAAAAATCTCAGTCTTTGTTCTGACCTCTCCGACCACCGGCGCTTCTCGCCGGAGTCGTGAGAGGGTTGGCTTTTGTTTGTTTCTCCCATCCTGTTTTGTTTCCGAGCCATTCTCAGCCTCTTTTCGACGGATCTGGTTTCGAAAGCTTCTGAGCGGCCTTATAGTATAGTCTTGTAAAGTTCTGCATGTATTATTTTTCCGATAATAGATTCAAGAATGTTTTGCAACTCGCTTACAAACACATATAATAAGTTTCATTGTGTACTATTTTCATATATATTTGGAAACTGTTATTTTTGAGTGATGAGTGTATATATTTACACTGGTTTTTGAAACAAGAATATTTATATGCACCCACACAATAAGTCAAGGACTATGTAGAGAGTAGTTCTATAGACTGGGATTGACCAAAATAAAGTAATAAAGTGCATTACTATTACCAGAGGAGAAGTCAAAGGGAATGATCTTGATCTTGATGTGGGGAAACTCTTGTCGGATATCATCAGAGACAGAAGCAAGCTTCAAAGGGTTTCTGCTGACTAGGATGAGGTTAAGGCCGTGTTTGGCCAGCTCACGAGCAAAGGCGCGTCCGATCCCCTCGGTGGCTCCAGTGACCAAAGCCCACGAGCCGTACCGCTTGAGCCGCTTGGGGTTTGTGAGGAGGAATCTAGTAATGAACCATTTTAGAAGAGGAAAGAATATTCTAAGGAGAGTGAGGAAGCCTATGAAGCATACGACATGGAGATGCCATGGCTGATTCTCGGACATGCATGCTCTCTGCATGTTCTTCTTTCTCTTTCTTTATTTTTTTTCCTTCATTTGTTTGGTCATGAGATTTTGGCTTCGACCTAACTAACTCTTTATGTAGGAAAACTAGAGTTTTGAGAGAGATAAATTTCTTTATTGTTTTTCTTTGCTCAATCTTAATTACGTTATACAAAACGATTTATTATTAGAACAAAGTCATCATACTTATCTAGGACAAGTGATCGTCTTAAAGGAAAAATGAAACACATCAGGAAGAATATCATTCTTTAAGGAAACTAGTAGGTCGGGTCCAGCCTGGTCTGTAGGACAACTATTACCTAGCTAAGTAATCATTATAAATTTGATTTTTATTTTTGAAATGTTTAGAATTGTTATTTACTAATCATCTATGTTTATGTTATTGGTAATTAATAATCATCTATCTATGTTTTCTTGTTTCAAATTTGAATTCATATTTTTATTTTATTTTTCTATTTATTGCTTATGTTTTGCTTAGTTTTGTCTTATTCTTTGTTTAATTTTTGTCAATTTTTAAATACTTTTTCTTGTTTCAAAATTTTAAACAATTATTATACATTAATAGAGTTGTATAAAAAATAATTTTCAGTGAGATTAAAAAAATACATATATCTTAATGTTTTAGCAAGTATTTAATAAAATGATATTTATATAATATAATTAGTATCATTACAATTTTAATTAATATTTTTAAACGTGATTTTAGTCAAAACATAATCTATTTAAAAGCGGATGGGGTAATAAAAAAAATCAATATGTACTCTAAAATTAATAGACAACAGGAAGAATATGATTCTTTAGGGAAATCGGTAGGTAGGAGTTGGGACATATTTTCACAAAAAAGGACTTAGCAATCAATTCGTGGACAGTCTTCTCTTTAGTTTTAAATTTAATGACTTAGTTTCAAGGCAGATTTTCGACATTAATCACATCATTAATCCCTCAACTAATTTATCTCATTTTTGTCCACCTAAATCGACACTACAAATAAAATTTTAAATTCTCTTTCAGTTTTTTTTTTCTTTCTTTTCATCAATTTAATTCGATTCCAGTTTTGATCTAAACATAGATGGAAACAAAAAATATGTTACTTTTGTCTTGTCACCACTATTGTTTATAGACGAACTTTTCTGGTTATCGAGGCAAATAGTTAATGAGCGGTAGGTTTGACCTTTGAGTAATACTATCTCTCTCTCGCCTCTCGAAGTAAGCGGCTATTCAAGAGGCAAACAAAATGTAGTTTCTGTTTTAAATGCTTTACAAAGTAATTCAAAACTTAAAACGACACAAAACTTGTTTTAAGTTATGGAACAAGTGTTTCACTTTTTTCCTGAAAAACTTTTGAGACATAAACAAATCCAACTGTAATAACGTACTGCTCCATTTCGGAGTCCTAATCGAGCATTCTAGGACTAAGAAACTGAACAACTAAGATGCAAAAGCTCGCAGATAATCGAGACATTATTTAGGATTATATGTACAAGACGACACCTCTATCATTCTCTGCTTACGGGTCGATAAAGAATGGGAAGAATAGAGAAGAGAGAAAGAGAAATTTATGTGTTTCTTTTGTGTATAGTTTCATGTGAGAGACCTAAGGAGTCACCTGTCTTGTTACAAGATGGAAGCTACCAGCCACAGATGCACTAACAGACTGTATACCATAAGGCCAAGCCTTGCTTGCGGACGGCTCATTAATACTCTTCCACCTGAAACCCTGCATTGCAGAAATCAAACCTGGCGCTCAATATCATGATTAAACAATTTGGAAGCCCTTTCAGAGCATTTTGATATTAAGAGTATTTACCATATTCCATCAACCCGATCTGCTATCATCTTTCCTTGCGTTGGAATCAGACCAGACATGTTGAGAGACTTGAAAACATGTCCTGCCAAAAGAATATATGTGTTTAAGATGTGTCAATTGGGAGGCACATGTCATACTCTTCAGCAATAACCGAGATAGATATGTAGACGCTTGAGTTCTGACCTTTATCTTCATCTGTTTCGTTGTGGTTTATCAGATGCTCGGAGTCTGAATCTATGTTGATTGAAAGATGATCCGTCGATCCCTTCCTCACTGTTCTCACTTGCGCTGCTGTTGGCACAGGTGATATTGATGTTTTTACCAAGGCTCCCTGAGCACAAAAATGTGTTCAGTACAAACTTGGAGATCAAAACATAGCAAGAGATATTACCAATCAAAATAGCAGCTACATTTTATGGTTTTTAAGGTCATAAATTAGCTGCAGATAGAGTAAACAAGACAAGGGTCAGAGGAATAAGCTGAAATAGCACAAGATAAAATATTACCTTGTCTTCAATCTCGGATATCTCTGACGTAGAAGGTGCTCTCGACACTTCGAAGATGCTCCTTTCGTGAACGATATCAGGCTGAATCGCCTTGCTTTGAAGTTTATCTTCAAATTCTTTGACTTTTAATGATAATTTATCCACAAGTTTTTCACTACCAGCCAACTTAAGACCAAGTTCTTGAGCCCTTGATTTTGAACTCTCTGATTCTAGGAGAAGGGAGGTTATCTTTCTCTCTAATGCTTGAAAGAGTGCCCCTGACTCGGAGAGGTTTGGGTCTACAACAGGATCATTGCCCGCCAATATACCAAGCAGTTTTTCCAAGCCTGATATTAGCTTGGACAATTCAGTCTTTGCCTTCACTAACTCTAGCTCGGTTGTGCTCTCTGCTTCAGCCGCCTCCTTAAGACCTTGAATTTCAAGATCCTTTCCTGCCAAGGTAGAATTGAGCTCTTTTTGTCCATATGATAGAACTTCTATCTGTTCCTGCATCTCAGTAACACTATCAACAATCGCAAATAGCTTCTTTACATCATATGGACTCCGTGGATCTAATTCATTGACTGGATCTACTGAAGGCACCTCAATACCATTTATCTTGTCAAAAAGGGCACGCATATCAGAAGCTGGGATTAGATTTTCCTTTGCTTCTGCAACTCAAAGCAACAGCACATGACATTTTAATAAAGTTGTAGACATGTTAAGAAGTTTATAGAAAGGAGAGAACAAAAGAACAAAATTACCTTGCTCTTGCACCAATAGTTTATCATGTAATGTAGAAAGCTCAACCTCTCTTTCATGCCACTTCTCTTCCTTTGCTCTGAGATTTTCCAACTGAAGGTTCAGATCTCGGCAAAACTCTTCCAAAGATTCCACCTTGGCTTCGGAACTTGAAACCTTAGTTTGGTTTAGATCTTTTTCTAACAAAACCTTTTCTAGAGCGACAGATGCTTCTTTTAGTCTGTTCTCCATATCCCGGATTACAACAGCAGCTGCATTATTTGTTGTCTCAAAGAGCTTGAGAGTAGTACATGCCTTCTCTGCAGCAGAAGATAATTCGTTTACTCTCTGGGCACATTCACTTACATGAAGCTCCTGTGGTTCTTCAGTTGATTCAATCTCACCACCATTCTCATTTTCTTGGACCTGAACCAGCTCTAAGAGATCATTTTTCGCTTCCACCTGCAGTTCTTTGGCAGCCGCACCACATGCAGACATCAAAGATGACAAATCTTTTTGTAATGCAGATATAGTGGCCTCCTGTTCACGAACAATATCTTCCGCACTCCTCACCTTTTCTTTCAGGGACTCATTATGGCTCAAGACATTTATCACATCAGCCCTAGCTGCTGTTATGTTTTGCGTTAACACTGCAACAAGCATATCAATGGAAGTTGAGAAACCCTCAAAGTTAGTCTCGTGGATTTTGTTTCTAAGCCTGACCCCTTCTGCCATCTTCCTAAGGGATGAAGAAATTTCGTCTTCAACAACTGCATTCCCTTGACTATTCTCCAGCTCTGTGTTCAGTGAATCATCAAGGCTATTCAACAATGATTTTACCACAGTCGAATCATCCTGGAAATATAAAAGCTTTATCAAGAGAACAGCCTAATAAAAAAATTGGCCAAAATAAAAATCATAAAGTCTGGCCCATCTATATTGTCAAATGCGCACGTGCACAATAGATGATGCACTATTGATAAATGTTTCACCGAGTAATATAATTCATTAAGATATCTCCAGTTAATCAACTAATAGCCAGAACAGATCTAAGTAATGCGTGCATCCTTGGCAAACAACAAATTGGAGATACCTATAGGGTAAGGTAGCTTTGAACCACAAATATACCAACAAATATGCAAACACGAATGATGAAGGGCGACAGTAAATTTGATATGAAAAGGGTCATCAAATAGAAGAAAGATTGATCTGCTAAAGTTAGAGAGAACTGTTACCTCAGCGTTGTCCCTTTCCCCTGCCAATAATCCCTTCTCACTAAAATTTCTTATGATATCTCTAGCGATGGCATCCACGTCTCTAAGGCTCTTGAATTTTCTTTCAAGGAATTCATTAACCCTGGAAATTAGACCTCCATCCTTCAGTAGCATCTGGAGATTATCAAGATGAGCAATGATCTCCAAAGATTTTGACTGTGAGTTTCCACTTGATCCAGCTAACTCTTCCATGCATACATTAAGTTTACTGCTGAGAGTTGATATCTCGACTTCAGCTTTCACCATATCTCCTTGTAAAGCAGAAATACTATTCTCTGAATTCATTAGTGCCTCCTCCAGGGATCCTATTGTCAAGGAAGCGTCGGCCATCTTGCTACGCTCGAACTCTGCCTCATTTTTAAGCTTCTCTAACTCATTCTTCAAATCTATAATAACAACTTTGTCATCTTCAATTTGTTTGGACAGCGACTCCATGTTGCTTTCTGTCTGAGTAAGTGTTTCTTCAAGTGACTTTATGGTGCTCTGTGCTTCTGTTAATTTGTTCTTCTGAATTGAAACTTCTTTTTGCACCATCTCTAGCTCCATCTCTACAGTAGCAGTTCTGCTTTGAGCCTCTTCCTTTTCACTGATAATATCAGATATATTTCTTTCAGCCTGCATGAGTGCAGCTTCAAGTGTGTTCCTGGTTGCAAAAGTTTCATCAAGTTCGCTAGCTACAGAGGAGGCATCTGCAACTGCTTTTTGCAACTCAAGTTCAACATTTTCCTTGGCAGCTTGGACTTGTCTATTCTCCTCAGCAAATCGATCAATGTTACCCTCTGCAGTAGACAAGGCATTCTCAACCAACTTCAGGGATGTTTGGGTTTCTGCTAATTTACTAGCTAATGCATCTGCTTCTGCCTTTACTTTTTCTAGTTCCTCTTGTTCCTCTAGTCTAGCCAGCTGCACTTCTTTGATGTACTCAGCAAGTCGGTCAATCTTTTCTGAAGGATCCTCAGATGCGAAATCAACAGGGATAGTTATGACATCAGCTGATTTCATCACTTTCTGCAACAACGTGTCATTTAGAGATAAGGATTGCTTGAGTTGATCTCTTTCGTCTTTAATAGCAACAAGCTCGGTCTCTAGCTCTTTTGTGCGCTCTAAGTCTATTGATAACATATCTATCTGATTCTTGTACGCATCAACCATACCACCTAACTGCTGCAACTCGAGTATCAGCTTCTCGATTTCAGACTTTTTCTCATCCAAATGAGTTTTAAACTTTTCCCTATCTTGGACTAGTCCCTTGCCTTTCTTGATAGCCATAGAAAGTTTTTCTCTGAGCAAAGCTGATTTCTCCTCTGATCGCGCAAGATCTGTCTCCAAAGCAATTTTTTCTTCTTTCACGAAAGCAAGTTCTTGAGTTGCGACTTCTAGCTCATTTGAAAGATTGCATACCTGCAAACTAACCAGTACTTCCTCTCCTAGCATTTCCTTACAAAGTGACAAATCCAGATCTCTCACATAAAGGAGACTTTGAAACCTTTCAAATAATTCTTCGTTGCCATAAGAACTGTCACTAGAATCCCTGATTTGCTTTTCTATCTTATCGAAGGATCTATCAACAAGTAAATTGATAGCTGAAGAAGTATGATGTTCGACTCCTTCTGCCATCAAGCCAGAGATTTCAACAAGTCTCCTCACAATTTCCTCTTTCTCCAAAGAACCTCGCTCTGCAGTTTCCTCCATTTTTTTCAAACTAAAAGTTAAATCATCGAGTTCCTTTCTAATGGTATGTTTCTCCTCCATTTCTGCTGAAAGAGACATGCTTACGCTTTCAATCTGGTTTTGCAAGGCACTAACTTCATCTTTTGCATGGAAAAAAGATTCTTTAAGCCAAGTTAGGCGAGATTCTAAGCTGGTCTCGGACATCTCCTCTGGTAAGTCAATGGCAAAGATTAATTCTTTTAGTCTGTTGTGTTCCTGGGAAAGATTTGTGAGCTCTTTCCTCTCTTCTGCAAGTGACCTTACTTTTTCAATGATATCGAAAGACTGACCTTCTTCAGATGTATCTATGTGTGACAGGATAGTTTCAATATTTTCCATGATAGAGCTCTTTACTGATACCATTTCCTGATATGATGAAATTATAGCATCGGATTTTACTAACTCGCCTTTGTCAAGTTCAGATTGATCCAATGCTGTTGACATCTCCTGTAGTTTCACCAAAGACTCTTCAAGTTCTTTTATTTTCTCAGCCAAAGACTGTTCCAACTCTTTCTTTGTTAACTCATATGCTTCCAGAGATATGGACTTATCATGCAATTCAGCATAGCATTTCTCAAGTTGATCTGTCTTTTCAGCTAATGATTGTTCTAGCTGCCCCTTCTCTAATTCAGAAGTTTCAAGGGCAATCTCCTTCTCTTTTAATTCAGCCAACCTATTCGCAAGCTCGGTTGTTTTTTCAGATAATTGATCCTTCAGAGCATCCCGGTTCTGAACTAACGCCTTGCCCTTTGTTACGGCCATGCTGAGCTTTTCTTTCGTGTTAGTACACTTTGTCTTTTCTTGCTCAAGCTCTGCCTTCGTTTTTCCAAATTCTGCTCTCATTGACTCAATCATTTCTCTATCTCTGTTCACTTGTTCAACAAATTTTCTATTTTCATCTTCTAGATGGCTAAGTCTTTCAGAAAGGACTGTTTCCTTCTGTTTGAGCTCAAGTAACTCAGAACAAGCAGCACCAAGAGCTGAACCAAAATCCTCTTGGAAACGAAGATCCAACCCATCATTAGACAAACACTTCCTTAGTTCATCAGCACCGTAGTAAAACTCAGTATACTTTGCACCTAAAAAGGAAACTCGGTTCTCTAGATGAGCAAGCTTTTCGGGTACAGAAGAACCATACTGCAGCTCCTCCTGGCCAAATACATTACTAAGAGAAAGCAAAATCCTATCCGTTGCATCCTCAACTTGCTCGTCGTTCTGTGCCTGATATACCGTTTCGGAAACTGACTGTGACAACGAAAGCTCCGAAACCTTTGTAGTGAGATCAGCAATCTCGTCGTCCTTCACACTGATAATCCCGTGAAGCTTCCTGAGTGCATCCTCATGCTGAATTCGTTCTTCCTTGGCAGTTTTTAGAAACTTGGAAAACCGACTGACAATTTCAACAGTGTTCACATCTTCACTTTTCAAATCATTCTCACCAGTCAACAGCTTAAACTGCTCCTGAAGCCCTGCAAGTTCCTTCTCCCAATCTTCCTTATCATTCTGTACATACAAAAAAAAAAAAAAAACAATAAATGAACAAAAGCAAAGATCTTTTAAATAATCCTTGGAGAAATTAAACTAAAACTTAGAAAAGTATCAAATAAATCACCGACATTGAATTGGTTTCCAATATCTCCATTGTCATCATCATCTGTCGTAAGAGCATCCTTGCTTGGTGTATCAAAATTCAACTCTTCAGGAGCATCAACAAACATATCTTCCTTACTATCAACGAAAGCTGTTCCCTGCAAATACTACCCCAATTTCAGAATACGAACAAACCAAAACACACAGAAAATAACTCAGAGCATGGTAAAATTAGAAATCTCAACCTGGTCAGGATCAAGCTCTTCTTGCCCATTTGACTCATCATCCTCATTCTCAATTCCATCAGTCACAGAATCAACCGAATCCTGCGGAAGATCATCATTCTCGTGCATTATCTAATAACGATCCCAACCCTTTTTCCCACTTTTTCCAAACAGATCTAACCACGAATTCGGAAACCGGAGACAAGGATTAAGAAGAGATTATCAATATTCCTAATAAAAAAACGGGAGCAGACGTAGAGAGTCTTAGAATTGAAGAAAGAAGCTGTGTGAAACGGCTTCGCTTGTTGTGTTGAGTCAGAGAGATCCGTGAGTGGTAAATTAGCGAGGGAGGTAAGAAGAAGCGTTGCAGCACGACCGACGCGGTGCGTTTTGTTTTCTCCCAAATCGTTTTTTTTGTTTTGTTTAGTTTGTATAATTATGTTGTGCCATTGAAGTGGGTGATGTGTTTCATCCAATTAGAAACGTTTGCTTCCGTTCACGTGACTTTTTATATGGTTTGCATTTCAAGGATCCCTAAACTAGTCAATGTAAAGACAAAATTGGAATATGATCACAATTTCTGATAAAATCTTCTAAACAATACTAAAGTTTAATATTTAAAAGTATACATATAAACCTAAATCTTATATTAACAAAATTAGAGGATCATTTTAATCAATAAATTAACATAATTATATATATAAAATAAATGAAATGGTAATGGGATTCTCAATTTCCTATGAGTGGCTTAGTGCAGTACATGTAGCACTTGGAATTACAATGTGTCGCTATTGTATCATTTGTACTTTTCTGATTTCATAAGATCTTCTACAACTGTTGATCCAGAAATCTGCATGCACATCTATCACATTTTTGAACATTTTGACATTTTCTACGGAGATATCAATAAAATTCCAAGATTTTCTAAACGTGACATGTATCTTCTTATTACAAAAACTTAATCTAAATTTGTTTGTTTAATAATCTGAGCCTCATTGGTTGACACATTTTTTTGCACTTGACTCATGTGTTGTGTTTTTAGTGTTTTCAAAGTCTTTGTTTCTCTTTTGGTTATTGAGTTTTGTGCGTTTCTCAATTTCTTCAGAATCAGTCGAATCTTTTTTTGTCTTTTAAGGTATTTCATCAAAGATAAACAAAGCTTTGTGGAGAAAAATGACCGGAAACAAAACTCGAGTATGATCCCTTACATCTTCATAACATCAGAGCTAATAGTAAACATCAACCAACCTTGGAGAAGAGTCTTAAAAAAAATTGGCATCCGAAAAAAACACTAATTAATTTACAACATAGAAACTAGTCTTCCAGCTCGATCTCCATGAACTTTCCAAAAAGCCTTGATGGCCTCATCAACCAATCCAGCATCAATAGCAATAGCTCCAAAGATTGCTCTAAAGCCACCACAAATAATAGCCGAGTTTGATGCATCTGTCTTGGAAGAAACCCTAATAATCTTGTGCAAACCCAACTGATTTCCATCAAGAGCACACGATGAATTCACATTTGAGACCTGTGCTATCAAATAACCCAGAGATTTCGAGGAGATGTCGATATCTTTAGCAATGTAATGAAGAGAGACAGAGGTTTCAATGATATGGATTCCAAAGACACTCAAGGCTTTGTTGTTCTCTTGAGAGAAAGAAGCATGAGTCATAGCACGACGAAGAAGGTTGATGTTTGTAAACTTGTAGCTACACCCAAAAAATAAAGAAAGTACACAACTTTAATACTAAAAATCATCATCATAAAACTTATTGATTCAACTTTATCATTACATCAAGATAGTATCTAATCTTATACACATTGGCCTTAACTTCACTAACTTTTAACCACTAATTCACATTTAGTAACAAATCAGCAACAATAAACATCCAACAGAGAAGAAGTTATTTTAATTACTGTACCCAATTTGAGTTTGCAGTGTTGCGAGATCCGTTGCGAACCGCGAGGAGAATGATTCGATGCTGACATGTATTTCACTTGTCGCACGAATCTGCTAAAGACGGCCAAAGGAAAGAAGAAACGGATCGTTTTCCGATTTGGATTGTAGTTAGGGTTTAGGAGAAGAGAGGAAATGGAAATTACCTGAGAAAAGGAGGAGGAAGAGAAGATTCCGATGACGACGAAGACAAGAAGAAGTAGACTGAAACGATGAGTCACCATAGTGTTCTTCTTCACTTGATTTCACCACCGACTGTAAAATTCGACTCTGATTCTGCCTGAGACTTCACGACTTTATTTATATAAACAGTTTAAAACAATACTTTAAAGTGTTCATATTTAGCGATAAATAAATGTTAAGCACAATTAATTGATGATAAACTTAAAAAAAGTACAGTATTGTACTTAACTATGATAAAATAAAGTTAATGACGTTGCTTTATTTTAACTTTTTCATATGTGGAATTAGTTCTACTTTTTCTTTTGGATTAATAGAAGTATTTTTTATTAGTAGAAATAACTTTTTGTATATTTCGAAATTTTAAACTTCACAGTGAAGCATTGAATTGAACTATAATAGCGTGTTTTCAATCAATTCTTTGTATCCTAGAAGGTTCTAAATCTCATCTTGAAACATGTTAATGCAGGCAGAAAGAAATGTGTAAACCGAGATCTTATTTCTCTTTTATCTTCTTCCATAACAAATGGGTAACACATTATGACAATCTTCTTATATCATAATCTAAAAATGAAGGAACATCTTCAACCACCAGATTCTTATTATGTACACTTTGTTAAAGTTCTGGGGATCTTTCTCCCTTCTGTAAAACCCGTGTTTATAAATAAAATCATCATATCAAGTACTCATTGTAGACTAAGAAGACAGCTTCAGGATAATCCTTAGGAAGGCTATTGATGTGAAGGTAAAACCGAAGAAGATCCTCTTTAGTAACTGTCTCTGCATCCACCACATCTTCATCGCAAGTCAACACCCACAAATCCTCTGAGTTCACTCTCTTGATACTTCCTCGACAAAACGGGCATGACTCCGACTTTGTATTCCAGTTACGGTAACATTTAATACACATGGCATGACAACAGTTAGGTAACACCATTTTAGTACAAGGCTCTAAGCAAATCCCGCATTCGTCTTCTCTTTCCAAGTCAATGCTACTCATGAATCTGTTACCTTCAATGTCATACTTCTTCTTGGTGATGGCTTTTGGTTCTGGATACCATAAGTTATCGTCTGGTAAGTCAGCAAAGTTGATATGAAGTCGCTCTAGTGACGGTAATATAACACCTGCGGTTAGCCATATCCTTTGTTATAAGATTAAGCCGATAGCGAAAAACACAATCGCTTTAAAAGGGTTTGCTTACCGTAAAATTCCCTAATAGTAGCTTTCCTTCCATACCTAGAGAGATTCCACCGCCCATCAGGACGTACCTGTACAAGACAAAGAAGACACCTATAAAAACAAACAACCCAGAGATAAAAGAAGAGAAACAATCAGGTAAAGAAATCACACTCTTACAACATAGATGTATTTATGGTAACAACCTTGTAAATGAGTATGTGGAAGAAATCGAAATATCTTGGAAGCAGACATGAGAGATCCATCCATTGAAGTAGGAATATGAAGAAAGGAGCCAAATTGCTACACACTAATTTCATCTGTAGACGCACACCACTTTTTCCCATTGGAATCTCAGCAGCCCTGAATCAATTTTTTACATCAGTTACTAATCCTTTCTAATCACATAACCCATTTCTTCAGACAACACATGCCTCGAGACCAAAAAACACAGATACCAAAAATTTGCAATTTTTAGAACATTTCTGCAAAGTTTAAAAAGATTTCTAAAGACTAGACTGAGAAACCTAAGTGGGTCTCGGATGATTCAATTCATCAATCATCGAATTGAATCATGTTAATTGATAATCAAAACATTAAACCCAGAAAAATTAAAACGAAACCCAGATAGAATCCGAAGATACTCACAGTCCATTGGCGTGCTCAATATCAGCCTCCAGAATCTTCAAAGAGTCTCTGTAAGAATACTTGGTCAATTGATAATACATCTCTTTTCCCAAATCCAGTCTCTCTTCTCTCTCGATGAAGAAGAACAACACAAGAAGACGAACAGGAAGAGAAGAGAATACAAAGTTTGAGTCTTGAAACAGACAAAACTCGATGAACAAAACAAACTACGAAATTTGGACACCGAGACGTTTGCTTTTCTCCACGTCTATATATCTCTTCGTTTTTTTTCAGAAAAATAAAAAACAAAGAAAAGATTGGAAGAGACAACAACAACAGCAACAAATAAAAGCGACTTTCCGATATTTGATATTTTTTTTCGTAGCCAGAAAAAGAAAAGAGACTTCGTGAAAGCCAAGGAGATAAACAAAACAAAACAAAAAGTATAATTTTTCAAAAAATACATACGAAATCTTATCTTGTTTTTTTTGTTCTTCTCACAAACTTTAAAGTTGGTGTTCTGTTTCAGAGATCATAATTACGAGAAATTTGTAAATGTGTGAAATGGGATGATGCGATCATGAGTAATGGGGTAGAGAAATAGTTATTGTCCTTATCTATAAAACATTATATGCTTTCTGTTGGCAGGTCTCCGTTACTAATTTGGTTTTGCATTTTTCTAATCCTACTTCTTATAATTTAAGTCTTCAAATATCTGTGACCTGTCACCACCACCATTATTTTCCAATTCTATTATGTCAATTATGAAACAATTTGGGAACTTTCTTCCATAATCGATTCTATACTATATTATTATTATTCTCTCCTTTTCAAGTTAAGTATCATTTTAGGCTAAGATTTGTTGTTTAAGAAACTGTCATTTTATGATTTTAATTTTGATTTTTTGACTTAAGAATCATATCTAACTTTCCCATAACAAAAATAAAACACAATGTAAAATAACGGATGCTGGTTAATTATTAGTCCTTACGATTTTTCAAAATTTAGTCTGTTTTTGTTTTTATATTTATGGGACAACAAGTAGGTAACCTAACGTAACAAAAAAAATATATAGAAAAGTTCTATAAGATCAAAAATTCGATTTCAATTGGTTTTTCTTACGTCAATATTGAAAAAGTCCTCTTTACATTTCATCCACCGTGAATATCAATCATCATCATCTAATAAAAGACCTCATCTAAAGTCCACGGACAAATTCACGACACCACAGTCAACGTAAAAAGCATGTAAGAAGACTAATTATATAGAAGCTCTATAAATTAATACTCGGTAAATTAATAAATAGTATAAATTATTAAAATTTACTGGTATTAATTTGGACCAGTATAAAAATGAACAAAATTCGATAAAATAATAAGATAATAAATTTTTTAGAATCTCTATATAAATATATGGTCCAATTAATAACATAAATTAATAATTATGTAAAATTTAATATATATATATATGTATATATATAAAGATAATATAATTTTATTTTTATGAATTTATGTTAAACTCATAAATAACTTTTCTTATATAAGAAAATATTATGTTGTATTTTAAATTATCTTATTATTATAATGTAAATAAATTTTTACATAAAATAAAACAAAATTTCTATAAATTTTTAAATTATAAATATGCATAATTTTTATTTCAATAGTTGTATAGACTGTTTAAATACAACAATTAAAGTTACTAATTATAAATTTAAAATTTATATTAATTTTTTTATAAGTGAATTCATCTATAATTTTTGTTATTTATTATCAAAATAATTTAATTTTCTTTTAAATTTTAAACTTTCGTTTTCGTTTAATTTGTTTTAATTTAAATCATTACTGTTCGCATGGACATTAAATAAAATAACAAACTAATGTGTGATCATCAAACCAAGAATACTAGACAGAATAATTTAAGGGTATGTATTGGACTAAGTATTTGAAGAGATTTGAGTTTTAGTAACAAATCATTTGTTATTAAACCATAATTAATGATTTTAAAATTTACACTCAAATCTATTGAAAACATGATTAGAATTTGATTTAAAGTTTTAGGTGAGATTTGAGGGGATTTCTTAATAAAAAATACAAAGATCAAAATCTTATGGTTTTAGGTGAAATTTCAAAAATTTTAATAACAAAATTTCTAATTCACAAAAATTTCACTAAACCATCCCAAAACTTCAAATCTCTCCAAATATTCAATTCAATACACTCTCTAAGTGACTCGAGGAATCGCTTTACAGCACATAATTTTTTTATCATATAAATTTGCATAATAATAGAATAATTTTGTATTAGTTACATTAGTGTGTGTGTATATATATATATATATATATAACGATAGATATAAGAATATATTAATGTAACTAATAGAAAATGGTTTCTACAGTATATTAGTATTATTCTGGTTAGTTGTTATTGGTCGTAATGATCGATCATATTAATTCAAAGTAGATGAACAGCCCATATTTAATAAGTTAAAGCATGGGAATTTGGAATAGTTCAAACGCCAATTAATTCAAAATTAGCATTTAGACAATTCTACGGTTCTACCTAATGGTTCCATTGACTTGTAAAAGAGGAATCTATCGACCACAAAACATACAACAAAATAAAACCATATGTTATAAATCGCAATACAGAAATATAAACTGGTAAATTAAAACGGGCCGAATAGATAAATTTAGCTAAAAGGAATAGTCAAACGTTTAGGGTAAGGAGATGTTGAGGAATAAGGATCATCGAACACCAACCTCCAACTAGTTTAATGATGATGTTGGGATTTGATTGGTACCTCTAACTCTGACGTTTAGAGGTGAACTTATGAAAGTTTTCCCTATGTTTTGTTCTTTAAAATTTTTTCACTGAAAATATGAATTTATTTTTCATAAAATATATTTTTAATTTTTAGTTTAATGATCTTGAAAAAATATTACTATAGGTAAGATAACTGTTATTATATTGGCCATATTAAGCTTAGATATTTTCCTAACTAAAAATATTAATTTTGTGTATCATTACCAAGAGGCAAGAACAAATGGGTTGTATTGGATGAGTGGTTTTAACTAATTTGATGTATTTTAGATTTTGTGGGATTTAGGTGAATTTTAAGAATACCTTGGTGATTTGCTACTAATTAAATTTTGTTATTCTAAGCGCTCATTCGGTGTATACTATCCAAATGTTTTTGCTTCTTCATATTTTTTTTTGTTTACTCTCTCTCTACAAAATTAAGGGAGCTGTATTTAACTGAGTTTTTGGAGATATTGGAGTTTAAATGATAAATCATGTGTTATTGAAATATGAATTTTAAAATATTTTTTAAAATCTTGTGTTATTGGATTAATGATTTTAAATTGTATATTTAAATCTACTGTTATTAAAAACATGATTAGAATTTGATTTAAGAGGGTGTATTGAATTGAATATTTAGAGAGATTTGAGTTTTAATGAGTTTTGAGATGATTTAGTGAAATTTTGGTGAATTAGGAATTTTGTTATTAAATTTTTCGAAACCCCACATAAAACCATGAGATTTTATTCTTTGTAAATTTTACTAATAAATCTCCTCAAATCTCATATGAAACTTTTAAATCAAATTATAATCATGTTTTCAATAACAGTGGATTTGAATGTAATATTTAAAATTATAAATCTGATAACACTAGATTTTAAAAGATATTTTAAAATTCATGTTTCAATAACACATGATCTGACAATAAAACTCAAATCTCTCCAAATACTCAGTCCAATATATCTCTTAAA
Organism: Cardamine occulta; assembly: GCA_028015245.1. NCBI lineage: Eukaryota > Viridiplantae > Streptophyta > Magnoliopsida > Brassicales > Brassicaceae > Cardamine > Cardamine occulta. The sequence continues at coordinate 10,086,582 of CM051363.1, forward strand.
AGTTTAATGTGAGATTTGAGAAGATTTCTTAGTAAAAAATATAAAAACCAAATCCCATGATTTTATATGAGATTTCAGAGAATTTAATAACAAAATTCATAATTTACAAAAATTTTATCAATTATCTCAAAAATCATTAAAGCTCAAATCTCTTTAAATATTGACAAAAAATGTGGTGAGGTTGTTGAAATTATAGTTTTAAACGATGGCTTAAGACAATCATATTGAAATGTAAACAAGCGTTTATATAAGTATATACATATCTGGCTTGATTTTTCTGAATAAATCTTTATCCTTTCCGCTTACAGCTTTTCCTTCACCTCGTCTACCTTTTTCTTTTTTTTTTCACTGATTGTGTTATAGGAGAGGAAAAAGAGTTTCTTGCGGGAAAAGGTATCCTCTGAAGCTCCTTAACTTCTTGCAAATTCACATGTTGAAGTCTAGATAAAAGTTATAGTCTTCACCTAACGTTTGTATAAAATTTGGTTAAACCAAAACCCCACAACAAGTTTCATAATGTTGACAAAACAATCCAGCTTTCAAGTCTCAAAACCAAATCTTTGAACTAATTAAAGTTTGTAACTTTCTTGTTCACTTAGGTCTCATCTTAAGCCGTGTCTAATGTTGTTGTGTGTTATTAAAGAGGACTGCCTCCTTACCTTCTGCCTATATATAATTCCTAACGACGAATGACGAATTATGAGTCTTCTCATGCCACATTATAAGTTAATTCAAAAACAAGAATGGAGATTCAGACTACGGTGACTTACGAGGAACTAGTCAAGCCCTCTTCTCAAAACCTTGATCATCTTCATTCCCACCTTCTCTCTTTCCTTGATCAGCTTGCTCCTCCAATTTTCATGCCTTTCCTTTTCTTTTACCGTAACAAGACCAATCTCTCAAACAGAGAACGAAGTGATCACATCAAGAGTTCTTTGTCTGAAATCTTGAATCTATATTATCCATTGGCGGGACGCATCAAGAACTCGGGTGATGTTGTTGTGTGTAACGATGTGGGTGTGTATTTCGTGGAGGCCAAAGCCAATTGCAACATGTCACAGATTATAGAAAACCCTAACCCCACTGAACTCAACAAGTTTCTCCCTTTCAAATTTCATGAAACGACTGACGTGCCTCTCACGGTACAGCTCACTTTCTTTGAATGCGGTGGTTTAGCACTTGGTCTAGGCATTCACCATAAACTCTGCGATGCCTTGTCCGCTCTCATCTTCATCAGGAGCTGGGCAGCTTTTGCTCGTGGAGACACTGATGAAATCGTTACTCCTTCTTTCGATCTTGCCAAGATGTTTCCTCCCTGTGACATGGAAGATCTAAACATGGCTACAGGCATCACTAAGGAGAACATAGCAACCAGACGCTTCGTGTTCTTGAAATCCTCTGTTGAGTCGTTAAGAGATAGATTCAGCGGAAACAAGGAGATTCGCGCTACACGTGTTGAGGCCTTATCAGCATTTATATGGAGTCGTTTCATGGCTTCATCAAACCAAGATGATGAAACCGGAAAGATCTATACATTGATTCATCCGGTGAACTTGCGTAGAAAAGCAGATCCGTTTATACCAGACAGCATGTTTGGGAACATCATGAGATTCTCAGTTACTGTCCCTAAGATGACAATCAATGAAGATGATGAAGCAAAGCCTTCTCTTGTGGAGCAGATGAGAGAAGAGATTAGAAAAATAGATGACGTGTACGTAAAGAAACTTCAAGAAGATAGCAGAGGACACCTCGAGTTTCTAATCAAACAAGCTTCAGGTTGCGTCAATAGAGAGATTGTGTCGTTCAGCTTCACGAGCCTCTGCAAATTTCCGGTGTATGAAGCAGATTTTGGATGGGGGAAACCTTTGTGGGTTGCCTCTGCAAGGATGTGTTACAAAAATCTGGTTGCTTTCATTGATACTAAGGAAGGTGATGGCATAGAAGCTTGGATCAATCTTGACCAGAACGATATGTCAAAATTTGAATCCGATGAGGAGTTGCTTAGCTATGTCTCTTCCGACCCAAGTGTGATTATCTCTGCATCTTGAGAAACCTGTAATCTATAAGGTTAATTTGTGACTTTCTTGATTCATTTCCTCGATTATCACCTAAGACTTGTAATGTGTTTTAATGGATATTTGCCTTTAATTCATTATATTGTGCCTAACAAGATTTGTGTTCTCTCTTGGTATTGGTTTGATATTTGATGACACACGCATAACGGTCAGTTGAGAACAAAGTCCCTAGGTATGTTTATGTAAGAAGCTACAGAAAGATAAACTGAACTTGTCTTCTTATTTAAAAAGCATCACAACTTTGAATCAACCCATATCAATCTCTTGGAAGAAGTATAACTATGCATTGGGTTTGGTTCTTGTCTAGATCAAAACAGAAGGATTCAGGGAAGCTGATTCAAGAATCTCTTCCTCACATTGGAACAGTGACATGTGTTCTTCTGTAAGAGTGATCCAAGCTTCAATTCCATTTCCATCTTTGGCATCAATCAACAACATCAAGTTCTTGAAATTGGAAGTGCCTCTTCCGGTCACCCAAACCGGCTTTCCCCATCCGAAATCGGCCTCGTACATACCAAGCTTACACCAACTATTACTCATCCACAAGTCCACCTCGTTTCTTCTTCCATATAATTTACCAATCTCTTCCAAAAACTCAAGAATACTCGACGATGATTTCGATATCTCCTTGCAGTTCAAGCTGAAGATTTCCTTTGCGCGCCTTAACTCATCAACCACATCTTGAATCTCATCTATCTTAGCTTCTTGATTCTTGAGAATCATAATGGAAAGCATATTCCCAATTGTGTTCTCTGATAAAGAATCTACCTTTCCTCGTAGGCTCACTGGTATCTTCAGCACTGAAGTTCTTGTTGTGGTAGAACTCAATCTTGAAGCTTTAGTAGCACATCTCCAGAACAAAGCTGTAACAGCTTCAACACGAGTTGGATTCTTGACAAAGTTGCTTGAAGCTTTGTATCTGAGTTTCTTGATCTTTAAAGCATCAAACACAAACCTCTTTGTCACACAACTCATCTCTTCAACCTCGAGTTTACGATCCATCGGTTTTAAGGGAAGCTCGCGATCAGGAGGTATAGGAAAGAAAGCTGAACCAGTGAAACTAGGAATCAAAGTAATCTCCAAACCTCTTGCGGACTCAGCCCATCCTTTAATGAACATTGCTAAAGAGGTTGCATCAGTGAGCTTATGAGAAATGCAGATTGTGATAACCAATCCTCCACAGCTGAAGAAGTTGGCTTGGATTAGCAGCACAGGCCATGTAACGACTTCTATTGACTTAGCTTCAACAGGAATGAGTGGTTCCAATGATTCAGGAGCAGGGCATTTCAGAAACTCTAAGAGAAGATAGTCCACTCTAGCTTCTATAAACACAGCTCCTTCATCATTACATTCGACAAAATTTCCAATAATTCTTCCGGCAAGAGGGTAGAAGATTGGTAAAGTTTCAGACAGAGATTTCTTGAGCTTCAAGGAAGTTTCCTCTGATGAAAAACAGAGAAGATTTTGAGGATTCGCTGCGTAAAAGAGAAGTGCTCCTGTGTACATCGGTGAGCTGAGGATATCAAGAAGAGAGAGATTGAGAATTCTCATATCATTTGGAGTTGGAGAAGACGGTTTGATTATTTCTCTTGATAAGATCTCAACTTTTTTCTCCATTATTACATACAAAATCTTTTTCAACTTTATGGTAAAGAGCAGACAAAAGGTTCTTAAAAATCACTTCAATGAAGATTCTTGGTGAGAATAGCTAAAGATTCTTGCATCACAAAAAGCCAGCCACAGTATTATGATTATTATTATTAGTGAACTGAACTGGACTTTCATATTAAAAATTCCTATGGGGCAACAGTTCAAGATTCTTACTGGTCTGGAGTCAAATGTGCTTACTCCAACTTATAAATATAAAAAGAAATATATTGTCTTACACAGATCGAATAAAGTATATACATACATAGTTTATGAATTGCCATCGATTTTTTAAAACGCATTTTTTATATACGACCGTAACGGCCTTTGATTTTACAAAAGAGTTGATGATTTAGCTCATTTGTATTTGCGTTTGCTACGTTAAATGTGTAATTTTTAAAAGATGAATCCACAATCAAGCATCTCAAACATAATTTTGTTTTGTTGATGGTAAATGTAAAAATCAATTCAAATCTCAAACATGTAAACATCAAACCTTTCGTTTGCTTTAATTTGCACCTTATAAATATATTTTGTGGAAAGCTAAATGTATTTTATATTTTGAAAATATGGTATTTGTTTGAATATCCTTTTCTCACGTAAAGACAAACGCAAAGGCAGATGTATAAAGAATCTATCAATCTGAATTTTAAAAGCATTTCATGCAATCTGAATTGTTCATGTAGTTTTATAAAGAACCAAGGCGATGACTAAACTCACACAAACACAATTATCCTTACTAAATTTTAAAGATTTAGCAATTAGAAACAGAAAGATGGGTAGAACCGTAGAAGAGACAACACATAGCTTAATGGATTAATCACAAGGAACATATGAAACAACAACAACAACCCTTTTGTAACTAATAAACAATTAACCTATAGATTACTTATCAGATTTCTTGCGAAGTTTCATCCATTTGAAGCCAAGTATGGCCTTCCCAATACTGCTCTTGCTTCCATCTTCCTTCTTCTTCTTCTTCTTCTTCTTCTTCTTCTTCTTGTCGTCTTCGTTACTTGAACTCGGAGGAGGATCAGAGTTGTAATCCCATTGATCTGCCCATGATAGTCCTGAATCCATCTCCGATCTCTTTATGATTTTGATGAATGAAAAGATTTAGAAACAAAATATGAGGTGAAAAGAAAGATCTTGTTTTACTTATTTTTAGAAATTATTGGTTGCTTATTTTTGGTTCCTCTCTGTTTTTAGTTGTCCCTTTGGTTGGACAAAGAATCAGTTATTCCTTTATTATTCATGGAACATTCCAAACTTTCCAAATATATAAAATAATCAAAGGAAAATGCATCTCCCGATCAAACATGATTCAGAATATCTAGTTAATTATCTCCAATATGTGGTAATCTAAATTCGACCAAACTAATGATACTAGACAAAATATTTTGGATCTGATGAGATACAGTAGATAGCTAGAAGACATTTAAGTAAAGCACATGAGACATCATTTTCTCCTTGTTGAACGTGACTCTAGTTTGTAGCTTTTAAGGGATATTTTGATTTCCAAGAGTGAGATTGTTATGCCGAAATTTAGGGTGATATCGAATATACTCTCTTAACTTGAGATTGTTGATTAGGATGTCACAGTCTCCAATCGATGATTTTTGACTACTGCGTGATTGATTTGATTAGTTGTTTTTCTCCATTTTTTTTTAAATTCCACGTCCGTTAAATTTGAAGGTTGAGTATTTTTAGCCCATTATCTATAGCCAGATTTAAGGATATAATTTTTGCAAATTTTTCTTACTGAATAAGGCAGTCAATCAAGAAAATATATTTATTTATTTTAAATGTATGGTAATTTACAAAAAAATAAAATAATAAGTCAAACAATTTGGGAGTTTAGCAAATCAATTATTCTTCAGTGATATCACGGGGTTCAAGTGACTCTTTCTAAGCATAAATAGATACGTCCGTTTCATTGTAGGAAAGTTTGAACCCACAAATTTCATGGGACCTAAATTTATGCTAAATTTATGATTTTATATCAAGTTATTTGAGAGAATCAAATTTATTATTGTTATGCTATATATCTGTTATATAATTCCACCTGAAGTCTTTTGTTATTCTAACATAACGGTTTTGATTTTTTAAATAATTTGCTCAGCCTTATACTATATATTTTTATTAAATAATTTAAGCTACGCCAATTTTTTATTTTATTTTTTTATTCTTGGTTGATAATACTTGGATTGTAATGTAACCAATCAAAAATATAAATAATCAAATCTCTATACTATTAAAATTCAGGTATAAATGACTAATCATTGTATCCAAACAAATATATATTTATTCATACATCCAAACAATCACATATCTAATAAAAATAAAACATAGATTCAAGCCACAGTTTAATATGGCGTCTACACTAGGTTTGGAGTTCGATCCATAAATAATCAAATAAATTTAATAATTATATAGAAATCTAATAACTATATAAAAATTGATAACTAAATATCTAAGATTACGAATAAATTTTGAAGAAATCAAAGATATTATGTAGAACTCGACAAGAAAAATATATAGAACGTAGATTATGTAGACTTTGATATCTAGAAAATTTGAGTGACTTGATAAAACTTAGATATCTAGGAAATTTGAATGAATTAGTGAGACCTAAGTATTGAGATTTTTTTTGTGAAAATCTCCATTTTATTTATTTGAGGTCGAACCATTTGCACAGAATTTGTAAGAAAGGATGAATGAATCTAAAATATTAAATTTAATTGATTTCAAGATAAAACTAAATGAAAACTTTGAAAACAGTAGATTTTGATATATCGTAATGAAAGGGTTATTCTAAAACTAAAAAAATAAATTCGATTCAATATTTAATGCATAATCAAACTCTTTCTAAAAATATATCATATATTATTATTTAGATATTTGATTTAACCTCCTAAATATAATTATATATATATATATATATATATATTTATTTTTATATAACTGAATGTTTAGGGTTACTCACCTAAGCTTTGTAAAAGCTGTTATCAACAATTCAAGAATATCAATTGAAAATATAACTCTAAGACTTTTCCTTTTCACGGATATTTCCAACCTTAAGAAACAAAGAAGTTAGCAAGAGTGTTGAATTTTCAGAAATATGAAGTTTATGATCCAATCAAAAATATAAATGATCAAAATCGTTATTTAAAAAATTATTACTGGAAAATTGTATTTTTTCTTTTTTTGAAAAGCGAAACAATCGTTAGATCAGGTGACTGAAAAGAAAAGTTCAACTTTATACAAAAACAAAATAATATAATAATTCATGCAGATTCGAAAAAAAACTATGAAAATTACAGAAAAGCCGTATCAAAATAGAATGAATCAGAACTACTAGGGCATATTGGTCATTAGATACGTAAAAAAAACACAAGAAGAAGATGAAGCGGTCTCATGATGATGCTGCCATGTAGCACGGGTAAAGACCGAACACAAAAACTAACAAACAAACATTCCTTTAAATTCGGAAGTTATAGAATCCCAAAAATCTATTTATTTATTACAAAAATGGAATCGTTGAATAAATTATAAAATCTGAAACCGTTAATTAGTGAATGAATCTCGAATATCGAATCTCGATTCACTCTTAAATACAGCATTTATCTACTCCTCTATCATATTCATATTCTCCTAAAAAATATTTTTTAAGTGATCTCATCTCTCTATCTCTATCTCTCACAAATCAGAAACGATATGGGGCAAAATGAGATGTCAGCTAGCGAAATTGCGGCGGCGAAGAAGAAGAACGTCGACGATTGGTTACCAATCACATCCTCTAGAAACGCAAAGTGGTGGTACTCAGCTTTTCACAATGTCACCGCCATGGTTGGTGCTGGTGTTCTCAGCTTACCCTACGCCATGTCCAATCTCGGATGGTACCATACCAATCTAACACTTCCTCTATGTTTCATTCTTTATTAGATCTGAGTTATGGAATATATATATTTTTACAGGGGACCTGGAGTGACGTTGATGGTGATGTCATGGTTGATAACTTTGTATACACTATGGCAAATGGTGGAGATGCATGAGATTGTTCCTGGGAAGAGACTTGATAGATACCACGAGCTAGGTCAAGAAGCTTTTGGTGAAAAGCTTGGTCTCTGGATCGTTGTGCCTCAGCAGCTTATCGTAGAGGTCGGTGTAGACATTGTTTATATGGTCACCGGAGGTAAATCGCTCAAGAAAGTCCATCATCTACTCTGCGGCGATTGTAAAGACATCAGAACTACATATTGGATCATGATCTTTGCTTCTATTCACTTTGTTATTTCTCACCTCCCTAACTTCAACTCTATCTCCATCATCTCACTCGCCGCGGCCGTTATGTCCTTGACGTATACCTTTTACTCTCTTATATATATTTGTTTGTTTGAATGAGTAGAGACCTGTCATGTGGGTTTAGGTTAAGGGTGGTTTGTATAATGTCTTTGTGATGCATTTACAGTTACTCAACTATTGCGTGGGCTGCATCGGTGCACAAAGGGGTTCATCCAGATGTGGATTATTCACGTAGAGCAACAACAACTCCTGGAAAAGTATTCAACTTCTTGAATGCGTTGGGCGATGTGGCTTTTGCCTACGCAGGTCACAACGTTGTGTTGGAGATTCAGGCCACGATCCCTTCCACTCCGGAGGTGCCATCAAAGGTCCCAATGTGGAGAGGAGTCGTTGTAGCCTACATTGTAGTTGCCATATGTTACTTCCCTGTAGCATTCCTTGGCTTTTGGATCTTTGGTAACAGCGTTGATGACAACATTCTTATCACTTTGGAGAAACCTGTCTGGGTTGTCGCCATGGCTAACTTGTTTGTGGTCATCCATGTCATTGGAAGCTATCAGGTCTAGTACTTCTTCCACGGTATACTTGTTTATATTACTGATTTGATTTTAGAATTATCCCATGAATATTTTGACACTCTCTTTGCGGATTCAGATATTTGCAATGCCGGTTTTTGACATGATGGAAACCTTCTTGGTCAAGAAAATGAACTTCGATCCTTCTTTCAAGCTCCGGTTCATCACCCGAAGCCTTTACGTTGGTAAGAAGCTAATCCTCCTCATTTTTTATACATTGAACTTCATTCTCTTACTCTATCCATTCATCTGATTTGCTTCACATTGGACCGTGCAGCTTTCACGATGATCGTTGCGATATGCGTCCCTTTTTTTGGTGGACTACTCGGTTTCTTTGGAGGATTCGCTTTCGCCCCAACAACTTACTACGTCTAATACAACTAATCATTCATTAATTCATTAATTTTCACTAGAAAATTAGAGTTGTAATTCATATTATAATTTTGCCATTGCAGCTTCCATGCATTATTTGGCTCATTCTCAAGAAACCAAAGAAGTTTGGTCTATCTTGGACTATTAACTGGGTATGTTTCTTTTACTAATAATCCATTTATATCTTGTAACACTAATAATAATTCTTGTCTTTTGGTTTGGTGTTGTGGGACAATGAAAACTGCAGTTCTGCATCATAGTAGGAGTTCTTTTGACGATCCTAGCCCCTATTGGTGGACTCAGAACCATCATTGTCAACGCCAAGACCTACAAGTTCTTCTCTTAGATCCATCTCTTGTTGTACCACACAAGCAAGTAATAAGATCACGGCATGTCTAATTTTCTGTGACTGTCCGTTTAAGTTCTCATTGTAGTTAAAGACACCGAATTTTGTTGTCTTTGGTTGTATTCATCTCCATTTTCTGGTTAATGTTCTTATTTCGTAAGTTTGTACGAGAGCGGAGATCATATACTGGAATTTGATGATAAATGGTTTTATGGACACAAATGATTGCCTTTTATTGGATGATTTAGATCTGTGTTATTTTTTTTTAAAAGAAATTTAACTTAATCACGGGTTCCTTCACTTCTCAACACTTGACTTCAATAACTGACCAGTGGGAATTATACCTTCAGAGGCTGGCAAAAGGAAATTATAAATCTTATGTTTATATTGTTTGTGATTGTGGTTGCATTACTAATACATACAGCAGACCAAGAACGAACGTGTTTCCATAAGTTCTATCTAATAGAGAAACCAAAAAGGTTGGCTACAAAGCTCTTTTGATTCATGTTATGTAACGTAGTTTAAGCATTGAGTTTTAGATCTCTTTCCAAACAGAATCCGCAAAATAAAAACCCGACCAAGTGCCAGAAATAACTCAACTTTGTCTGTTTACCAAACTGTTGTAACTAAACAAAAGTCGAATCATGCCAAATGTCTAGATGGCAATACCTCCATCGATGGTGAATTCCTGCAAACCAGTGATTTTAAACATGGTTAGGCCGCTAACATAGTCAAAAACTAAGGTTCACCATTTAATAGGATTATGAGTTAACCTGTCCGGTGATGTAACTGGCTGCAGGACTCAGAGCCAAGAATTCTACCAAGCCAGCCACTTCTTCCGGTTTTCCATATCGTCCTGAAAACCAAACAGGTTTGCTTTGTATCAGAATCTTTTGATGTCTCAAATGCTGCATCCTAACCCACATAAGTTATCCCGCAACAAATGTATAAGATGAGCTCTTCATTACCTAATGGGATTGTTCCCAAGATTTTCTTTTCCATGTCTTCTCCAAGCTCTGCAGTCATGTCAGATGCTATGAATCCGGGGCAAACCACATTGACCTGGAATAGAGCAAATTTTCGATGGACCAAGTTTAAAATCTTGTACGAAGAATGAAAAAGAGGAATAAGATGAGGGAGATAGGTCACTTACATTTATATTCCTGCTCGCACCCTCTCTGGCAGCAGTCTTGGAAAGCGAAATAACTCCACCTTTAGCAGCAGCGTAGTTTGCTTGTCCAATATTACCAATGAGACCAACAACAGACGATATATTGATGATTCTTCCCTGCAAGATTGTATGCAAAAATATGTCATAATTGTTTGCTTGCCTTTATTTACACCTTAATCTTATAGAGGAGCTCAAATAAAAACCGATTCGGCACTTATCATATCAATTCTCGTTATGATGCTAATAACACGTCAAGGAAAATGACAAACATGAGAGGAAATGTAAATGACAAGTGGTAACACATGGAGAAAATTACGAGAAAATGTAAATGCGGTAGAGATATATACCTTTCTCTTCTTCATCATGATCTTCATTGCCGCCTACAGAGGGTAAATGAGGTTCAGTCTCTGATATTCTGAGTATCAAAACTTCAGCAGGATCGCAAGAACACAAACCTGGGTACAGAGAAATACTCCAGTGAGATTCAAATCAATAACTTCCTGCCATTGGGATAGCTTCATTCGTATCAACAAGGTATCCCGAGTTATTCCTGAAAATATGTGGCCATGTCAGTAAGGTACTAAGTAAAAATCAACGGGAACCAAGGTTCTCATTTACCTGCATTGTTAACCACAACATCAATGGTTCCCCATTTATCAACAGCCTGCAGAAAAATTAACAAAAGAAAAATGAAAAGAAGTAGAAGGAATATAATAAGATGGTGTGTACAGCTGATAACTTACGGCTTTCATCATTGCATCAACATCAGCAGATTTCGAGACATCACCCCCAAAAGTCATAGCCTGGCCACCATATTCTTCAATCTACAGTTCCATAAAGAATAAATGTCAGAGAAACATGGACTAAGGTGACATTGTAGAAGAAAATACTATTGACTACAGATGTTATATGTTAGCTAAAAGAACGGGTTTCATTTGGCAGTGTGGATGGAGAGCAAAGTCACAAACACATTGGAGAAGCATATGGTAACAAGAAACAGAATTATGAAACATCGTCTAGGACAAAAAAAAAAATTCAATTTTCATTCATTTCTTGTCCCAGAAACCAAACCTCTCCCAAAGATTCATTGTTAAACTCGAAAGGTGCCACATTTCTTTAAGGAATGATGAGGAAATGAAGATTTAACTCTAATTCAGGGCAACAATCACCTGTTTAGAAACTTCTTCAGCCTCCTTAGCCGACCTAGCATAATTCACCAAGACCTGCAGCAGAAACACAATGTTTGCTTCAAAATCAGCATTAAACACAATGTTCACAATCTATTGATGTCTCCATCACCAAAATGCCAAAAAGAAACTGTAAGCAATCCTGAGCTAAAATTCTTTCATAACTCGAATATTTCAAGACTACTGTTGACTAAATTGCATGCTTAAAGAGTATAGAGATCAAATCTAACAACTATGAGTACCCAAAATTCCAATAAGCTATAGATAGTGTTAGTTCTAACCTTACAGCCAGCTTTACCCAAGGATAGAGCAATTGCTTTACCAATCCCTCTAGAGGCACCAGTCACAACGACCACCGGAGATTCCACTTTTTGAATAACTTCGCCTGGAGATTGCTCAGTAGCGGTCGCTTGAGCTTTAACAACTGCGTTCCACAAAAGATAATGAGAATTGGAGAGATCAAATCCAAGGAAACCGGCGCAGTGAGAGAGAAGAGAAATGAATACCAGAGGTTGTAAATTGATTTCGCGATCCACATCGAAGCATTCCGAAATGAGGCATGGCAGAGTGAAGAGGAGCCCATTGTCGGACCTGAGAAATCTCACGGTAACCGAGCTTGCCGGCGGCTTTCAAGGAGATGAGTCTCGGAGCTGCGACGGTGGTGGCCATGGAACGGAGAATCCCGGCGAATCGGTTGGAAATGGAAAATACGGTCGTAATAGTGAACCTCGTAAAGATCGACTCAGTGGAGAGCGGAGAGAAAAGTCTGAATTATTTTTTTCGTAACAGAAGTAATAATAGTTTTTTCCGTAATATATAGAATTCAAAAAAGCGATACAAACGAGGTTTGTGTGTAGTTTATTTATGTTTATGGTTGGAGCTGGTGGAACAACTTAAACCAGACTCGAGAGCTGGTCGAACCCAGTATACCAACTCGGATTTTTTTTTTTTTACAAATGTTAATTTGATATCATTTTAGAAATTGTGACAGAAGTTATAGAGACAACTTAGAAAACGGAATCAAAGAAATCTACTGGAAGCGCGGAAGGAACATAGATCAAAACAGACGAACCAAAGGATACAAAAATGCGAAGCGACCAAAACGACAAAAGTCTAGCCCGCTCGCCACAGAGAATCATAGATGAAGACGCTAACGCCTTCACACTACCGTAGCCAAGATAGAAAACTCCACCAAAGCCACTGAAGGCAAGACCCCAGAAACCCGGTCCGGACCCGATGCAGTCAAAAGCCGAACCTGCTCGGAAAACCAAGCCTTAGCTGAAGAAGAGTCCGCGAAATACAACTTCAAACTACCGTGGCCCCCATAGACAAAGCTAACATATCACCGGAAGTTAAACCCCAACTGCAAGATAAACATCATCCGTATAAACCTACCATACCACCGGGAGCTAGACCCCATCAATTCCGGAAACACCACTCGAAGATCTCTGACCATGTCTTGAACAAAGACACCTTCGGCACAAAAAGACTAAGGAGTCCACAACCAAAAAGAGGCTCGGAAGAGAAAGAGAGCTGATTCTCACAGGCATTCATCCCCAACAACAGTCAAACCCAACCCGAGACCCAAAACGACCACGCAAACCACCTTGGCATCAGCAGCCAAAACCTCCAGAGAGAGAGGAAGACAAACCAAACAGAGAGCTTCCCAACACGCAGCTACACCCACACTGTAACTACACCAGGGAGCCGACTAGCCAAAGTCGAGAAACCGCAGCCCCTAAGCGAACAAACCCAAAACCGGAGAGGAGCACAAGACCACACGGAGGACCGGAGTTGTCCTCTCACACCAACACCACCGCGAGACCTATAGCCCCAACTCAAACCGGAGAAGAACCATACATATCGGAGCTACAACTTCGCGGAGCAAACCAAGCAAAGAAAAAACGAGGCGGAGAGCTACCAAACCTGGAGCCAAGGATCGAGGAAGAGACTTGGATCTCAACGGTGAAGTCCTCAAACACCGGGTGAAACCACAAACAACCACCCTTACCGAGACCACAAATCTGCTCTGCGAACGCTATACCACGCTGGCGAAAGAGAAGAAGAGAAGATAGCCGAGCCAGCAGATTGAAGGAGAAAGAAGACGAAAGCGCCTAAGGGAACCCCGTCGAGATCCTCGACGAACCCAAAACCGAAGACCTCTGCTGAAACCGCGAAACTCGGCGAATCAAGCTCCGGAGAAGACGAAAAAGATAGCCGCTGCCACGGGGAAGAGGAGAAGCCACCAACGAACGGGACGAACGAAGTTGAGGACCGGAGGAAGAGAGGCCGCCGTCGACGAGCGAAACCCTAACTCCCAACCACAACAACGCGACGCAAGACCCCAGCGCCTGCGAACGCTCCAACAGTCCGGTTCTGTCGGATTTGAATAAGTCAATCTTTGTTACCTATTTTCTCGTTGTTTGCTGAGCTAGTTGAGTCGTGTCCTTTATTTTCGTTATTTCAGTTCTTTGTATTTCCTACAAAAGGCATTGGAACCTATGAATGAATATAGATCATTCCTTGCAATTCTTTGTGTTTCTTACTAAACTCTGTTTCTACATTTGGTATCAGAGCAAAACATAAAGAGAGTGATCAGAAGAGAAGAGAGCTGAAAGAGAGAAGATGAGTGACGATAAGACACAAATCAAGATCCCCATCTTCGATGGTCACTACGATCATTCGAGCGAGTTGATGGAGAATTTGCTGCGTGCAAAGAGTTTGTGGAATTTGGTGGAAGAAGGATACACCGAACCTGCAGCGGGTGTCGAGTTAACTGCAGCGCAGCAGAAACAACTTGATGAGCTTAAGAAGAAGGATCATATGGTGAAACATTACCTGTTTCAAGCCATTGAGCGGGAGGTGTTTGAGCAGATCTTAGATCGCAAAACGTCTAAGATCGTCTGGGAGTCAATGAAGAGAAAGTTCGGAGGCAACGAACGTGTGAAGAGATCTCTTCTCCAGACCCTAAGGAGAGATTTTGAAGTTCTCGCAATGAAAGATGATGAAAACATTGACGAATACTTCAAAAGAGTAATGGTGGTGGCGAACAAGATGAGGAGTAATGGCAAGAGTATGCCAGACTCGAAGATCGTGGAAAAGATTCTCCGCACTCTGACCGAGAAATTTACTTATATGGTGGTATCGATCGAAGAGTCCAGAGACACGAGCAGCATGACCGTCGATGAATTGCAGAGTTTCCTGTCTGTGCATGAGAAGAAATTCAGAAAGCAAAGTCATGAAGAGGAAGATCAGGCACTAAATGTTAGAGGAAGGGGCAGAGGTTCTTACAGAGGACGAGACAGAGGCAGAGGTCGCTCCTTCAACAAGGCCACTGTTGAGTGCTATAATTGCCACAAGTTGGGTCATTTCTCCTATGAGTGTTCGAATGAAACAAAAGGAGCCAACTATGCAAAGTTAGAAGAGAAAAAGGAGGTTCTATTGATGGCGTATGTGGAACTCCAAGGAGTAAAGAGGAGCGATGCCTAGTTTGTTGATTCTGGTTGTTCCAATCACATGTGTGGTAATCCAGACATGTTTTCAAGCGTAAACACTGCCTTTACTCATAGTGTCAAGCTTGGAAATAACCACAAGCTAGAGGTTAGCGGAAAGGGAGTGGTGAAAATCACATTGAAAGGAATAAGCTATGTCCTCAACGATGTTTACTATGTCCCAGAGTTGAAAAATAACTTGTTGAGCGTTGGGCAACTTCAAGAGAGGGGTCTAGATATGTTGTTCAAAGGTGGAGATGGTGGAGATCGAAAGACGTGCTGCATCTATCATCCTACAAAAGGAAAAATTGCTGAATCGGTCATGAGCACTAACAGGATGTTCATATTGCTGGGAGAAACAAGCAGCAAGAAGGAAGAAGAGAAATGTCTGCAAGTTGATATCACTGATAAGGTAGAGCTGTGGCATCATCGATATGGATATCTCAGCTACAAAGGGCTTCACACACTGCATAGCAAAGAGATGGCGGTTGGATTACCTGAAATCGGAGACGAGAAGATCGATTGTGAAGCCTGCATCAAAGGAAAGCACCACCGCGTCCCATTTCCAAAACAGAGCAAGTGGAGAGCCACTGAAAAACTGCAGCTAGTTCACTCCGATCTCTGCGGTCCGATCAATCCACCATCAAACAGTCAAAAGAAATATCTGATAAGCTTTATTGATGATTTCTGGAGGAAGACTTGGATTTATTTTGTGCTGGAAAAATCTGAGGCATTTCAAATATTCAAGACATTCAAATCATTTGTGGAGAAGCAAACTGGTTTGTTTATCAAATGTCTTCGAACTGATAGAGGAGGAGAGTTTAATTCAAACGAGTTCAAAGAGTTCTGCAGAGAACATGGGATCCAAAGGCAGCTAACCACCGCCTTCACACCTCAGCAAAATGGTGTTGCTGAACGCAAAAACCGTACGATCATGAATATGGTGAGAGCAGCGTTATTGGAGAAGGATGTACCAAGAATGTTCTGGCCAGACGCTGTGCAATGGGTAAATCACGTGCTTAACCGATCACCAACGCTTATTGTGAAAGACATGACTCCAGAAGAAGCATGGAGTGAAAGAAAGCCATTGGTTCAACATTTCATAATCTTTGGTTGTATAGGATATGCTCATGTTCCAGACGCCAAGAGAACCAAATTAGATGATAAGAGCGTGAAGTGTGTGCTCTTAGGATTCAGCAACGAATCCAAAGCTTACAAGATGTATGATCCAGTGGAGAAAAAGGTCTACATCAGCAGAGATGTAATCTTTGAAGAAGATAAGATGTGGAATTGGAATCTTGGTGGCGATTCTGGCAAACAAAACGCAGAGCTTGAGTGGGAAAGTGATGATAGAAGCGCAGAAGAAGAAAATGCAGAGCCTGTGGAGAGTGATGAGGAAACAGAAGAAGGTGGTGGTACTCCTCCAACAAGTGATCCAGACACTCCTCACGCGAATGATCCTCCAACCACAGAAACGATAACAACAACGGGCAGACTACGAAGACCACCAACTTGGCAAACAGATTATGTCACAGGAGAGGAGGTGTCTGATACAGATGAAGAAGCTTATATGGCGAGAGCCGACAACTTTGAAACTGAAAATCTGGCCTACATGGTGATCTCAGACCCGACAAGTTTTCAAGAAGCTGCAAAACATCAGAAGTGAAAACAAGCGATGAACGCAGAGATACAATCCATTGAGCGAAATAAAACATGGTCATTGACCACGCTACCTGCTGGGGTCAAAGCTATTGGGGTCAAATGGATTTATAAGACAAAGCTTAATGAACTTGGAGAGGTGGAAAAGTTCAAAGCTCGATTGGTAGTGAAAGGGTATGCTCAAGAATATGGTGTGGACTACACCGAGGTATTCGCACCTGTGGCTCGAATGGATACCGTAAGGATGATCATTGCAATGGCAGCTCAGAGAGGTTGGGGAATTCACCAACTAGATGTTAAGTCTGCATTTCTCCATGGGGAGTTGAAAGAAGATGTGTTTATCGAGCAGCCTCAAGGTTATGAAGTTGCAGGGAGAGAGCACATGGCTTACAAGCTTCATAAGGCTCTCTATGGACTAAAACAAGCACCCAGAGCTTGGTTTAGTCGTATTGAGGCTTATTTCATCAAGGAAGGATTCGTGAGTAGTGCTAGTGAACAAACGCTGTTCATCAAGAAAAAGGGAGGTAAAATCTTGATTGTGAGCATTTATGTTGATGACCTTTTGTTCATTAGTGATGATGAGAATCTGCTAAATGAGTTTAAGCGTTCAATGAAGGATGAATTTGATATGACCGATCTAGGGAGGATGCGTTACTTTCTCGGAATATAAGTAATGCAGAAAGGTGATGGTATTTTAATTTGTCAAAGAAAATACGCTGCAGAGTTGATCAAGAGGTTTGGAATGCAGGATTACAACTCCGTTTGTAATCCGATAGTTCATGGACAAAAGGTTGGGAGAGATGAAGCTGGAGTAAAGGTTGATCCAACGCTCTATAAGCAAATGGTGGGTAGCTTAATGTATCTCAAAGCCACGCGACCTGACTTGATATTTGTGGTAAGTCTCATTAGTCGTTTCATGGCGAATCCTACTGAATTACATTTTGCTACTGCAAAAAGAATCATGAGATACTTGAAGGGAACTCTTGAGTTTGGGATATGGTATCAACGTGGAGGAAAGAGTGAACTTGTTGGCTACACCGATAGTGATTATGCAGGTGACGTGGATGACTGTAGGAGTACCTCTGGCTATGTTTTTATGATGAGTGGAGGAGCTGTAGCATGGTCCTCAAGAAAGCAACCGATTGTTAGTTGTCCACTACCGAAGCAGAGTATGTAGCAGCAGCTACATGCGCTTGTCAAGCCATTTGGATGAAGAGGATATTGAAAGAGATCGGGTATAAGCAAGATGAGGAGATGATTCTGTTCTGCGATAATACATCTACAATCAAATTGTCAAAGAATGCAGTCATGCATGGAAAGTCAAAACATATTCGGGTCCGCTTTCATTTTCTCAGAGAATTGACAAGAGAAGGAGTTGTTAAGTTGGTTTATTGCAGCACTGAAGAACAGTTGGCCGACATAATGACAAAGGCTTTAAAGATGGCATCGTTCCAAAGGATCAGAGAAGCGTTTGGGATGAGTGTTGTGAACTCAAACTCTTAATTGAGTTTAGTTCAAGGGAGGATTTGTTAGGTAAAGCTTTAGACAGTTTCAAATAAAAGTCCGGTTCGGTCGGATTTGAATAAGTCAATCTTTGTTAGCTATTTTCTCGTTGTTTGCTGAGCTAGTTGAGTCGTGTCATTTATTTTCGTTATTTCAGTTCTTTGTATTTCCTACAAAAGGCATTGGAACCTATGAATGAATATAGATCATTCCTTGCAATTCTTTGTGTTTCTTACTAAACTCTGTTTCTACACCAACCACCAAGTAAATTAAAGACACCGTGAGGAAGGCAAGCCCTCTCCAACGCCGGCAAACAGCCAAGCGGCGGCCGGAGAGGCAGAGATTGAAGAGTTTTTTTGTGCCCTAGAAATCGCCCTCGAAAGAGAAATTTGGTTGCGTGTTGGCCACACGTGTTCTTTTATTATGGACTCTTTTCCATTTTAAAACTATTAGGGGACAGGCCCCACCGCAAATCAGGCCCATAATCAAAATCCCATCTCCGACTAGGACTTACGGATTAGTATACACCGTTTGCCCTACATGTATGGAGAAGTTTTTATTTGGAGAGGCTTAATACCACCATGGTAACGAAGAGATTCGAACTCAAGACCTCTGGCACTCATCTGTGAGAAAGAAGTACCACTTGGATACAAACACTTCTCAAAAACTGTTATTAAGATTACTTCTCGGTTTTTCTTGATTATACTTCAATCATGCTACATTTACTACACTCTACGGGTATTAAAGTTATTAGATTCGAATCAGCGGTATACCACGAATCAAATGTTTTAATATAAATTTATAGTTTTTTGTTATTTTTTATTGTTTATAAATATTTTGTTTTGTTTGTTTAATAAATATTATAGTTTCTTTTTTGTTTCGTTACAGTTTATATTATATTTTATATGATTTTAATAGTAAATGAGAAAACACATGGGACAAATATATTCATACTTCGGTTGGAGATTGTTTTTGACTTTTGTTGCCTGTTACCGCAAAGGCCATAGATACCGGAAACTATATGCAACGTATTCTAAATAATAGTTGGATGTTAGATGGTGATATGAGAATCATGCAAATCAGAATTTTGTCTCCATTTCTACTTCCTGTGATGACTATTTCACTATATATGATCAATCATTTGTTTATTGACTTATAAAATGTTTTATAGAGTTTAAGGTTTAAATATATATAATATTTCAAAAAAATTTATAAATTTTTTTAGCGGATGTGGGATATTGAATAAACACAATGTTTTTTTCATCGATTGAGTAATTTATATTTATTTTTAAAATTTTAATCACAACATATGTAGAAAAATCTAAATATTTATTAATTGTATATATTATATAATATTTCAAAATAATTTAAAATAAGATCAAATAAAGGTGTAAGGAGATTCATATTTTTCCAAGTATATTGGTTTAAATTGGATTGAGAGATTTTAGGAAATTTGAAATTAGTGTTAGTTTCTATACTATTAAAATCTTTTAATATTTATTTTTTTAGATAGAAAAATTATTTGAATGTATGGGTGAGTGAAGAGGTGTTTGAAAACAATAATACTCAAATATACTTCACGTTTAATAGTATAGAGATATAAAGATTTAACAGTATTGACTTTTTAAATGTTTTATAGATTTTAAAGTTTAAATATATATAATATTTGAAATTGTATAACAAATTTCTTAGCCAAGGTGAGATATTGAGCAAACACAATATTTTCTTCATCGATTGAATATTTTATGTTCGTTTTTAAAAATTTGAATCACAACATATGTAGAAAAAATGTAAAATTTTACTAATTTTATATATTAACTAGATTAGGACCCGCACATTCTAAATTTTAAAATAAATTAAATTTAAAATTTTTTACTAAATTAAATAATTGTTGTTAACGATATATCTTAAATTGTTTTAGAAAAAAAAGTAGAAAACATATTTTGTTAGAGAAAATATTTATTTACAAATGTTTATTTTTCTACATGAATAAATTAATTTAACTTTCTATACTAAAATTTTATTTTTAATATATTAAAAACTATATCATGTCCAATAACTTTTGATTCATCTTCGTCGTTTTTTTTTTTGACCACGGTGTTAGATAAGTGTGGACAAAATATCTGAAAACCGAAAAAATAAACTAAATCCAACATGGAAAGGGGGCACCAACCCGACAAAAGCCTAAATAGCTCATAGACTCCTATATCCGAAAACGAAACTCTAATTAAACCGAATAGATAACCGCATGGATATTCAAAATACAATTATATATCCCAAAATAACAATTATATTTGGATGGCTAGATAAAGATCCGCATATATGCGAATTCATACAAAATATTCTAAAACCCGTAAACTAAAATCTAAAAGCACCAAATAAAAGAAAAAATAAAATCAGCCCTAAAAGAACATAAGATCAGCCCAAATTTTTTAATTCAGTTTCTAACTAAATGATGTTATATATATATCGACATATCTAATTGTTTCTTCTCCTATTTGAATTAAATTATTTTTATTATATAACTACTCATGTGTCTAGGTTTTTAAACACATAGTAATGAATTGGTTTCCTATTTCAATGAGAATTAGATGTTGAGTTTGTTTGGAGCGAATTTGCAAGCACAATGTTGTTTATCGAGAGGTAAAATTTTATAATCTTTTAGTTTTAAAATTTGACAATGTATTCTTACCTCTTTTTAAAAATAATTTATCTTTTATTTTTATTAATAATTTTCATTTTTTTATTGTTTTGTTTTTGATAAATTTACCTACAAAAACTCTGTATAAATGTATATTGACCATTATTTTGAACACCATCGTCCATTGTTTGTTTGATGATAATCATGTTTTGAATCAAATAAAAATTTAGGTTGAGAACAAATCTTAAAAATATCACAAAATTAAAAAATAATTACATGGGTTAACAAAAAAGTTTAAACATAATAGAATGATAACAAAGATGCAACCCTATAATCTTGTTGAAGTTAGGAAAACTTGTACACTTTGAATTCTTTATTTTTGATAATTTATATATCTCTTAACTGATATGTGACATTATATAATTATTTGTTCAGACTAAACTTTAAATTATAAAGAAACTCCACAATTAGTTACTCAAATTGGAGAAAAAGAGTTTATATAAAATTATTCGGCTTTTATAACCATTGTAATCAATTTATATAGTCTTTAATATAATAAATTTACCTAGTGTTGTAGGAAAACAATATTTTCTTGTTTTCCTTTTTTATTAAACTTTATATAATTATTTTAAAATTTTATTATTTTATAAATATTTGAAACATATTTTTTTATCAATGTTATATCAAATATTTCTGACTTAAAAACTATCCTTTTCATGTTTAGAATTAGAATGATTACCAAAATAGATAAATAGGTAAATAGTAAAAATTTATCTATATGATTATTACCAAAATAGATAAATACATAAATAGTAATACTCATATAACCAAGCTGACATGTGTAAAAGCTTGGTTGCTGTCAAATCTATGTTTTCAAAACTATTATTTCAAATATTTTAAGTTAATATTTGATTAAGGAAATAGTTAAGGTAAATAGTTACTACTTTTAAAATATATATTATCTAAAAATTTAACTAACGAATTAAATGGAAATATTTTAAACATTATTTGAGGTTAATCTTAAAACATTTTTTTTTAAACATGCTTAAAATTATATAATATATATATATATATGTGTGTGTGTGTGTGTGTGTTGGAAAGTAAAGATTATCTATTGATTATTTATTAATTTTTCTTATTTTGTTGCTTTCTATTTTATAATAAACTAATATAAAAATTTAAAGTAAAAATTATCTATTTGATTATATCTTTATTTTTTTTTATTGTTTTTTATTAAAGAAATGATGTTTTACACGTGCCATAATCTAATCAATCAACTGACACATGTCAAGATCATGTTAATTAGAATTTTGATACATGTCAAGCTCTCTTGAGAGCAACCAAAGTTTATATAATAAGATAGATTAGATGAATTAGCAAATTTTTTGGTTTCTTTTTTTCTTTACAAAATTATTAATTAGATAAATTAACAAATTTTTGTTTAACTTTTTTCCTTAAGATAGGATTTTAGATTTTATTTTTGTTTTTTTTGTATTTGTTTTAAAATTATTTCTTGATTTTATTTATTGATAAGATAAATGAACAAATTATTGGTTTCAATTTTTCCTTTTAAAACTATTTCTTAATTTTAATTATTGATTAGATAAATTAAAAAAAATTTGGTTTCCTTTTTTTCTTTTAAAATTATTTCTACATTTTAATTAGTCTCATTTCTGTTTTTAGATTTTTTTTAAAATTATTTCTTAATTTTAATTATTGATTAGATAAATTAATAAATTCATGGTTTCCTTTTTTTAATTATTTATTTTATTTTCGTCTTTAGATTTATTTTAAAATTATTTTTTAATTTTAATTATTGATTAGATATATTAACAAATTATTGTTTTTTTTAAAATTATTTTTTCTGTATATTGTTTTTAAAAATAATTGTATTTATAAATTTAATACGTGGTAATATTTGAATTATTTGTGACACGTGTTATGATCTCGTGAAGTATTATTTTGACGCATGTCGGCTTCTCGTGTGTGTAACCCAAGTTTATATAATAAGGTAATTCAAAATAATTTAAAAATAAGATCAAATAAATTTGTAAGGAGAATCATATTTTTCAAATATATTAGTTTAAATTGGATAGAGAGATTTTAGAAAATTTAAAATTAATGTTAAGAAGATTCATATTTTTTTTCAATTTGAAATAAAGGTGTAAAGAGATTCATATTTTTCAAGTATATTGGTTTAAATTGGATATAGAGATTTTAAAAAAATTTAAATTAATGTTATTTTCATACTAATAAAATCTTTTAATATTTAATATTTATTTTTATTAGATAGAAATATTGTTTGGATGTAGGGATGACTGAAGAGGTATTTGGAAATAATGATAACTTAAATTTACTTTCACTTTCACTTTTAATAGTATAGAGATAATTAATTAATTATTGGTTATGCTAATGAATTTTTTAAAATTTTAGTTTTAATTTTAATTACCTAATACTTAATATGTATGCGGTTATGGTTTAATTTTAATCATAGCATTGCTATTAGATAATAGCATGCTTACTGATAACTAAATACTAATGCTATATGAAATGAATTGTAAAATAAGCGAAAGATAGTAATGTTTCCATGAAAATTATTTCTTCTGATATTATATACCCGAAGGCATATATCTATCATATAGTATATTTATAATATATGTTTTTATTGTGGACCAATGTTAAGAAAAAAATAATTGGTCAAAGAAGACGAAAAGGAAGAGGAAGAGGAAGAGGAAGACGAAGACGAAGACGAAGAGGATTGAACGGTAGACGTAGACGCCATTAGATAGAGAGTTTGAAGAGCAATTGGTAGACGTCTTATGGAATACTGTCGTTTCGGTGTCATCTTCTTCTTTCTCTAGCTGAGGCAGCTATCGCGCGATTGAATCCTGACGAGATCCATGGAGGAATCTACAGCTACGGCTACGTCCTCGACTCATTATTTCTCCGTTTTCACAAATTATCCTCTGATTTCCTCCGTCACGGCTTTCACTATCGCTCAATTCATCAAACTCTTCACCTCCTGGTACGTTTTCGTCTTACGCATCTCTACTCATGGATCATTTATGTTTTCATATATCTACATCGATGGTGTGATCTTCTTATACTTAGTTTTTGGATCATACTCCGATTAAATGCAAAATGTACTTCTTTTTTTTTATTATTGTATTCGCCAATTTCTTGTTTCAAATTCATAGTTTAGGGAGTGCTATTAGTTGAATTGCGATCTTAAGAATGAGGAAGGTTGGTCAATCTTTGTTTCGAAACGTGATCAGAAAGGAACCTTTGAAATTTCTCTTAGTGGAACCGATTGAACATTAGAAATTCTAATAAGATATAAGACACCAAAGGATCTTTACATGTATTCTTATTCTGTAGGTATAAGGAACGGAGATGGGATCTCAAACAGCTTATTGGATCCGGAGGAATGCCTTCTTCACATTCAGCGACTGTTACAGCTCTCGCTGTAGCAATTGGTTTACAAGAGGGCTTTGGTGGATCACATTTTGCAATTGCTTTGGTCTTGGCATCAGTTGTAAGTTGCTCACCTCTTTTATAGTGGGGGACACTTTCTTAGCTACTTTCTGTAGTTTTATCAATTAGCTATTACGGAATCAAGCAAGGATTATATCTGTGTTATTTTGGTTGCTAGGTGATGTATGATGCTACTGGTGTAAGATTACATGCGGGTCGCCAAGCTGAGGTTTGATTGCTACACCAATTTTTCTTTGTGTTCATTAACTTGAGTGGTTTTTCTATGAAAGAACCACTAATATTTTTTCTTATGATGCATTTGAGCTCTGGGATCTGCTTTATTTTCCAGGTTCTCAATCAGATTGTATATGAACTTCCTGCAGAACATCCTCTGGCTGAAAGCAGACCATTGCGTGAACTTCTTGGTCATACCCCTCCCCAGGTATGTCTAGTCGATTGACCATCTTTAAACTCTTGACACACACAAATCTCACCCTCGTAGATTCCAATATGATCTGGTCCCCAACTATTTCTTAAGACCTTCGACTTGAAAAATCCTTTCACATAGGACAAGCTGGAGTGAGATTCTTATAGCTGTTACATAACAGTCATGTCACTGTCGCTACTGTTCAGTCAGCAATATAGTTGGAGAGTTAGGGGAAAACATGAGTACAAATAGGGGAGTAAAGGAATCAGTGAGAGGGGTCATGTAAGTGGGGCCAATTTGAGGCCTTTTAGAGGCTTTTGCGATTGAACTGAACGTCCAGCTCTAGAACAATGCCTACTTTGTGTTTACTTTGATTGACATATGAACGACTATTTGATTTGTCACTGTGCTTTGGTATACATCGGTTTCTTTTTCTCATCAGATTCTGTTTTCCATTTGCTGAGAGATCAGGTCGTTGCGGGTGGAATGCTTGGAAGTGTCACAGCAGTCACTGGATACTTGTTTTTCAGGATAGCTACTAGCTAATGTTAATGAACAAAGGATAGACACAGCTCTTCTACTTCATTGCCCTATTGAAGCCACTGGACAGAACTGAAACAGATACAATTGAAGCCAGAGTTTATTTCACTATTTATTATTTAAGCTTTGCTCTTACCATTCTACACTTGATGTAAAGAAAAACTTGGAACAACATTACAGAAGAAAAACGTGATTTATTTGGACATAAATAGTATACAAAGAATTTGTGGATTAATTAGCGTTGTTCATTGTTGACCAAGTATAATGGAGAAGACATCTCTCATGTGCAGAGTGAGGTCCAAAGTAACACCAGACTTCATACGCCAAGCAATGTGTTGATCCGGACGCACTAAAATAGATCCTCTCTCCGACATTTTACAAATATTCCACCAAGAAGCTTCTTGACCACTTTGTTTTTTAACTTCCATAACATCAACAAAATTTTCCCATGGAGCTAGTGCTGACTTGCTCTCCCTTTCAACACCATCATTGCTACTAGGCCATACTACGCATACCTTTACATTAGTCGTAAACTCCTTTGCCACTTTGAATGTAGAACGAGCTAGCTCATAAGACTCTTGTAATGGCGATATTATAAGCAGAAACTCCAATTTCTCTGTCGAAACAAGATCCAGTGTAGAAACAGCAGTCTCTCTTGTGGAATCTGACAGTATTTTCACATACATATGCGGCAGTCTTGAACCTGGTTCAGCAGATGGAACGAAGTCCCTTCTACAACCACTCGGTACTTCAGGACCACCAGCTTCAGACTCGTTATCAGGAACAATGGCTCCCTCTAAATACCTAAACAGTAAACACAGTAGCTTCTGTTACTCCAACTCTGAATATACATTGTCTTTTTATGAAATATGATGCCAGAAAAATGGTTCGAACATTAAAGATAACACTCTCTATATCATGAAACCGTTGATATCAGTTTTTAAAAGAAGCCAGCCTCAGTTTCTTTTCTTTTTTATTCTTGGTGCTACTCAGACTAGAGTGAGAATTCTGCAGTTCCAAAAGTGGTGATTGATACCTGAAACCAAGATCCTCAGCAGGAAATTGTAGTTGAAGGCTTTTTCCTTCTTTGAAGATACTCTTTAGTCTGCTAAGTCTCTGATGTCCCAACGGATTGCTCTCATTCAACAGAGATTCTGAAAGCTGTGCACGACCTAGTGCAAAGACATTGTCCAAGATTGCCTTTTGCAGCTCAGTTGGAAGGATGGAGCCTACTGTTTTGTTTATAAACCTATGAACTACAACACCACAGAGATATCATTTCTGTAAACCTGATCATGGAACGATGAACTGAGAAAGAAGACAAGCTGGTTTCAGTTTTACCTGAGTTTGCTACTGTTGGGTCAAGGCCTAGCGCTGCAGGAACCGACATAGCTGCTCTGAAGTTCTGAACACTGAGTGAAGTATTGAAAAGGGCAATCTAGCAGTAACAATGAGATGATTGTAAATGAATCAACTTAGGAAGAAAGAATGGAAAGAAAAAGTTGATAAAAGATAAATATAATACCGGCCTACGCTCTGTTTCATAGGTATTAAGTATCGAAGATTTTGCAGAACCCTTAACAACAGCTGCTATTTTCCATGCAAGATTATGAGCATCCTGAATTCCAGTGTTCATTCCTGCAACAATCATGTAATTTGCTATCAGAATATCTTCCATGACTGCTAATTGAATGTACATCAAAATCAAATTGATTCCTGAGGCTTGCCATCGCTCGATTCATATAACTTAGAAAAAGAAACTGACAACAAGGATTCTTTAAGATAAACTTTCAAGTTTAAGTTTGTGGCATTCGCTGGTGTCAAACTATCTTATCAGACCATATCTTCAATCATAATAGTACAACCATGGAGATGATTAGATTTCTTCCAAAGTTATAGCCACCATACACGAAAAAACTGTTAAAGAAGCAGCATATCGTTCACCATTTGAAAAGAACTGGAACACTTACCAAAACCTCCGGCAGGCGGAAACCGGTGAGCAGCATCACCAGCAAGTATCACTCTGTTGTCACAGCACATGAATTTCTCAGCGACTTCAGCATGCATGACCCATGGCTTAATATCAGCTACATTCAAGTCTGAAAGCTCATGTCCCACCAAATTGAATATCAGCATCTTGCACATCTACAAGAAAATAATCGCTCAGGGACGCATGGCAAACAAAATAGCATCTGATATTGGTCACGTTGGGAACAGAAATAAAACCACAAAGTCAAAATTCATTCTACTCTAGGTGTAAATACCTCGGGAGTGAAATCAGATAGATTCTGCTGAGGTGGATAGTATGGAATCTGCAGTACAAATATATGATTACAGGCCAAGCTACGGTATATAACACTAGTTTAAGTAGATATGTTGAGATTAACCTGCAACACGAATTCTCCTTGTAGAAGATCATGGGCAACGAGAACTCCTATAGCTTCGGTGTTGAAAATGAAAAATAACATCCCTGGTCTGTTACTGATCAGGTACTCACCGAGCTCCCTGCTCATGAAATGAACACTAACAAGCTTTTGTAGATCTCTTTCCCCTCGCATTTCTATTTCTGTGAGCTTTCTTACAACACTCCCAGCACCATCAGCACCAACCAGTATACTACATTGAATATTTCTTTTCATATGTTCGCCTCCTTTGAGAAAAGAAACAGTTGCAGTAATACTTTCCTTGTTAGCATCAATCGCCACACACTCATGACCCATAAGAATTTGCCTCGCAACAACAGCATCAACCTCAAGACCATCAGAATCTTTGGAACTTCGAACATGAAAGCCGAGGTCTTCCAACCGCTTAAGCATTAGATTTGTCAGCTTGTACTGAGAGAAGTGAGCAACGGAAGACGGGCTGACAACTTTCTCAAAATCTATTTATAAAACCACAAGGAACTTCTGTGAAAGGTCTGCATTTTTCTTCAATTAAAAATAGTTCCATTACTGTTATTTGCAGAAGGAAAATGTATGAAAGAACACACCTTGAGGCTGCATGTGGTCCACTGTGCCAAGAGTTGAACCGGAGAGGGACGTACAGTATATAAACTTTCTCCACAAATCTACAGGAGGCTGTGATCTTTCAATCTCCTCAGCTAATCCATCCAATTTACGGAAGATCTAAGTATAACAAAACTGAGAAACTAAGGTTCAAAAATCCAGGGCAACCAAAAACAACACTAACCATAGGGAACATAAAACTCCAACCTCCATAGATCGGTTGTTGATAAAATGTGCTTGTGGATGTTTCGAGAAGCTTGTAGCTTTGTCCACAACAGCACATTTCACCCCTAACATAAAGGTGAGAATTCCAAAGACGTGAACTCAGCTTAATTATGTAAGCTCAAAACTCAAACTTTGAGTATCAGATGAAAATTAGAGAAAATAGTTACCTAATTTGGTGAGGAAGATGGATAAAACGAGGCCAACTGGTCCAGCGCCGACGATCAGAACAGGGAGCTTAGCATCTTCGCCGTGAAAGTAATTTGTATTTGAAAGGTCTCTGCTTTGGAAGTACCTTGCTGGGTACACTCTGATTCTCGAACTGCTTTTGCTAATTTGTGTAACCCTCTTGATCAGCCCTAGAATCGCCATGGTTGAGGAGCTAAAGCTGAAGCCTTTTAAGTCGTCAGACTCTAATTTCAGCTCCTGAAACACAAATTATGAAGAAGCAGAAAAATCTCAGCCCTCAGATTTTTAGAATCTAAGATCATGAATGATCTGGTTACAGTAAAACTCCAGAAATAAATTTAATTTTTTACAAGGATTTCAGAAACGAGAGATCATCTTCTAGACTTATAGCCGCAACGGCGGAGACAGAGATTATGCGGTGGCGAAAGTAATGAACGAGATGCTGCGACAGAGGCGACGGAGATGCTGCAACAGAACGGAGAAGCCGCAGAGGTGATAGTGGGCCCGAATCTTTATGAGTTTTTAATCATTTTGTTCTTATTTCTTGTTAAAAGGCTCTTTTTAGTAATACTTACTCGATTCATGTTATTACTGTGGAGCTGGTTTTGGACCTTTTTTTCGGAATTTCAAAGATAACTTTACAGATAGGGAGGAGTGCGTTTCTAATGATGTCTCATGTCTCAGTACTCAGTAGAGCTTATTTAGTCACCTCTCCGGTCATTTTTTCGGCGGTGAAGAAACCTTACCGAGGTAAGGCAAAAACTGAGGAACAATCTGGTAGGTATGTCATACAAATGCATCAAGATTCACAGCTCAGCTGCTACATATAAGTTTAAGTGACAAGAAACAGGGTTAATGTTCACAGTTAGTCTTAAACTGGAGTATTTACATAGCATGATACGTTTTGGCTTAAAACAATATGTTTATTTTCTTCTCTAATATTCTTGAGTTCAATATATAAACGATCCCTAATCATAGAGATTACATATATAGTCATGGGTTTAATATATAGTTTTTTCCTATAGACATTTCTATCTAAATTCTCTGTATTAATAATAGCAAAGGACGTTTCTATATTATAGAAAGACTTACGAAGTCTTGGCAGGAAAGAAAAAGACTAAAAAATGACACAAAAATTTATAAAAATCAAATGGATTACAATCAGTTCCTATCACGATTTGGAGTTGGTCAAAACTCAAAAGTCCACCTGCTTAGCTTTACTTGTCATTTCTCAGCTTAACCGATCATCCATAGACCACAACGTTGCTTACTCTATACTCCTATACTCTGATGATGACCGGATTAAGCCCACCTGCTGTAATCAAACCACTGGTCGATGATGAATCCCAGAGACCTCGTGTTATCACTCCTTTTCCTGCTCCTAAACTCACAGACATATCCATGGTACTTTCTTTTTCTTCTTCTTCTTGTTTTTTTGCTATGGGAAATTTGAATTTGGAGCTTCTTGTTCCAGTTTCAAGGTGAGCACAAGGAGAGCTTGGGGAACTTATCGTCCTCAGGTGTATTTTGGAGTTCAAGCCAGGTATTACTTTCGAAACGGTTTTGTTGCTTTCTATTTGTAACTTTGTTATATGATTCTGCATTCACCAAACGGAATAGTTTTTGTTTGTCCATGTTAAGTCTGAGATGACCTGTATGTGAATCAATTAAAATGAATGCAGAACTCCTCAGTCCCTCGTTGCTGGCTTGATGTGGCTCGGTGCAAAAGATGGGAAGCATGTTATGAGGCATTTCTGTGAAAATTCCAACGATCTTAACTCATTTGGCTGGAGAGAACACAATGGAAGAGATTTGGGAAGGCAAGAGCTGTTTGAACAAGATATGATTTTGGAGACAAGTTTTGTCAAGTCTAAGGAGGGCAGCCTTGGTTATGGAGGAGATTGGTCTATTCGAATCAATGTTTAAAACATAGGGTATACGTATATACTGATCAAACATGATGAAGTTAATGCTTGTTTTGTTTTCTTGGATATAACGAAGTTTTGTTTGGGTTGAAAAATAGGATGAATGATGAAGTAAAGAGAAGTGCCCATCTCTACTTCTATGTAGCTGATGAAGGTGAAAATGTTGTGAGTTTAGGCAAAGGTATATTAAAGCTTAAAGAGAGTTCTCTCCTGGCTTCAGGTTCGCGTTCAGATGTAGGAAACTGGCAGATGCACTTAAAATTACAGGTAAACTATTGATTTGAAGTGTTTGTGTAAAGAATCTAAAGATCATATATAAGATCTTCTCTGCTGATGAACATGTGGATATTAACCATTTTAACTGATCTTCATTTGCAGAATCATCTTGAAACACATTATTGCGGTTTCAAGAAGCCTGACATTGTCAATCTGTCTGATCTTGTTCAGCAAAATCTCGCTGTACAGGTTATTTATCACAAATTTTCAATCTGTTTTAGAAAGACCACATGTACTTATATGCCTCTTGGTTTGTATATTTTCAGGAAAAGAACTCTGGACGACTTCAGCTCTCTGATACATCGGAGGATTCTTCCAACGTTTATGTTTTTCAGGTAAATCACTCACTCTTGATCAAGATATATGAATAGAGCTTTATGTGAAAACATACTCATATGAACTATATGACTTAAATGTTTCTTCACCTCTACTCCCCATATATTATGTCATACAGGTTTCCACGACGACCCAATCTACTATAGATATCTCCTTTGTTTCTGGAATAAGAGAAGAAACTTCTAACATGGAAGAGCGTATAACGAGTCTCACAGGTTTATAAACGTCTTGCTATTTACAGGCATCATTGATGGCCGGCTTAGATTTCCTGAACTATAAAGTTTTTGCATAATCATTTTACAGCCAAAATGTGAATAGCTTTCCAGCCTTTGAGTTTTTGCTAAGTTTAATGTTTATCTTTATTATGTGTAGGTCTGCCCCTCTCTATTCTACTTGAAGAGAAACATATAGCATTTGAAGCAAAGTTCAAGGAATGCTTCAACCTCTCTGAAAACGTATGATTCTACACCTTTTTCTTGCTCAAAACAAAAAATTTTGCGGGATCTACTTATATGAGGGATCTCTCTCTTTCGCATTACTAAGATCTTGTTGACCAGACACTGCTAAACACTTAGTGTATTGACTTATGAAACTTCATTCTTCACCTTTCAGTATGATCCTTCCTCTTGTAGTAGTCTTTTTGTCCTTGTGTAGTTTATTTATTTCAAAGTCTCGGAAGAGATAACTATATGATTCTCTCTTCCTGTGATTCCAGCTTGATTCTGAAACTTTGGTGGCTGGTAAAGCTGCAATTGGAAACATGCTTGGAGGCATTGGTTACTTCTATGGTCAATCAAAAATTCATGTTCCTACAAGTACTCTGGTAAGTTTCAGTTCTCTTGCTTTTTGCACTCCAAAACAGATTCATAGAGTTAACATTTTCACTTGCAGCCAAAAAGTGAGGATGATTTCTTGCTATATTGGCCAGCTGAGTTGTACACAGCAGTTCCAAGCCGGCCAGTGTTTCCTAGGGGATTCTTGTGGGATGAAGGCTTCCATCAACTGTTGATCTGGTTCGTCATCATAGATCGTTATTACAAAGTTATTAGAATATACAATCATTCTTTGAAGTGCTTATGTGTGTGTTTGATCAGGCGCTGGGATGTACATATAACTTTGGATATTGTTGGACACTGGTTAGATCTAATGAACATAAATGGATGGATTCCACTTGAGCAAGTTTTAGGAGATGAAGCTCTGAGGTTGTTTTATACTCTTACTAAGCTAAAAAAGTCTTTATCATTATTGTTTGTTGTTGTTATTGATTCTAAGTTTTTGTTCCTGCAGTAAGATGCCAAAGGAGTATGTTGTTCAGTACCCAAGTAATGGCAATCCACCTGCACTACTTTTGGTGATACGCGGTAAGAATCTTGTCGTGTGTCTTTTGATTATTCGATGTAGAGAAGAAGGTTTCAAAATCAAATCAACTCCATGTTGACATTTCTTGCATATTTTGGCCAGATCTGATCAATGGGATACGGACAGAGAAATTTAACGAGGCAGAAAGTGCTGAAATCTTGTCATTCCTTGACCGGGCTTTTGTACGGCTAGATGCATGGTTTCAATGGTTCAATACCTCTGAGAAAGGTAACAACATGGAGACCATTTTTACAGAGTTGTTGCAGGACGCTTTCACTTTTCAACCGCTCTGTGTTTCGTGTCTCTAGAATTTAAATGACTACTACATACAAGTCACATGCATTGAGTACATTATTCCTACATTGAACTATTTTGCACATGGTGTTCTTTATGACTTGATTAAACACACTAGGGAAGGAGATGGGAAGTTACTTCTGGCATGGCAGAGACAGTGTAACTAACCGGGAACTAAACCCTCAGGTACTCTTTCTTGATCCATACTAAGAGTGTAATCTTATTCCTTAACTAGGCTATGGGAATATGTACTAGCTTCTTTGGTCTACCACTTTATTCTGCTACTTGTATAAATCAAGAGACATGAGAGATACCTGATACCTTAGCTTTTCATAAATTCATGCAGTCTCTTTCCTCGGGTCTGGATGATTATCCTCGGGCTTCACACCCTAGTGATGATGAAAGACATGTCGACCTCAGATGCTGGATGTATCTTGCAGCAGATTGCATGAACTCCATCACTGAGTTTATGGGGAAAAAAGACAGACTTGTGACGGTTAGAAGAACATGCCAAGAAAATTGACTACATTCTCTAATTTTGTTCATCACATATTTTTTGAAACTGAATCCTGCAGGAGGATTATAGTTCGACTGTCAAGCTGCTTTCAGATTTCAATCTTCTGAATCAGGTTTATTTTCTTAATAGACAATGCCTACAAGGATCTCTCTCAGACATGATCATCTCACTCTCCTCTCATCAATACAGATGCACTATGACCATGAACATGGAGCTTACCTCGACTTTGGTAATCATACAGAAAAAGTAAGAAATTTTGAATGAACCATCTCATAGATAAGCATACATATCTATTGTCATAATAGATGGAACTATCTAGGAAAAAATTTAAGAATTTTTTGCTGCATCATATATGCATTGGTGTTTGATTCCCCAGGTTCGGTTAATCTGGAAAGAGGTAACTGCAGAAGATGGTAGTGTATCTCGAGAGCTAGTAAGGGAAACTTTTGGGAAGCCAGAGCTAAGATTGGTTCCTCACATTGGTAACGTCAGCTTCTTTCCCTTCATGTTCAGAATCATCCCACCAGTGAGTTATCTATCGGGCACTAGTATCTAATCTACTCAATTATCCATGATTGCTAGACAATCAAAACTAAACGTTCACATACTTTTGTTGCTTAATGAAAAGGATTCTTAAATCCTCGACAAACAACTCGATCTCATTTCAAGCAGGAGCATCATATGGAGTGACTATGGATTACTTTCACTTGTGAAAACTAGGTGAGTCTGCAAAGAACGAACATACCTGAGAAATTCCTTTCTTCTGTGATCCCATTAGCACTCAAATATCTTCATGCAGTTCTTTGTACATGAAGTATAATGCTGAGCACGAAGCACCATATTGGAGAGGTGCAATATGGATGAACGTGAACTACATGATTCTTTCTTCCTTGCATCATTACTCTATAGGTAACATTTCTGAACCCCCACCACTTCACAAATAAAACCTTTTCTATAACTGGTCAAATTATTCTGCAGTGGATGGACCGTATGGCAGCAAGGCAAGAACCATTTACGAGGAACTAAGGAGCAATCTGATAAGGTATGCATGCTTGTATAATGTACAGTTGAAGTTGAAGATGTGTGTGTATGTGGCCTTACCTTATATTGTGTGGCTGATGCAGGAACGTGGTTAGCAACTATAACCAGACTGGATATATCTGGGAACACTACGATCAAACAAAAGGAACTGGAGAAGGTGCACGTGTATTCACCGGCTGGTCTGCACTTATCCTCTTAATCATGTCCGAAGAATACCCTCTATTTTAAAAACTGTTTTGATTACCAACATTTGTAAAACTCAAATCTATCTTTGTATGTTTGTGAACAATATAAGGTGGTCTCTTCCAAAGACATTTATGAAAAAGAATCACAATACATCAAAGATTTATAGCTCAGCTACTACATACATGTTAAAGTCCAAAGCTAGCCTTGTGGTGTTTGAGCATGACAATTTGCGCATCCAACCAGGTGATAGTAAAGGAAATGAGACATTTGAAACTGTAGTAATTGCAGGGTCGCTTTTATGTGTCTTGAGTCATTTCTGTATCTTCAGCCACCATGATTTCCATATCCCTCATGTCTCGCTTCAATACGTTTCCAAGTCTTCCTATGGCTTCTGTTTCTTGTTGCAATACCTATTTACCATGTTCAAAACAGTTACATAGTTTTCTAATGTAGGTTCCTAAAGAAAATCAAAATAGCCATATACCAATCCAGAGGTTAGTGACCAAAGATATTGCATATCATACCTCCTGCATGTCGATTAGACTCTGCTCGTCTATTTTAGTTGACCCAGGGAGATAAAGGGAACTACCAGCAGCAATTGAATTTGCTTGAGCACGAGATATTGTCTGCAGACTTTGCACCCTTCTAGAAAGCTCTGCTCCAGGACCTTTCATCTGAGAATCCAAACACATTTTTTCACATCAAACTTTGTAAACCTCATGTAGGAATTGAATCAAAAGTGAAACAGACCTGTCTTGTTATTGCAGTTAACTTCTCAGACAGTTCGACCTCTCCTTTTGTCAAGGGTAACCGGAAACCCTTCCCCTCTAAGCCCTCTATTATCCTCATCACCTTCAAGCACACAAGAATAAATGTAAGTTTCACTGTAATCTGGACTAATAAAGAGGTAAGATGTTTCAATGCGATAACTTCTCTCTCACCCTCAACATGCGTCTATGAAGACTTTGCTCCTTCTGTCTCAATCTTTCAATAGACGGAAAGGTATGTGCTTGCAAATGTCTCTGAAGCTGTTAGAACAAAATCAAGCAATTTTCATTATATTATCCAGCAAAAATATGAGAGAGAGAGAGAGAGAGTGACTAAAAATACTAAGTCACCATTTTAACATTGCTCTGAGTCGTTTTTATTCTTTCCCTATCTGAGACAAGAACTTCATCTTGAAGCTGCAGATGACAAATGGAACTTGTGTCAAGATTCATTTGTCATATTATTGGATATCAATCATTACAACAACATTATTTACTTAAGCATATCATGAACCTACTTTCTCACATATGGAAAAAACACTTAACCACCAAACAAAAAGCTAGAAACTTGGCTGTTGATGAAATCTACCTTGAGGCGCTGAGAAAGATCTTTAAAACCTTGCACAAGCTGAGGCCACAGGCGCTCTCTTTCTGTAGAATCCATGCCTTCAAGTTTGCTCATGGCCTCTGCCCACATTATCTACCACAAAAAGAAGCAATCCTTCAGAGAAATCTCATAGAAAACATATAGAAACCAATAAACTAATTAACAAGATTCACTGTTCACATGCACATTTCCATGATAAGGTAGAAAGGATCAAGAAGATTCTCACATCTGATACAGCTGCAGGCTTCGCCCGGTACTGTGGTTCAGTCACACTGAACAAAAGATGCTGCAGGCAAATGGAAACAACCGTTAATATACAAAGAAACATCTCCACACAACTAAATCATTAAGAAATCTCCACGCAAACTAACCTGAAAAGCATACTTAGGATTCGTCGGATCTTCCTTATACGCTTCAATGATAGCCTAAATCGAAAGAGAGAAACAAGGCTTCTCAATCAATGTAAAGACAAGGATTAGGGAATTTTAGATCAGAAATTAAAAAAATCGCAAACCTTGATGTCACGATCGGCGAGAGAGAAAGGAATCGGAGCAACAGGAGCCATCTGAGTAGTCAATTGAGCATTTGGGAATGGTGATTGCTGTACCGTGTTATTAAACGGTGACTGAAAACCAAAACCCGAAGGAGCAGGTTGCTGGAACAGTGAAGTCGGCTGCTGCTGTTGTTGCTGCTGAGGCTGCTGAGATGAGAAGGGAGTAGAGAAAAGTGAGGAGCCAAATCCGCCGGAGGAGAAGGAAGATGT
Source organism: Cardamine occulta (assembly GCA_028015245.1). Lineage (NCBI taxonomy): Eukaryota > Viridiplantae > Streptophyta > Magnoliopsida > Brassicales > Brassicaceae > Cardamine > Cardamine occulta. The sequence goes on from CM051363.1 coordinate 10,123,482, forward strand.
TGATGGCGTTCCGAACGCCGGCGTGGCTGACGGTGTACCGAAAGCCGGTGAAGAGGCAGGCGTGCCAAAGGCGGGTGTGGACGGAGTGCCGAACGACGGCGAGGAAGACGGAGTGCCGAACATTGGGAAAAGGAGAGGTTAGATCTCGGTGGAGAGAAAGAGAGAGAGAGGGATATATTTTAGGTAAAAGGCGCCATTCGGTCAAATCGAAGCTCGAGTGTTAATTCACGGCGCTGGCCTCCGTAAGTCATCAGCTATAATGTAGGGTTTTGCGTTATCTTTTTGCCCATTGGCCAAATTTTTTATATTCAAACTATATGTTTAACACGTGGATTTGACTTTAAGTTATATAACGAAATAACGACAGTAAACACAACTTATTACTAATAGAAAGTACATTTATAACTAAAAATTTGAAAAAACATTACATGAAATGTCATTGTCAAAATATCATTTAAAGAAAAATTAAAATAAAATTATTAAGAATGCAAATTTCAAATGAAAATCTCTATAAGTTAATTAGTTTTCAAAAAATAAAAAGATTCTAAAATCTTTGAAAAAATATTTAACAGCCAATGAAATTGAATAAGATTTGATATCCAATTATATTCTATTAATTAAATTTTAATCATTATATTTCACCTCTCATCTTTGTTTGATTCTATTTTTTTAAATAAAAAAAATCATCACATCATCCATATTAATAAAAAAAACTAGATTATTTTCTGCATATGCAATGATTCAAATTGTTTATATGTTAAAATCTAGAGTCATTGTCTAAAATGGAACATTTCAGAAATTATGACTTAAATGTTGAAAATTATCACCAATATAATTATGATTATACATAAATTTTCATATATATATATATGCATATGCATATATCATATATATTTTCATATATATGTATATATCATAATTATATAAGTGTTAATTTTTAATATTTAAATCATCTAAAATAAAAATCAGGAAATTTTAATATCTAACAAAATTTTATATGTATAGTTGAATACTTTAAATGCAATCATGCGATATAAAATATAATTATATAAAAACTGTATCACAATTTATAGAATGGGAAAGTACAAATTTGTGAATATTTTTATGAAAATTTTAAATATATCCAATCTGAAAAATATTTTTAAAATAAATAACATGAGATAAGTGTGTTGATAACCTCTCGAGCCATCACTTTACTTATTTTCTGTTTTCATTCATACAAGAATAACTAAATTTAGAAGATGAAATCATTCATTAAAAACTATTTGTCATTACATGAATATGGTGTGAGGATGTTATCATCATTAATGAAGATTTATTAGTTCTAATCTTAACAATGCAAATCAAACAAAGCTAACATATAAGAAAGAGTTCAAGCTTAGATTAAGCCTCGATCATGTACCAAATATCTACAAACTCATCCTTTAGATAAACATTTTCATGTTGAATCAAAGTATAACTTTTTTATTGGATGTTCATGTTTCCAGACTTAGATCAAAGAGTATGAAAGTGTCGTAGTTGTTACCATTGATCGTGTGGTTCGACTTAATGTAAGTGTCATAGATGAACTTGTTTGGTGTTAGCGCAAAGTGTCTCACGCTTGCATTTATCATAATCTTCTCTCACGTCATTTCAATAAAATGTTGTACTCTCTTTTTCTTTAAAGTTCCGCTTTTGGGTTGAGTATTTTTTCTTGAACTGCAAACGTTTTTTTAAGATTGATACGGTTGGTTATGTTAGTAAGGTAGAAGTTGATGTTCTATCTTTGTTGGTACTCCCAAAGAATTCAAGATGAACTTGTGAATCGCTAGAAAGTTTTTTCTCATGATTCTATTATAGTTGATTTTTTGTCAATTTTCTAATTTTTTTCTTCCACATATTTTTTTTTGATATGAATTATTCTAAGAGCAAGTGAAGAAAATACTTTGATAAAAGTTTATCATCAGTTCGTCACTAATAGGAGACATAATGCAATTTGTAAAATTTTTATTAAAGATTAAAATGTATCCAATATGTAAAATATATTAAAAATAATAATAAATAACATGGGATAAATTTGTTTTCGAACTAATATATAGAAGATAAATATCAGAGGTTTCAATAGTAAACTTAAAAATTAAAATACTATTAATAAAAAATAAAAACCTGGGCGTAAGTCCTCCTTAGCCTTTCCTTTATCGCCCCTTCACACTCTTTTGTTTCTCTCTCTCTCTCTCTCTCTCTCTTGATCTCGACGCGAAAGCTTTCTCTTCTCTTCCAAAGCCAAATCGAAAACCAGCAAAAAGTTTCTCCGCCAAATCTCTCCAAAACCCTTTCTCCTCTGCTTTGCTTTTTCTACTGCCTCGCTCGTTCGTTCGTTTGGTCATCTCCTTCTTCTCCGTATTCTCGAAGTCGTTTGTTTCAATCCTGCCATGGCCGAAGGGAAGTTCAATCTGCCTGACGATCTGATCTTATCCAAATCTTCTGATCAGTTGAAAGGTATTTCCCTCTCAATCTTCGACTTGTTCTTCTTTTTGGATTAAACGGGATGTCTGTTTTTGGTTCCTGATGTTTGAGTTTCTTTCGCTCTCGATCGATTTGAATGCGGAGAAACAAATGTAATCGTTTGATTTCCGGATCTGAATTCCACAGGATGCGACAGGCTTGTATATCAATCAGATTTATCAAAATTTGACCTAATATGTGCTGCTTAGGGTTCTACGATATCAATCTGTCTTTATCAACCTTGTTATGTCCGTGTCCCCACGTCCAAATGCATTAGAAACCCCATGTTTGGATTAGTGAGCATGAAACCAAGTTATATCTTCCAGATTTTGGGATCTGGAAAGAAGAATCAATCATTTGTTTGTGTCTTTAATTTGCTTTATCTGATTTCCTTCACCTATTTACTACCTTATTTTTGTTTACCTGTAGAATTGGCGTCAGATAACAGCATTCCATTGTCTCCGCAGTGGCTTTACACGAAGTCAAGCGAGAGCAAGATGGTAATACCTACTAATCAAGGAAGATGCTACTCTGTTCTAGTTTTTTGTTGTTCATCATATTATACCGGAAGATTCTAATCATATGTAGAAAGTATCAAGTTCTTAGATGAGTTTTTTTTTTGTTTCTCTGTAACATTTTCTCTTTTTTTTTTTTTCTCATGGTTCAATCATCTGATGTTCTTGCTATGTGGTAGGATGTTCGATCTCCTACTCCTGTGCCCATGGGTAATCCAAGTGAACCAAATCTTAAGGATGCTTGGCGCTTGGATGCACCGGAAGACAAAAAGGACTGGAGGAAGGTTGTGGCTGAGAATGAAACTAGTCGCAGATGGCGTGAAGAGGAAAGAGAAACTGGTTTACTTGGTGCTAGGAAAGTGGATCGAAGAAAAACAGAGCGTCGCATTGACAATGTCTCAATCAGAGAAACCAGTGACAGTAAAAATATTGCTTCTTCTGATAGGTGGAATGATGTTAGTTCTCGTGCTGCTGTACATGAATCTCGGCGCGACAGCAAATGGTCATCTCGGTGGGGTCCTGATGACAAAGAGAAAGAAACCCGTTGTGAGAAGGTAGATAATAACAAGGACAAGGAAGACCCTCAGAGTGAAAGTCAATCTGTAGTTAGCAGCGTCCGGGCAACATCTGAACGGGACTCTGACCCTCGTGAAAAATGGAGGCCACGTCATAGGATGGAATCCCAGTCTGGTGGGCCAAATTCTTACCGCGCTGCACCTGGGTTTGGACTTGATAGAGGACGAGCCGAAGGACCAAATTTGGGGTTCACTGTGGGCCGAGGAAGGGCATCTGCGACTGGGAGGGGTTCTTCGACTTCTTTAATTGGTGCTGGTGCATATGTGCTCTTAGCAAATGAAAGTGTCCCTGGTAAACAGAGCGTGTCAGCCTCTATGTTTAGGTATCCAAGGGGTAAGTTGCTTGACATGTATAGAAAACAGAGGCCTGCTCCTTCCTTAGGTAGGATACCGACTGAGATGGAAGAAGTTACCTCCATCACTCAAGTGGCTTTGATCGAACCTCTTGCATTTATCGCACCTGATGCTGAAGAAGAGGTATGGTCCCCACTGAGAACTTGCTTCCATTGCCTATTTCCATAAGTTTGTCATTAATTTTTCTATTTCTTATTTCTAACTACATATCCTGAGTTTGTTTACGGGTATCTTATCTTTTAGGCAAGCCTTAATGGCATTTGGAAAGGAAGAATCATTAGTAGTGAAGTTAACACTTCATCTGGGCAAGAATCTTTAGATGAAAACAGTCTGGGTATGTTATCTTTTCTTTAATTGATTGGCTTCTATCTTTCCACCTAACATAATATGGTGAATACTTTTGGATGTTACTGCAGTGAAATGCCACATACCTGACTCGGGTGAGACGAAATTGGATGCTGCTTTGCAAGGGTTTATGAGTGGTGATAATGGTTCCATGCAAAATAATGATTCCGGTATGTGCATGATAGGTGTTAACTAGATCTTCAATACCATGTTTTTCTTAGATAAGGTCCATTCATATGAATTTGCTGGCATTTTTAATGTCCTATATATCCTCAAAGAAATCTGAACAACTGTTATTGTAGGATTACTTGGTTGTCATAATGGAGGTCTGGGGAATTCAGTGGCTTCTGAAAGTTATGGATCTGTTAGAGCCGGTTATCAAGTTTCTTATGGAAGTCCTGAAGCGGATAGATATGCTTTTACTAAATCCTTTGTGATGGATGGGAACAAACCCCTTGTTGCTTCTTTTGAGCAAGATTATATGGGCAAGATGCAGCAACCAGATGTTGAAGTGAATCACTCAGAAGGGACTATGCCACCTGAGGAGTTTATGTTCTTGTATATTGATCCTCAAGGAGTAATTCAGGGACCATTCATTGGTTCTGACATTATTTCATGGCTTGAACAAGGCTTTTTTGGGATAGACCTACAGGTTCGTTTGGCAAATGCTCCAGAAGGAACTCCTTTTCAAGATTTAGGGACAGTCATGTCATATTTAAAGACAGAAAGTGTTCATGCCCATATCAGTGACCAAAAGAGTGAGCTAGAAGAGACTAGTTTAAAGGCAAGTTCAGAGACTGGTTTATCAATTGCACCTGTACCAGAATCTAATGATTCATCCTCTATAATTGGCATGTCTCGTTCGTTTTCTATGTATAACAACCCCTCAACTCAGGATAATTTTCAAAGAAAGTCCGAGTCAGAAGTTTATGTTAAACCACCACATGCTGAGGACCGAAGTTTCTTGGACTTCTCTGCGCAAGATGAAGGTTTGTTATGCTGCTAACCTTTTCTCTGTGGGTTTCATATGCTTGTGTAGCAGCTTGCATGTTTATAATAATTTCTTTGGTGTTCAAAATAACTAAATGTTTTTGTTTTTTTTTGTATTCTATAGCAGAAATTGTATTCCCAGGAAGAGCTGGAGTTTCTGGTTATCCGTCGGTAAAATCCTCTACAAGTATGCATGATGCTTTAATGGACTATTCTGGCCAGTCTGCTATTCCTGTTGAATCTACTAAGGCTGCTTCTCGAAATCAGAATGAGGATAAGCTGCACCCATTTGGTGTTTTGTGGTCTGAGCTAGAGAGCAGTAGTACACCAGTTAACCTGTTACCAAACAGGTCTTATGATGCAGTTGGGGAGACTACTGGTTCAATAGATAATTGGCCTGTTGATTCCCGAAGAAATACACAAATTGATATCAACATGTCCCTTGATGCTCTGGCTGCTAACCGGATGTCGCAGTTTGAACATGTTTCCAACCGCTTTAACCTTGGGGATCTCTCTCCAAGTCTTCCATCAAATCAATATCACCAACAGCATTTCCAAAATCGGGATATGCTGTCGCATTCACATATAGGTGATCAAGCTCAGGATCTGGAGCATTTAATAGCTCTCCAGCGACAGCAGCAACAGAAGATTCAGTTGCAACAGCAGCAGAAGATTCAGTTGCAACAGCAGCAAAAGATTCAATTGCAGCAGCAGCAGCAGAAGATTCAGTTGCAACAAGAGCATCAATTACATCAGAAGCTCTTACAGGAGCAACAACAGTCCCATGCTCGACAATTACATTTTCAACAGATTCTGCATGGACAGACTACTGATTCAAGGTTTGGGCAGTCACATGACTTCTCTCGATCCAACAATCTTGATCAGATGTTGTTAGAACAGCAGCTAATGAATGAATTGCAGAAAAGTTCTGGCCATCCTTCACAAAATTTCGCACCATACATTGAGCAACTTGCTGCAGGAAATTTTGGGCAACTGCCACATGAAGGCCATCAGAGGGAACTACTTGAACAGCTACTTTCGACGAAAATGCATTCTCAGTATGGACCAATGCAATCTCAATACGGACAAATGCAATCTCAACATGGACAACTGCAATCTGAACCAATCCGATCTTTAGAGTACCAATTGCTGCAACAAGAGCAGCTGATGCAATTGGCAAATGAAGTGAGACACAATACGCTGTTGGAGGAACAGAGACATATTGACCCTCTGTGGCCATCTGACCATAATGATCAGCTTCTAAGAACTCATCCAGGGATCAACCGTTCGCGATCTTCTGGGGGATTTAGACCACTAGACTTTCATCAACAGCAGCAGAGGCCACCCTTCGAGGATCAGTTTGGTCAACTTGAGCAGAACCTTTTATATCAGCAACAGCTTCGACAAGAATTATTCGAGCAGGGTCTTCCATTTGAGCGATCATCATCCTTACCTGGAAATGCATCGCGGCTGAATTTGGATGCAGTAAATGGTCTTGGCCTCTCTCAGGGTCTGGAGTTGCGGGATGGTACTTCCCACATGCAATCTTCTGGCAGATTGGGAAATTCTACACCGGGTTATAATCATCAGAATAACCGTATACCATTAGGTGAACCACATTTTTCGCAATTGGAACCAACGGAAGGACGCTGGTCTGGAGCCGATACACAGCTAGCTGGTGACTGGGCCGAATCTCAATTTCATAGATCAAATATTGATGCCGAACATCATAAAATGAGGTCAGAAATGAGGAGGCTGGGTGAAGATTCCAATTCATGGATGCCTGCAGAAGACAGGTCAAAGCAGCTTTTTATGGAGTTGCTACATCAGAGACCCGGACATCAATCTGCTGAGTCACCAAGCATGAACCGTGGGGATTTGTATGACAGGATGGCTCCTTCAGTCCCTGTGCCAGGGATTCAAACGCTTGGTGGCCTTTCAGACCATGGTGGTAGTCTAAACGCTTCATCTGCTTTTGGGACTCGAGCATTTTCTAATGAACAGGTCAACAGATTACCGGGAGATAGGAACAATATGGGATCATTGCAGCGTAATAGTTCCTTGCTTTCTGGAATTATCGATGGTGGGAGGTCAACTCAGAATGAAACTCAAGCCTTGAGTAATATGTTTGCTATGAGCAAAGAAGCGAATGACATCAAAACTTGGAACAATATGCCCCCTAAAAATGAGGGAATGGGTAGGATGTCATATGAAGTCCAAGACAGAATGGGCAAGCAAGCAGTATTAGACTCCCTGGTTCAAGGAGATCTTCCTGTTTCTACGCTTGGCCAACAGTCTTCTTTCAATATCTCTGGTATGTATATTTTAGAGTAATTGCTTCTTTAAGATTTCGCTTTCCCTAAAATCATGGTTTAGAAGGTTGATTTTTTACTTTGTTATCGTGAAGGCTTACCCTGATATTCTCTTGCTGCAGACCAATACAGTGACAACTTAGTTGGAGAAGATAGAAGGAAGGATAGGTAATTTTGTATTCTGATGTTTAGCACATAAGTAAAGCACCTGTACCTCTATGTTCCTGCCGATTAAATATTGAGGTGATTGTTTGTAGGTTGGTAGTTCCATCACATGGGCAAGAGTCAGTACTGTTAAGAAGGCCTCCCTCGTCCCATTCTTCATCATCGCATGAAGGATTGCTGGAGCATATGCCTGACACAGCTAGCAGAACAGCAAGTTCTTATAGTGGAATTGAAGGTATCTATCTCAATGATCCTTTGTCGTTTTGGGCATTATTTATGGAAAATGAGACAGTCTGTGTATACAATATTATCAGGAGGTGTGAGACGAGAAGCAGGAGCAGGGGGAAACAAAGGATCAACGTCAGAGGCGTCGTTCAGTGAGATGTTGAAAAAGAGTAGTAGTATGAAGAAGGTGGTAGCAGAGTCATTTGATGCAACCGAAGGAAGCAAAGGTGGTGGGAAGAAGAAAGGGAAGAAAGGAAGGCAGATAGATCCAGCTCTTCTCGGTTTCAAAGTCACTAGCAATCGCATTCTTATGGGCGAGATACACCGTGCTAATGATTTTTAAGTTTTTTTTCTTTTGTACAAAATCTTTACATGTAAAGATTAGCTAAAGATGTAAAGATTAGCTTCTCAGAATTAGGCGTATAGGTCCTTTTTCATACACATTTCTTCCATCACATTAGAACACAGGCAATAATAATGTTCAGTCTTTTAGCTCTCTCCCTCTGGTTCAGAATTTGTTAGGTTCGTGTTCGTTACAATGTGTCCTCTACTCCATCTGGCAAGTGTGATAATTTACGCTGGGAACGAACTTACTATTTCATAGTAAACACTAACACAGTTTAAAGTGTTAAAAGGAGGATGCTAACACTAACACAGCTTTTGCTATTTCCCTCAAGTAGAAGTAGAAGATGGAGCAGCTAGTGAGCATGGGTTTCCCCAGCGATTTAGCCGCCGAAGCTTTATCAGCCACCGGCGGTGATTCCATCCAGAAAGCCACTGACTGGATTCTCTCCCACCGCTCTCCCCAACCAACCACCGCCTCGTCACAGCCCAAACTCGACCGCTTCCTCCGCCCCAATCCCAAAACCTCAAGTCCCGTCGCGGCTGATGATTCCAGCAAGCGCCCCAATTCCAAAACCTTATTCCCCGTCGCGGCAGATAATTCCAACAAACGCCTTAAGTTATCATCATCCAGCTCCCGCCAACACCAGCCATTATCGGAGCGTATGCGTCCTCGCATTCTCAACGACGTTGTAGGTCAAGACCATCTCCTCTCGCCGGCTTCTCTCCTCCGCTCCGCCGTAGACTCCAATCGTCTCCCTTCCATTATCTTCTGGGGTCCACCTGGAACAGGGAAGACCTCAATCGCCAAGTCTCTCATCAATTCCTCTAAGGATCCTTCTCTGTATCGCTTCGTCTCTTTATCTGCAGTCACTAGTGGAGTTAAAGATGTTAGAGATGCTGTTGAAAGTGCCAAGAAGCTTAATCTAGAAGGTAAGAAGAGAACTGTGTTGTTTATGGATGAGGTTCATCGGTTTAACAAGTCACAGCAAGATTCATTCTTGCCTGTTATTGAAGATGGTAGTATTCTCTTCATTGGTGCCACCACTGAGAACCCATCTTTTCATTTAATCACTCCTTTGCTCTCTCGTTGTAGAGTTCTTACTCTTAATCCCTTGAAACCTAATCATGTTGAGACTCTTCTTAAACGAGCTGTAGAGGATTGCGAGAGAGGACTCTGCAATAGCGTTAAGGTTAATGATTCTGTTATTGAGTTTTTGGCTAACAACTGCGATGGTGATGCACGTGTTGCGTTGAATGCTTTGGAAATCTCAGCTACTATGGCTACAGCTCGAGCTGGATCCGATGCTGTTGTGTCTATTGATGATGCAAAGGAAGCTCTTCAGTGTAAACATTTGGCATATGACAAGGCAGGGGATCAACATTACAACCTCATAAGCGCACTTCACAAGTCTATGCGAGGAGGAGATGCTAATGCTGCAATCTACTGGCTGGCTAGAATGCTTGAGGGTGGTGAAGAGCCGCTTTACATTGCGAGGAGGCTTATAAGATTTGCAAGCGAGGACATTGGCCTTGCTGATCCTTCAGCTCTTACACAGGCGGTTGCTTGCTATCAAGCTTCACATTTCTTGGGTATGCCTGAATGCAATGTAATTCTAGCTCAATGTACCGCTTACTTGGCATTGGCTCCTAAATCCGTTGCAGTTTACCGAGCAATCGGAACTGCACAGAAGGTTGTGAAGGACTCGGTTGGACAGAATGAAGGAGTGCCTATACACCTTAGGAATGCTCCAACCAAGTTAATGAAGGATCTTGGCTATGGGAAAGAGTATATATATCCTCCCAATGATCCTTCTTCTGCAGCAGCGCAGACATATATGCCTTCGTCTCTTCTGCACTATAAATTCCTGGAATGGCCAGAAGATGCTTCAGGTGATGTTCAAGATCAAGAACACGAACTCTAACCGCTATTGTTTCTTTCTTTTTTTTTGGTACGTGATGTAGAGAAAATCATGTTCACCAAGTCTTAGCATAGTCTACGGTTTATTTTGTGGTTTGTTTCTTTCATTGAAATCAAAAATGTTGGAAACAATCGGGTAGAAAGAGTAACCCTTATTATTCAAGATACAAAATCGAACAAACCCAAGCCACTTCTATCTCTGTAAGCGAAAGAAAACGCAAGTGAAGAATCAAGAAAGTTTCCATGGTTCCCCATAAGTTAGCACAAGTTAATGAGAATTCTCAGACGTGGATCTATGAACAAAAAATGTTGACTTGAGTCTTCCACTTTTTCACTGATCATGACTTAGGTCTCCCCACTGGACCTTGTGTTTTGCGGCTAGATAATGGGCACCGACTGGACCACGACTTCCATAAGGATAGGATTCCGGGACGGTCTTCTTTTCTTCTAACTCTTTGAGCAATGGAGTGAAGAGCGCCCAAGCAGCATCAAGCTCATCGCTTCTTATGAACAATCTGCGTTCGCCTTCGATCGCATCCAGCAGAAGCCTCTCATATGCATCTGGGATCTCCTTTGAATACCTTCAACAGCAAAAGGGTAAATATGAAACTATATGTAATAGGCAAAAAAGAACACAAGTTTTGATAGAGTTGAGAATTGCATATACAAAGAAGAAACTAAAAGCTCTTCTTTATTATTTCTAAACTCACCTTGTTGAATAGAGAAGATTCAAGTTACTGCGATCTAATCTCATTCCTAAACCAGGGACCTTGTTGTTGATTTTCAAATAGATAGCTTCATTTGGTTGGACGCGGATGACAAGCTCATTTGTGGTACGGTCAAGATCACTACCAGAATTCCGGTTATATAAATTCCCAGGCACATGCCTAAACTGCACCCTTATCTCCGCACTGTATCAATAAATCAAAACACATTACTTATGGAAAACGCAAATCAGAAAGATTGCAACAAAAATCCAAAGTTTGGCACCTTCGGGTGTTTAATGCTTTCCCAGCTTTCATGAGAAAAGGTACACCATCCCATCTCGCATTGTCGATGAAGAGTGCAGCAGCTGCAAATGTCGGGGTCAAGCTACCTTTTGGCACGGTTTTATCATCGGTATAGCCTGGATAAGTGACTCCTCCAGTGGTCTGGCTCTTATACTGTCCTATCACCACATCTTCAAGTTGTATTGGCCTCATTGAACGAAGTACTTTTACCTGAATTGATACGAGCATTTCAATATACCACCTTGAAATCAACCAGTTTATAAGAAAGGGAACAATGGTAGACCTTTTCATTTCTGATATCCTCTGCATCCAAACTAACAGGTGTTTCCATGGCAAAAAGAGCTAATATCTGAAGCAGATGATTCTGCATTATATCTCTTATTATTCCGTAATTGTCGAAGTACCTGAATTCGAAGAATAAAAGAGTGTCAAAACATAGGCTTCAACACAGAAGAGAAACTAAAAGTCAGAGAACAACAATGATTACCCTCCACGTCCTTCAGTGCCAAAATCCTCAGAAAATATAAACTGTACGTCCCTTATATACTGCCTTGACCAAAGCGGTTCAAATATAAGATTCGAGAATCGAAGAACCGACAAGTTCTCAACTAGCTCTTTTCCTAAGTAATGGTCTATCCTGTAAAAATCAATGTTCCATATCAGCTAGGTATCTAAAATCATCATCTTTACAAATCTACAATAACATAAACACAATATCTCCACCTAAATATTTGGTCTTCCTCAAGGTATTGCTTAAGGGACTTTGTTAAAGCAGCAGAGGTTTGAGAATCTCGGCCAAAAGGTTTCTCGACAATGACCCTTGTCCATCCTTTGATAGATGAAGCAGATGAGCTTGCACATTTCACAGCGTCGACAAAGATATTTGGAGGGATCGAAAGATAAAAAAGGCGGTTCGAGAGTCTTCCACCCTGCAAATAGTTATGTGATGGATAAGGATACCAAAGAAGACCAAGCTTTTCTAGTTTTTAATAATTTTTCCAGAAACAATAATAGTTTTCCCACTTCTGTGTCCAGGTGCCATAATCACAACATATCACCTACCAAGGTAACACAAGACCTCAACTAGCCTTTGAGAAAACCAAAAAGCAGAGGAAAACATCAATACCTCATGCTCCTTGAGCTTCTTGTCCAATGCAACAAAATGTTCCTGAGAGTCATATTGGCCCGTATGGTAAAAACATCTCTTGAGAAACTCTTCTATCTTTTCACCACAATTCGCCCTGAAAGATCAGATGAACAGTAAAATCTTAAACAAGCCATCACTGATAAAGTACCAAACTGAAAAGAAACCGTAAGAGCACCTCCAATGGTGGGAGGGAAGGGTTCTTAGGGAGGGATTCTTAGCATTAAAAATTATAAACTGTATCGATAAACGCGCGTTAAGAACCCCTCCTCTAAGAATCGGTTCTTATTTAAGAGTTTTTAGAACCGGTTCTTAACAGAGTTTCTTAAGTTTATTATTAAAAAATGCTAAGAACCCTTCATGAGGTTCTAATGGTTGGAGATGCTCTAAGGACCAATGTCTTGGTAGTTTTGCAAAAGCTACAATAATTCACCTCTTATCAATTCTACATGTGAGTGTTTTGCTAACCATGTCTCTAAGTTCACCATCTGTCATCTTACTCCTTGCATAGCCGAATATCGTAAAATGCTGCAACCAAAAACAGCTTAACCACATCAATCAATAATAACAATCATGAGAAATAAAGAAAGAAAGAGAAGAATCTTCTTACCTCAGGAAGACAGCCTTCATAGTAAAGTGCGAAAAGAGCTGGGAATATCTTCTTCTTGGCAAGATCACCAGAAGCTCCGACCACCGTGATACTAACTGTTGACTGGTTTCCACCACCATCAGACTCTATTCCAACAGTGTCTTCTTCTATTGAAGGAATCGTTAACTTCAGTTCCTCAACCGAGCTTGACTTGATGGCTACAGCACCTAAAACCAATTGTAACCACATTAGAAAACATTACATGCATTGTTTTGTATAAAGTCAGAAACTTTTGCAAACTACTGAAATCAATCCTTTATATATATATCCAATCTTCAGAGCATAAAGAAGAAAACCCAATTGTGAATCCAATTAAAGTTACCATCTTGCACAACAGAACTCTGAACGGAGTTCCTCTGCGATTTAACACATGTGAGCTCATCTAGATTTAGCCTCCCCTGAGGAGAAGCGGAATGGAAGGAGAGTGAGCGGCGAAGGTCACCGTTGATGAGCGAAGAAGAATGATGATTCGACAAGAATGGAGCTGAGGAGGTGCAGGAGCGGTAGCTTGGGCAGGAGAGAGACGAAGAAAACGATGGCATTGTCGAATTTAGAGGAAGTATGGAAAACGGATTTGGATGCAACAATTGCGCTAATGATATGCTATGAGCGAATAGTTAAGGAGGACAGTTGTCGAATTTTGAGCCTTTTGACGTCTCCCAAAGGTTTATGTCTTTGCCAAATTCGTGCTTTTGTTGGTATGGTTAAGTGAAGAGGTATTTGCAAATAATAATAATATTTTTCAATTTACAAGTGGTCTGGCTTTTGCTTTCTATTTATTTTCAAGGGTTTACAACTACATACATATTGTGTTTCCCTTTAACCAAATGATCTATATCTCATTAGTTGATGATGATATATCAAATATTCCTGGATAAATATCTGTTGGGAGAAAAAAAATCTCAACAAGAATTTACCAATTTTCACTATATCTATATATCAGTTTTTTTTTTTTTTTGTTAAAAACCAAAAAATCGATGAAATAGCATCTCTCAGTTGATTTAATAATAAAAATGAATCTCTAAACCATTCAATATCTCAACTCATTGGCTCACAATTTTACTAACAAAAATGTATCCCTAAACCATCCAATATCTCAACTTATTCTCCAAAAGATAATATATGAAAAAAAAAAAAAACAAGTTTACTTGAACTCTTGAAAACGGTAGGTAAACACTTTCAACTCATTCCGGAACACCCCCCCCCCCCCCCCCCCCCAAGGCGTGAATCCCTATGTAAGTCTAGTAAACGTGGAACAGTAAATGTTACTATTGTGTAGAAACTATAAAGGCATCATTAATTCATTATCACTATCAGTTGAGTCTAACATGCATGTATATAGTAGGCATGACACGCTGCACAAAAAAAATCTGCCAAGTCGGTATTAGCGACATCAAGTCACATTCGTAAAAGTACCCTCGATTATGGCAGTTTTTGGAAATGGTTTAGTCAAACCTATGAACCGATCTACAATTCAAATTTTATATAAACTTAAAAAAAAAAACCATTTTCATTTACAGAACATTCCACTCGTTATCTCCACTTTCCAAACTTATGTTCAACCTTTGGAGTTTGGATCTTCCAGACGTGATTCTCTTTTGGAAGATCTCAATCTTCTTAAAAACTTTTCTTTTAAATTATTAAAACAGTATAACAATATTTATCTCTATGCATGCATAGCCTATTTTAATCTTGTAATTGCTAACTACTTGTTTGTTAAAATGAAGAAAACGAATGGCAAAACAAAACAAAAATCAATTCAATTTTGTGTAAACTATTAGAGGTGGATAAAGTCAAAATTTGATCCGAGATACAATCTGTTTTACTCCAAATAAAAAATGCAAGATATACAAATTACAATTAACTATTTTACTCTTTTGGTTTTTTAATAACTTATTGATTTTTTAAACGTCTATCATAAGTTGTTGAATTTGTCAAAAAGAAGGAATTTATTTTGAAAAGGGACGTGAGTCATACGCGATAGAGGTGGACCGTAGATAATAGATATAAACAAATGTGAGTAAAATAAAATAAAACACGAAACATGAAAACTAAGGCTATACTCTGTTTCTTCTTTATCTTCGAAAGCCATTCATTAATTACAAAGAAAACCATCTCTCCTCTCATTCTGTAAAAATGGTTTGTTGTTCATCAAAATCAGCCATGAAAGCAAAGAAGAAAGGTAAAGTGCATCCATCTCCTCTTCCACCTTCCATTCATGGAGATGACTCTCTCTCTGTCTTGAAGCTTTTTCCCACTGTGATTCTTGTTCTTGTCTCGGCTCTCTCGGCCGAAGATCGGGAAGTGCTCTCTTACTTAATCACCAGGTCACTCAACTCCACAGCCTTCACAACCACTGAATCTAGCAAGAAGAATAAGAAGAAGAGAAGTCATAAATGGGATTGTGATTGTTTCGATTGCTACACAAGTTACTGGTTTAGATGGGATTCTTCACCTAATCGTGAGCTCATCCACCAGATCATAGACGCCTTCGAAGATCATCTCACAACCGGCGAGAACTCAGCAAAGAAATCCAACAGCAGAGCTGGAAACAAGAAAGAGATCAAAATGGAAGAAATGATGGAGCCCACCGTGACTTCCGATGATGTTTTGCCTGAGACATTAGATGAAACTGAAACATCGATGAAGATAGTGAATGGACACAAGGGTCTTGCGAGGAAGGTGTTACCGGACGTGTTGAGTTTATTCAATTCACGTTTTTGGAGCTTTTGGAATCCCAACGCTTAAGGCAATAACCAATAAGGCATAGCTCAAAAGCTTCTTTTGTTTTTGTAAAAATGTTGTTTCTTCTTTGTCTTTTGAATCCAAAAACAAAAAGTGAAAGACTTGTTTGCCTCAATACATGTATAATTATCAATATTCCACCTGGTTTATGTTGTATACTTTTTTTTTTTATTATTGAAAATGCAAAAATATAATCTGTTTTTGTTGAGAGAATCTTTAATTTTCTTAAGGGTTGGTTAGTGATATGTTCCGTTTTTGACACATTCTAACCATGATTTTTAGAGTCTTTTAGAGTCTTTTAGTTCTCTATCAAGTCTTTACAGGTTTTAGGTAGTTTTGGGATGAAAACGTGGATTTGGAGATGAATGATCATGCTAAAACTTCAGAAGTTTGCAATCGGATGAAAGACTTTTCATGAACCGATTTTGATGAATTTTGGAAACATGATAGATACGGGAGTTAGATTTCATTTTAAAGTGGTTTGAAGTCAATCCAACGGTGCTATCAAAAGGTATGCCAATTTTCGTAAAAGAAGTCTAGTATGACGAGCAGATGAAGCAGGTGCAGACTTCATAACATATCGATCGTCCACCACTAGATCGATCGATCCATTACATGAAGAATTACCATGAGATACCAGATCGACCGATCCAGTCCAGATTGATCATTCCCGCTTCAGATCGACCATTCCAGCCTTAAACGACAAAAACGCAGAAAAAAAAAAAGAAATTTTGACCCAAAACATATTTTAACCTATTTATTCAGTTTTCAACAATTTTGTATGCTACGCTTCATTTTCTATCCAGACTTATTGTTTTGGGGAGAGGAATCTCTTATTCTACATCTCTGAGAAGGTTTCTAAACCCCTTTGGATTTCTATTCTATTGATTATGAGTTTTTCTTTATCTCTTTATGTTCTCTCTGCTTCCACGTCTGAGTGGATACACAGTTAGGCTTAGAGTTTTCAAAAAAATTTATGAATCAATGAATTGGGCATAGATAGGGAATCATCTTATTATATCTTCATCTATTGTTGATCTCATTACTGGAATTAGATTAGCTACCTAGTTTATGATCTTATGTTTAATCTATTCATCAAAAGTGTTATAGAATGCTTGAAAATATCATATATGAGCGGATCGTCCTTAGCTAACGAAAGCTGATGCTAAGGCAATCCGTGAACATATTAAACCTGCTCGTTAATGCTTGTTTGCAATTTTAAATTCAAACGACAGTTTAGACACTTAAGTTGTTAGATAAAGTAATTGATACCATGACAGTAGATTGGTTATACATTGATCTTTGAGTTGAGATTATGCTTATATAATCCCTGAATAATTATCTGATTCATGATCTCTTAATTTCTGCGAATATCCCTTGTCCTAGCGCATTTTAATTCATAGTTTACATCGTATTTTATTTGTTGTTTTCATTTACATCACAATCCGAAATCATATTATTGTTTTACCTTAATTTCAATCTCAAAGAATTGTTGTGTGACAATTGGTATTTGTGGATTCGTTCCCTACATTGCTACAATATTTGTTGTGCACTTACAGTAATTTATCTAGGGTTAAAACTTTGTGTATTAGTTACCTTGTTGAAATTGTGATAAAATTCTTCAGACGTATGCATATTCTTTCTCCCTTTGGGTTGGTGGTAACAACCTCACTCTCTCTCTAAGTTAAAAGCAGAACATTTATAGAATATCAATTTATTTTTGCTTAGGAACAAAGTTTTAGGGATTAGGTAGGTACATAGTTTCGGAAGGCGGCCCAACAAAGATGTCTTTGTTTGATTAGGCACTTCTCAAATAGTGTATGTAGATATTTTCAGCAACTAATGTATAGTTTATTTTCTTGTTTATGCATATCCCAAATTTAGATGATTTGGGAAAAAAACCTTTGCCTATCATGTTATTATTTATGGCTAATGCTTTTTCCACTACAGATTTGGTCCTTTTATTTAGCAAAAGTTCCTTTCAACCTCGAACATTTTTATTTAAAAAATAGCTAAATCTTAGTTATATATAGGAGGAACCTTTAATCTTGCAAAGCTTTTCATATTGATTCACAAGACCATAACTCATGATTACGAGGAAAACTCTATAAACCTTTAGCAACAAAAGTCACATAGTGTTAAGAATATACAGTAAAACCTCTATAAATTAATCATGTTGAGACCAGAGAATTTTCTTAATTTATAGAGGTTATTAATTAATCGATAAATTAATAATTATTAATTTATAGAGAGTTTTTCCAAATAAAAAAAAATATTATATAAAAAATAGAAAAATGAAAACAATACTTCGATGTGTTTTAATGCATTTACACATTAGAAAATAATTATTGCATATACAAATTTTTTAATAAATTTTGATGCAATTTGAGAAGATAATATCATATATTTTTGATATTGTAAGAAAAATAGAAATAAACTCCAACAAAAGTACAAATTTACGAATAAATAAACAACATTAGAATCATATTTCACTAAAATATTTTATATATATATATATAATAAATTTATATGATTATTAATTTATGTTATTAATGGGACCATATATTTACATAGAGATTTCAAAAAAAATATTATCTTATCGAAATATGTCAACTATTACATCGGTCCAACTCAAAACGGAATAATTTATTAATTTAGATAGATTATTAATTTATCGAGTATTAATTTATAGAGGTTCTACTGTATAATCTTTGTGATACGTTGTAATTTTGTCATTGTTCTCAAGTTCCATTTCAAGTTGGTCAAAGTCTTATGAATATAAACTTTATTTGAATTACCAAAAAGTTGACCTCATGGTCATGGGCATCTTCTTAGAGAATATTCTAAGGCCTTTCTCGGCCCAAAAAAAATAGATGAGAAAATAAAAAAATTGTTTCTCAAGTCACTTGAGGAACACCGTCGCATCGAGAAGAAAAATTTGCGCCTCTCTTCCTCTCTATCTCTGCTCCGCCTCTCTCCGCCGTCGCAAGAGCACATCTTTATCGCCGAGACCTTTCTGTAGCTCCTCTCCTAAATCCTTCTTCGATCTTCGCATGCGGCTTCCTCTGTAATCTTAGTCTTTCGTCTTACAAGCTTGCAGGAATGGCTCTTCCGCTCGGAAAGCTCACAATCCTCATCGGTGCAGGTCCGTGCATTACTGTGTGGGGGGGGGGGGGGTTTCTTCTATTTCTGAATAATTGGTCGATGCTTGAATACTCCTCGGGTTCTGATTTTGATTTCTTGATGGGTAATTGCAATAAGAAGATGAGAAATTAGGGTTTTTGATAAACCCTTTGATTCCTGTAGAATGATGACTGTTGCTTAACTGTCTCTCAATCATCGAGTCTTCTTTAGCAAGAAGTTTAAGGCTTTTGATCTTTAATTGTACTAACTGGGTTGGTTTTCATCTGTGGCGTAGTATCGGAAACTGAACAAAGAAGGATAGTTTTTATCTCATGTAAGAGCTAGGGGAGAATTTTTGGCTTTCTCGGAGAAGATTTTTATGTTTAATTTCGTTGTGAATGCATTAACAATGATAGTTTTTACCCATTTTTATCTTACTGTATCTATGAACTTGCTTTTACTTTAGGTCTTGTTGGGTCAGTGCTTGCTAAAGAAGGGAGCTTACCTGATGTATCTAATTTCGTCTCGGGTGCTTTAAAGGTATAGTTTTCTATGTCACCCAGCTTCTGACTTCAAAAATAGTTAAGCTTTGAAATCCCTTGTGTGGATGATGCTGTTTGGAAAAATGGGGTAATGGTTTATTTCTCTTGATAGTTGGTATTTAGGCAACTGAAACAAGAAGAACCTAGCAAACCAGCTAGCAAGCCCCACGATGACATACTTATGGCCCAGGTTGGTTTAAAATTAAACTTCTTATTGACGAGGACAAGTTATTAAGTAGAACTGGATAAGATAGACTTGTGGGGTACTTAGATTTACTTGTCTGATCTACATTTCTTTTGTAGGTTAACAGTCTTAGGCATGAAGTGCAGTTGCTATATTCAAAAAGTCCTATCACAATTGTTACGACAGGAGGATCAGGTCTTTTTTATTTTGAAGTTTTGTATTCATTTCTGTTCTATTCTTCTACCTTAAAAATCTGTGAAAAATGACCGAAATGGTTTGGCTATTATACTGATAGACACTAGAACCTTTCTCTATCTTTGACATTTGCTTTTATTTTTCTGGCCTTGGTTTTTGGGAGTTTCTTTCAGGCTTTTTTCTTCCTTTGCTACTTTTTTTTCTGCATCAAAGAAGACAGCCTTATGTTCTAATCTTTTCTTAGCAAGTCATTTTAACGTGACATCATTCTTTGTTTACTGTTAATCGTAGCTTGAAAGCAAATAGTTAACAATATCCTTCAATTCTCAGGTGGTAAAAAGTATGGTTACATCATTATAATTGGGGTGATAAGCTACGGATATGTATGGTGGAAGGTAATAATAGTTACTTGCTCGTTTGAAGTGCTGTTGGCTAGGCAAGATTTTGTATTTTGGAAAACAATTCAATTGGTTCTCCTTGCCATCTAATTTCTTCTGCAACATTCTCAGGGCTGGAAACTTCCAGATTTTATGTTTGCTACAAGGCGCAGCTTATCAGATGCATGTAATAATGTTGGCAACCAGATTGATGGGTTTTACTCATCCCTCTCGGCAAGTTCTTACTTCCCTTATTTTCTCTAGTGCTCTTAAAGACTGTTCGCTTACTATTTTTTCTTGATTTGACCAATGACCTCTGTTCTTATCAGTTATGATGGTTCCTTTTTTGAGCTAATCCATCCAAATGATCTAGTACATGTTTTAAATGACAGAACATCAATTTTGTCTCTCTTAACATTTCATTACAGGGTACAAAACGAGAATTAAGTTCAAAAATTGACGGGATGGGTCGTAGTTTGGATGCAAATACAGAAATTATTCAAGAAACAGGACGAGAGGTATGTTAGATTGAATGTACACAGATACTTCTGTTTCACTGCGTGGTCAAGGCTTTATGATGATTCTACCTGCTTTCTTGATAATTTAATATTTAGGTGACTGAACTACGGGAAGGTACAGAAAATATGAAGGATGATGTTAGGCTTGTTTTTGATGCTGTTGAAAATCTGGTGAGAAAACTTAGTGATTCCATATATGTTCACCAGTTTGTTCTCCCTAAAATCAAATAAAGAGAGGTGATCTTCATAATTTTCAGGCAAGCAAAGTCCATCGTATTGAGGGAAATCAGGTAACCATTTGTAACAGTTGTAGTTGGAGAATTGTTTAGTTCATCAGGCATTGTGTTAATTGAATTCTTTGCCATCCATAAAGGATATCACGCTTAGAGGAGTTGGGGCTCTGCATGCTCAGTGTAAGGAGAACACAAGAGTTCAAGAGTCCAAACAGGCATGAGCCTTCTCCATGTTGCAGTACATTTTAGGGAAATGACCACATAATCTACATGTTCATCTTATTTACCCAGACTTCTTTTATGTTTAGGCATTGCCGTCAACTCCATCAGTGCCAGCTCTTGAGGCAGCTCCTACGACACCAGCGTCAAGGGTAAATGACTAAATCTTTTATCTGGTCTCATGATTAATTTTAGCTAGTTTATTGAGATCGTGACTGATCTTACTCTGATCTATTGCTTATATTTCTCTTTGGTGTTTTGATGTTAACAGACTTTGTCTTTGCCTCCTGCTTCGCCCCGTGAATCCCAGTCGCCTTCAACTTCTAATGGAGCTCAACAGGTTTTTTCTCTCTCAAACTAGAGTTTTGGATTAGAAACTGACCTTGGTTTTAGTGAATACTGACCTTACATTTGGACAGTCGCGTGGTCCACTTCAGCACACTCAATCCATGTCTGGTTTGAAGGTAAATATTATTTTCCTCTTCCCTTTACCTCAAGTCTCAACCATCAATATGGGTCAAACTTAAACTAAAACAATATTTTATAAACTTGGGTCTCAGGAGTTAAGCGAAAATGGAACACGTTCTGGAGAAACCACGGGAAACACGAGTTCAGGCCTGTTTAGTATGTTCTCAATGCCGAGAATAGGGAGGACTCGTAGTGTGGTGAATACAGTGCCTACTAACTCGATTGGACCCCAATAGTGGCTTGTCAATAAATACTGAAGAGAGAATTTGATCATTCAAATATGATTGATCAACAAGCCAGGAATGGGGTATGTGGTAGTAGAGAGGGTTTGAATAGATTATGCTGCGTCTATGCTCAGTCACTTGCTTAGTGGAGACAATGTCATAAATGGTGCATAATTTTTGTAGGGATGCAGCGTAATATTTAATTGGGTTATATATGTCACAATTAATCAGTTGGTTGCTCTACCCTTTTGAAATTCAGTTTATACATATATAAGAGGTCGACGACGGTTTGGTCTGGCCGTCTCTCTTCTTTTTCCTTTTTTTTATCAAATAAAAATACTGGTCCATTATATTGTTTCTATTCTACTAATGCGTGCAAGAGTACTTGTGAAATGATAAGAGGTTGTATCATGTCATCTTTGATTAAGTTAATGTGAGAGTTGTGAAGTGATAATACTTGAGCTCATGTTCCTGCATCAGACTCCACTTGGGTTTTAGAGAATTTTCCCTCAAATGTTGCAACTTCTCATTCTCCAAAAAAAAAAAAAAAGAAACCATTAGAACATTTGAGGTTGCAACATTAGCTTCTTCCTTTTCAGCTCAAATCTCTAAATTAGCTCATAAGACCGTGTTCATGTACAGCAAGCTTCCTTCAAAGTCTCGCCTTGTGTAAGATGGGATGCATTACGCCAATCTTTCCACTCTCTTATCTTGTTAGGATCGAGAGATGAACATTTTGAGTAATCACTGATTTCTCCTTCAACTTTGATTTTAATAACCATTTTCGAATCAACCTCATAAATGTTCTCAATGACCAAAATCATGGCATTCATTGGTGATATATCATTTTTTAGGGTTTGCTATATCTATTTTGGCTCGTTAACATGGTTGTTGTTACTCTCCATCTCCATTTGAAGAGTATTTTTCAAGTTGTTATATCCCTCTTTAACTCTGTAACTTATTTTTCAAGTTCTTTAATGTTTTATCCCTTTTTAACTCTGTAACTTATGGTTGTTTCACCATATAGATACGCTCTCCAAATGTCAAGATAACTTTTAATCTCTTGTCATCATAGTAGCTTTGATATCCAAAAGAAAGAAACCATCCAACAGTTAAACATAACTGTGACGTAAAACCCGTTTAAATAGAAGCTTCATCCCTACAAAGATTATGTCTCCATTCACATGCAAAAACAGCAAAATCTAATCAAATCCTCAACTAGATACACATGCCCACTTTGTTAATCCTAATATTTAAACGAACTCTTTCTCTCTCTTCAGTTAGTAGGCACTCTGTTGACCGCACTATGAGTCCGCACTATTCTTGGTATTGAGAACCTACCAAACATGCCCGAACTCGAGCCTGATCCACTGATTCCACCAGAGTATGTTCCATTTGACATGGTCTTGCAGCTGCTAGAGCTTTCACTTATGTCCTAATAACCGAGTTTACAGAAGACTATTTTAGGTTAGGTTTGACACAATATGATGCTCAGAATTTGAGGGATAGGGAAGAGATCAAGAATATATACCTTTAAACCAGATATAGATTGAGTGTGCTGAAGTGAACCACGTGACTGTCCAAATGAAACGTCAGTACTCTGTACAACGAAATTTAGTTTGTAATCAACAACTCTGATTTAAGATAGAACAAACCTGTCGAGCTCCATTAAGGGTTGAATGCGACTGGGATTCACAGGGAAGAACAGGAGGCAAAGACAGAGTCTGCTTACATCAAAACACCAGAGAGAAATAATCAATAGAACAGAATAAAACCAGTAACAATCCCATTGACGTGATGAACGGTTGAAATTTACTGTGAGACCAGATAAAAGATTTAGTCATTTACCCTTGACGCTGGTGTCGTAGTAGCTGCCTCAAGAGCTGGCACTGATGGAGTTGAGGGCAATGCCTAAACATAAAAGAAGTCTGGGTAAATAAGATGAACATGTAGATTATGTGGTCATTTCCCTAAAATGTACTGCAACATGGAGAAGGCTCATGCCTGTTTGGACTCTTGAACTCTTATGTTCTCCTTACACTGAGCATGCAGAGCCCCAACTCCTCTAAGCGTGATATCCTTTATGGATGGCAAAGAATTCAATTAACACAATGCCTGATGATTCTCCAACTACTACTGTTACAAATGGTTACCTGATTTCCTTCAATACGATAGATTTTGCTTGCCTGAAAATTATGAAGATCACAAGATCATCTCTCTTTTTTTTTGCTTTTAGGGAGAACAAACTGGAGAATATATTTATATGCAATAGTTCAATTTTCTCACCAGAGTTTCAACAGCCTCGAAAACAGACTTGACGTCATCCTTCATAATTACTGTACCATCCCGTAGTTCAATCACCTAAACATTTTGATAGATTATAAAGAAAACAGTGAGAATCATCAGAAAGCCTCGACAACACAGTCTTGGTGTACATTCAATCTAACATACCTCTCGTCCTGTTTTTTTGAATAATTTCTGTGTTTGCATCCAAACTACTATCTATCCTGTCAATTTTTGAACTCAACTCCCGTTTTGTACCCTGACAAGAAATGTTAACAGAGAAAAATTAGACGAGTATTGATCTTCTGCACTTGATTCGAGTTATACTAAATTGTACAAGATCCTTTGGATAGATTAGGTAACGAAAGAAACCATCATAACTGATAAGAATAAAGTACAGTGGTCAATTCAAGAAAAGTTAGTAAGCGAATAGTCATTAAGAGCACTAGAGAAAATATGGGAAGTAAGAACTTGCCGAGAGTGATGAGTAAAAACCATCGATCTGGTTGCCAACATTATTACATGCATCTGATAAGCTGCGCCTTGTAGCAAACATAAAATCTGGAAGTTTCCAGCCCTGACAATGCTGCAGAATAAATCAGTGAATAGTAAGTTTTCAGAAAAGAGAAAGAAACTACAGACAAATAACCCAGGTCTTATTGGCAAGGAGAACCAAATGAAATGTTTTCCAAAATACAAAATCTTGACTAGCCAACAGCAATTCAAATGAACAAATAACTATTTTTCAGTAGGTCAGTTATGGTGAAGTATTATTACCTTCCACCGCACATAACCGTAGCCTATCACCCCAATGATAATGATCAACCCATACTTTCTAGCACCTGTGAATTGAAGGAAAACGTTAACTGTTTTCTTCCGAGTTTCGATTAACAGTAAACAAAGAATAATGCTTAAAAGAAAAAGCCACTAATCAGGACATAAGTCTGTATTGTTTGATGTGAGAAAAGTAATAAAAGAGAAAGAAAAAAGAAAAAACAAGAAATGGGATTTCAAAAACACTGTCCAGAAAATTGGTGTGCAAAACCATCTCCAAGTTTCATTATCAAACCAACATTTTCACTTTTAGTGCAGAAGAGTAATACAAAACTTAAATATATAAAAAAAATAATAATAATAAGAAACCTGATCCTGCTGTTGTAACGATAGTGATAGGACTGTTTGACGTCAGCAACTGCAATTCATGCCTAAGAATGTCAACCTACAAAACAATAAGAGCTCAGGTAAGAAACTATTGATTCACAAGAAATCAAAGTCCTCAGCAAGTCTTCTATCAGATAGCTTATCCTAAGCAAATAGATTAATGTCAAACTAACCTGTGCCGAAAGTGCATCATCGCGGGGCTTGCTACTTGATTTGCTCGGTTCGTCTTGTTTCAGTTGCTTAAATACCATCTGTCAAGAGAAACAAAACCATTGCCCCCCCCCCCCCATTTTTTCAAACCAAAACCATACGCACATGGAAATCTCCAAGCTTTTGCAGCAACACAGAAATTTGAATACCTTAAGAGCTCCCGAGACCAAATTCGAGATATCTGGTAATACCCCTTCTTTAGCAAACACAGACCCAACAAGACCTAAAGTAACATTTGGCAAACACACACAATTCAGTAATTGAAGTAAGTTGTTGGATGAACATTAAGCTTGTATACTTAAATTCAATCAATTCCCAAAATTGTAACAGGTGAATAATCATTCTCTATAATCCGAATCCAATATGACACTTATGAAAACTACAGTGAAACACCAAAAGTCTTAAACTTTGAAGTCAAGTCAAGGACACTGAACTTTTCTACAAGAGCCAAAAGGGTTTATCAAAAACCCTATTTTCACCAATAGAGAATTGAGGGGAATTCTAGAAATGATCGAATTATTCACTGATAAAATAAATATCCCATAAGTTCACTGACCTGCACCGATGATGATACTTAGCTTCCCGAGCTGAAGAGCCATGTGTCTAGAGACGAGTTTATACGGCGAAAGGACTAAGATGTTAAAGGAAGACGCATAGGAAGATGGAAGAGAGAATTGGTTAGAAGAGAGCCATGGTAAGGTACCGGCGGCGAGACAGAGATGAGCTCTTACGACGACGAAGTGAGGCGGAGAGAAAGACGACGTGCGACTATATTGTTCGCTTCCTTAGGCAACGGAACAGAGTGCTACCAAAATCGAACCGAAATTTTCAGTCAGATTCGGTCTAACTCTGGTCAGACCCGATCCGGTTTGTTAAATACCCTATGAGGTTTATTAGATTTAACGATTTGGGATGATATCGTTTTATTGGATTTAGGCATTTAGCATTTTGTTAACAGGTTTATATTTTGGTGATAAATATTTTTTTTCCCTAACATATGTTAATCTACCGTCATCTTTGAAAATTGTGCATATTGGAAATAAGAGAAAAAAATATCTTAACTATTTTATTTGACGAATAATCCCTCAATTTACTGTTGGTTAAGCATTTTGGACCTGCCATTAATCAACTTTAACGCCACATCTCAAACATCGTCGTTTTTACCATACTCAAATTCTCGAATTCCTCCAAAACTAGTCAAAATCCTCAAATTTAATTTCAACGTATAAACAAGATTACATATATTATTAACTTGGTAAAACGTCATCGCAGCTCATGCTAATCAGCAGCTTGGGAATGGGTAAAACATGATGAATGGACAATATGTAATGATATGTAATGTGATAAGTCTCTAGGTAGCGGCTCCGAATGATGGTACTGTGACGGGTAGGAACGAACCCGGTGATGACTCGAACCGGAAACATTGAACGGATGGTTGGATGGATGGGACGACAGTGATGCCTCAAACCGAAGAACCACAATGAAATGGAGATGGAACAAAGGTGGAATGCTAACCGGCCACACGGATTATGGTGAGATACGTGATTAGATTTGAACGATGATCCGAGCCCGGCTACAAGATCATCGTCATAACGACTTAAAAGCTAAGCAGCTCGATTAAGTTAGAAAGAAAATGGGTATAGGAAAATATGTTTATTCATGCTAACCTTATTACAAGGTGGGATTTCGAGTTTATATAGCCGAGGCCTTCTAGGGTTACAAAGAGAATAAAACCGAACGTGTCCTTAGTAGGACTACGTACATAAGATGGGTAAATAGTAAAGAAGGGAGGTTCGGTGAAAGCGGTAAACCTCCTAAAGATAGATATTACACCCAGTAATTATCCTTATGTGTCATGGGTATTTCCACGAAGGATAATTACATGGGGTCAGATATAATGCACCAAGTCGAATCGCCTCATTAAAAATCTCTCGGTAAACCACTTTGGGATAAACTCGAATAAGGAAAAAGAGTGTGATCGTCCTTAGCGATTTACGTGTGCGTTTTCACCTAGTAATGGTGAAAACACTAAGGGTCAAAACCCTTGCGTCCTCGGCGACCATGGGATCGATGACCGGGTCTCCTTGTCCGATTGGTGTCCCTTCTAAGGTTTGCTCTATGAATGTGTTGAATCTGGTCCGGTAGCGTCGCTCTTTATCTCTCTTGATGCCCCCTTGTGGAATGTTGGGTGCCATGAACTTCCGCGTAACTTCGGTCTCAACCGGTCGTGCAACTTTGGTGTCGTCCGGATGGTCTTCCGGATGTTGGCTGGTAGCTGAAGCCGTATCATAAATGTGTCAGGTTTAAATTTGACAAATTCTTAAGGTTCATTGATCATTACCATGCAAGCAAATACGTTGGCGACTAAAGGTAGTTGGGTTTTGTCGTTAGTGCCCCTCAAAGTTTATGCTCCAATAAAACAAATTTGTGTCACAATATCTAATGGTAATCATAATAAATATTGATTTTTAACACTTTATTATGGTTAAGTCATATATAAATTAAATCCTTTAAAGTTATGCGTTTGTTGCTTTCGAGAGAGCAAAATGTGAACACGAGCCAAAGTTTTGATCAAACCCCTACAACGCCAAGGGTGACATTAGAGACGAATTGGAGTTGCTTGTTCCGTCTAACACGGCAAAGCAAACCCTACAAAATCACTCTGCATTTGTGGAAAATTCAAATGCCAACTTCTTCCAATTTTAGAACGATACATTCACGAAAAGAAAATACACTTGACCAACAACAAAATGAAGATACCAAATAAGGGAAAATGAACAGAGTAAAAGAGAGACAAAATTGGAAACTTCTTCGAATGCATGTGTGTGTATGTCTACCAAAGACTTGCATGATGAAGTTTATGTTTGCAATCAAGGACTCTAGTAGACATTATACTTTTGGATCAGAATTTAGAAACGAGTAGACGACAGACTAAAGAAAGTATTTGGCGCTAATAGAAGGTAAAGAATAAGTTCAAAAAGTTTGTTGGGGCCATGAGTCTCGTTAATCTTAATTCTTCTATGTATTATCGAAGAGGCAAAAAGAATTTAAAAAATTGCTGAGGTGTTATAAACATAGAGACTTCTATGGAAGATATTTATATATATTGTCGTTCACTTAATCACTTAATTTACATAATTAAGCCAGTCCTAATAGGTGTTCCGGACAAAAGTGTTTGTTAGTTTGAATAACTACGGGAAACACAGTTACACAAAATAAAAGATAAAAAGTATTTGTTAATTGATTGGTTAATCGTTGTAACGTACAACGCTACAGAAATCAAAATCCTGCTAGTTTATAAGTTTTCTACAGACTTTCTTACTCAATGAGGTTGCTATGAAGCAATCGCCTTAACATTACCCCTAATTTTGTATTAAAGCTTCAGTAGAATCAGTCCTAGTGATAATCTATTAATCATTAATAATGGTTGAGACCTTGTTCCAGTGTCTATTATGTCAACCTCTATATAAATCTAAGCAAATTTTCTTGTCCAGAGGATGAATAACCAATTAGGTAGAATACATTTTAAAAAACTTACTTTTTTGTTGTTTTTTTTTTGACAAATTAAGTTCCAAAAAAAAAAAAACTTGCTTTGTTTTTTCTTATAGAACAGAAAACTAGTCGATCGTTGTATTTTTTTTAATGGGTAGTTGATGATATTAAAAAAAAAACAGTAGTATATAGGCTTTGGCTGAGAAGATCCGGGTACGAGTTAAAAATATGCTTGTTTGCATTTCCATCAAAGACAACAATATGTCTTCGAGTTTGTTGGTGATCAGATCAAGAGATATATTTCTTTTCTTCCCCATTTGTTTGTTTTAAGTTTTTTTTTTTTTTTTTTTTTTACAATCTGTTAGACAGACTGTTATTCATATTATACATTAATTCCGCTAATGTTGAGACTTGAGAGCGATTGCGAGGTACGTTTTCTCATGTGTACGCTTGCATTTTTCACATGTATATATTTGAAAAAGAAAAAAATGAAGGTTTTCTTTTGGATTACTTTGTTAAAAAATAAATATCTTAACATTTTTGTTTTAAATACTTAGATAAGCTGGAGCTTCTAATTTAAATGTATACGTAGTAAAACACTTTTACGCATCGAGTACAAGTTAAGAACTTCTTTGCACATATCCTTAAAATATTTTGAGATCGTATTGCTCGTTTAAAACAAAAATAAACTTATATATATTATGAGGTTTCTTTTCTTAATTAGTGTGTAAATAAACAACTGTGAGTGTATATATATATATATATATATAAGATCCTTTGTATGATGCATGAACCCTTTTTTCTTGCACGCTGAAAAACTTTTGAATGCATAATGACTATGAGTCTAAGACAACAGTAACTTACTATATATTGCAGGAGAGTGGGGGTGTAAAATGCAGAGACTGGTCCCAAAAAAAAACTTAACCCCACTCAATAAACCCAGACGTGACTTGTTTGACGATAACTCCATCTTTCTATTTTGGGTTACGAGGTCCCCTTCCCATTACGTCTTGATGTTGACCTTGTCCGTCTATATTTAGCAGTTTAATCTGACGGTTCTTATTGCTTCTTCGACCGTCCACGACATTAGCTTAAAGCCGTTCGATTCCATCTCATGCCAATGGACCACATCACCAGTACTTGGCAACTTAGCTGTCGTGTAGGATTTCACGTGGCATTTATTTGTTCTAGTTTGTAGTGCAACCATTGCAACTTGATACGGTCCCCACCGATCACCGTCGTCGTCTCTTTAAGCATCGAGATTCTTCTTTCTTTCCTACGTGTAATAGCATTTTGATTTTGGGAGCTCGTTTATGACCGTTGGATCTCATCTAGGTGGGGCATGTGTGTGTGCTCCAGGGCATATGATCCCAAAAGCCTAAAGAGTATTTCCAAGTGCTTCTTTTTCTCTCTTTTTATATATGCTTTAGACGGAGAAATTTATTCGCCGATATCCACTTTTACGAATTTTATATCTTTACAAGATCTCGTCTTATCACTAAAATATAGTATGCCTTACATGTTGGTTTTTTTTTAGTTGATTTGGGTATTCAGGTGTATGTACATACAATAGTTAAAACTGAAATTATGTAAATGATAATGATACGACTACTAGTATCAGATAATGTAAATATTTCTATACTTTTAATTTTCTTTTTGGATGAATTTTAACTCGTTATTCTATTTAGAGTATATTAATGTGCTTACATATCAATATTTAGGTGTAAATGATTCAGAAAAGATCGACAAAAATTAAACGTGTATTATAGATCAAAATTTGTCGGATAAAATGAATGAACATGCATGGTATACGAAATATCACCCGACTAAGTTTATCGGATAAAACTTTTATTTGATTAATTAGACGTTATCGTAAGAAAATCCTGCGTCGGTTAAATGACAAGTAAAATTGTCCAACAAATATTTAGTGTCACGTAAAAAAAAAAAAAAAAAAAAAAATTGGGGGATAAAAATCTTAGAGAGACTTCAAGAATGTTTTTTTTTTCTTGAAATGTATAACACTTGAAATGTTTATAAACTAAATATAGTACCATTGATGATCTCATACCTTGTAAATCCACCACAAATATTATCTATGAGGAAGATTTGAAAATGTTGGGATATTAAAAAAAACGAA
Organism: Cardamine occulta; assembly: GCA_028015245.1. Classification (NCBI taxonomy): domain Eukaryota; kingdom Viridiplantae; phylum Streptophyta; class Magnoliopsida; order Brassicales; family Brassicaceae; genus Cardamine; species Cardamine occulta. The sequence continues at coordinate 10,154,624 of CM051363.1, forward strand.
GGAAAGAGTACAAAAAGAGAAGGAAAGATAGAAGATATAAATCATAGATGTTTTAACTTCATTGGTATGACATGAATAAATAAACAGTTGAATGTACTTTAGTTTTTCTTTTGTTTTAATGCACATCACCTCTATCAGTTGTCGTCATCTTACATTGAAACTATACGACCAGATCTGATAAGAAGTAAATTCGTACTTGCCTTCCTTTTCTTCACATACCCTTCTATCTAATTTTGATTCTAAGTTAACCATAAATTTTACCTAGATTAAAAGCAAATTTTGTTTTGTTAAATAGATTAAAGCAAATTGAACTATCACAATCTCGAGTTCCACACAGAGACAATATTGAAACGCATGCAAAGTTGCTTAAAATGCTTCTACAATCAAGCGAGATTAGCGTTGATAGAGAATTAATTTGCAAATCTAATTAAGAAAATAAGCTTATAGTTTATATATATAACCAAACAGAATATATGAGAATAATAATGCTATGTTTAGTTTTTCTAATCGAATCATACCTTTGTGTCCATCACCTATTTACCGGTCAACATAAAGCAATTACGTTTTGCTAACAAAAAGCACTAAGAGTTTTGGTCAGACACGATCTCTAACATCGGACGAACCCTAAACTATATCTTATATTCAAAACTCTGTTTATTTTATCCATTTATGTTTTCTTCATATATTTCTGTGTGTCGCATACCAAACTGAATTTATCAACATGGATGTTTTTATATATAGAATACTAGAATAATAAACATTTATATAAGACTATATTGTCAAATTTTTACAGAAGTAATTTAGTTTCACTGACAAAAAATATTTAGGACTATAAATTGGAAAAAGAAAACAAATCTAGCAGTAAGAATATAGATATTTAAAAACATAGATAAATCACAAAAAGGGTGTTTTTTTACTTTACAATTTACACCAATCACAAGGGTAGTTCCGTAAGTTGGAAAAATCGTACGAGGCTTCACCTAGTTAAGGTTAGGTCACATGATTCCCTGAACTCGATTATAAAAGTAAATTTTTTTATAAAAAATCAGGTGGATTTATCAAACCCTACCATCAAGATGTCGACACGTGTCCATACTCATTCATTGCCCTACTCTTTTCTGTTTAGGGTTGCCATCACTCATCACTCACGCGCTCTCATCGTTGCTTCTCCACCGTCGATTAATCTCTCATTTTCAACATCACTCTTATGAAGCAATCGATTAAATATCTGCCTCTCAACACATTAAAACCGTAATAAAAGCTTTAATTTAATGGTTTTAAATGTTAGGGTTTGATTTATGTAAGAATTCCAATTAATCCCCATATAACTCGTGAATCTAAGAATTCCAATTAATCCCCATATAACTCGTGAATCGAAGGAAAAAAAAAAGAAGCATATCCAACTTTCTTTTACAAGGCCAAGAATCACATTTCTCAAAACTAAGTTATTAAAAAAAATGAAAATGAAACCACTAGTAGTGTTGGTGAGAGAAGAACTCAAAAATTATTCTCTACTTTACTAATAATGTATAAACAAGAAATGCACCAAATTTATAGGTTTGAAAATATGTAAGCATGGATAGAGTAATTAACATTTTACATATGCAATATTTGCATAAATCCTATGAGGGCTTTGGTACACAATAATTGGGAGGTATATAGTTGAGTCTGAGAGTATATAGAAAGAGAATATTTCAAGTAATGAAGCTGACATGTTATATGTACTTGAAAGAAGTGTTGTGAGATTGTACAAATGTATAATGTACACACTTTAGAAAGTAAAAATAACATAGAAAAAAAAATAGAAAGAAAAGAAATAGATCAGGCTCATATATATAAATAGAATTGCAAGGGCAGAGAGAGAGAGAGAGAGAGGGAGAGAGAGATTTGGAGAGGAGAAAAGAAAAAATGGGAAGAGGAAGAGTAGAATTGAAGAGGATAGAGAACAAGATCAATAGGCAAGTGACGTTTGCAAAGAGAAGAAATGGTCTATTGAAGAAAGCATACGAGCTTTCAGTTCTATGTGATGCAGAGGTTGCTCTCATCATCTTCTCTAATCGAGGAAAGCTGTACGAGTTTTGCAGTAGTTCGAGGTATTTTTTTACTTTTTATATATAGTTATTTTTGAATTTTATATAAGTGTTACATATACAAAAAATGTGTTGTATGGGTCTGTGATGTGGTTGTGTCGTACGACTTCTATCATTCTTTAAAAGAAGCAAATTGGAAAATATATACCCTTATATATCTGATCATTTTTTGAAAAAGATTATAGCTTTTTTGATATGTTTTTGGTGTTTCTGATGATTTCCATTTTTGTTTTTTTTGGTTTTCTCTTCTGTTTTCTTTCTATTTTTTCTTACATCAAAGTTTTTGTTGCAGGTTTAAATTTTTTTTTTGTTTGTCTTTCCTTAGAATATAGATCGATCTGCTTAATTTATTTACTTGGGAAATTATTTAGGGTTAATATCTCTCTTGGCAGTGAAATGAATTAATTAGGGTTTCTCTTGAATCATTACTTCACATCTTTTGATTAGGGGTCGTTCAATCTGATCAAATCACTCAGTTTTTTTGAAGTTTTGTTTCCATGGCTACCTACTTTACTAAACCCTTAGGGCTTCCAATTTTGGTTTGAATTGACCCCAATTTCAAATTCTTCTAATAAAGTTCCATTGGATCTTTATTTGTTTTCTAGATCAGACTCCCCCCCCCCCCAAATTTTTTAGTTGATTTGAACTTGAATTTTTGAGAGAACCAAAGTTTATTGGTTACTTGTGTAAATTAATTGAAGAAATGATGTTTGTGGTGTTGTTTCAGCATGCTTAGGACACTAGAGAGGTACCAAAAATGCAACTATGGAGCACCAGAACCCAATGTGCCTTCAAGAGAGGCCTTAGCAGTTGTAGCCCTTTCTCTTTCTTTCTTCTAACCCTTTTTCTTCTTCACTTCATTTTTTTCTGCTTAATTTAGCTTTAATTGTTTGAATCCGATGATTAACATGTTAATTTGGTACACACTCCAGGAACTTAGTAGCCAGCAGGAGTATCTCAAGCTTAAGGAGCGTTACGACGCCTTACAAAGAACCCAAAGGTAACTAGTTTTAACCCCTTAGGCTACCTTTAGCTAGAAAAAAAAAAAAAAAAGATTTTTGATGATGAGTTTGAACTTGAAATAGAAATCTATTGGGAGAAGATCTTGGGCCTCTTAGTACAAAGGAGCTTGAGTCACTTGAGAGGCAGCTTGATTCTTCCTTGAAGCAGATCAGAGCTCTCCGGGTACACTTACTTGTTCATATCCTTTTCTGATATATATATATATATCCTAATTCCATATTAATTTATCAAATATGGGTTTAAATATTAATGTTGCAGACACAGTTCATGCTCGACCAGCTCAACGATCTTCAGAGTAAGGTAATCAAAGAATTGAGTGATGAAGCAAATGCCAACTATATCTCATACTAATAATAGTCTAATACTCACTCACTCAAATATCTGGAGCAGGAACGCATGCTTACTGAGACAAATAAAACTCTAAGGCTAAGGGTAATTTTGATATACCTTCTCATCAAACAATAATTAATGCGTTTCGCTTAATTTGGTTATTGATCTAAAGTAACAAGTGCGTATACGTAGCAGTTAGCTGATGGGTATCAGATGCCACTCCAACTCAACCCTAACCCAGAAGAAGTAGATCACTACGTTCGTCATCAACAACAACAGCAACAAGCTTTCTTCCAGCCTTTGGAATGTGAACCCATTCTTCAGATCGGGTAATCTACTCTATTTATACTAAACCAATTTGGTCTTCTTTTGATTTGTTTTTAGCATTGATCTTAGAAAATGAAAATCTTATGTAATAATATGATGGAGCAGGTATCAGACACAGCAAGATCATGGAATGGGAGCAGGACCAAGTGTGAATAATTACATGTTGGGTTGGTTACCTTATGACACCAACTCTATTTGAATAATTTCTTTCTTTTTTTTTTGACAATTTAAGATATGCTACTTCTGGTTTCTATTTTATTATCTCTCTAATGTTTTTATTTCTGTCTTGTGTGCATGTCTGTGTAATGTTTATGCCCTCCTATATAATTCAATAAATTTTCCACCCATTACTCATACACTAGTGTCACGCAACTATATATCTTTTCAGTATGTTTTAAGTATGCTTTCAGCTCCAAATTCTTTTAAATTAATTCCCACTTTATGTTATGTAAGGCTTTGAATAAAATTATAATATAACTAACCATTTTTAAACTATCATATATAGCATAGACTATCTATTTTTTGGAGGCTCTTGTTTAGATTAGATACAGCAACCGGAACAGAAGAGAAGAACTTGTTACCTATCTGTTTTAGAGCAAACCATTGGTTATATATATGCACTATTATCAAAAGAAAAAAAAACATTGGTTATTTATCTTTAGGCCCATCTAATATCCTTATGTTCCATCTTCTATACTATTGCTGTTTTGCATAGGGCCTATAGAAGAATCAGACTACATCAAATTCTCACTCAACTAATAAACTAAAATCAGACCCAACTAAAACGGGAATAGAACAACGAAAAATGATTATCCAAATAGATTTTCACAAGATAAAGATGCGATTTATTATTTTAAAATTTGGCTTATATATCATTTAATTTTTAATTATTATTATCATTGAATCTATCAAATATTTAAAATGCACAATCAGTCAAATCAAATGTTAATTCAATGTCCAAAGTTCCTTGAATAATTTCTATTAATTGTTGATGACAGCTAAATAATTCGTCATTTAGCATAAATGATTTCATAGCTCTTTTCACAAATCCTTTCTTTTTCCAACTCTAGGGAACCGGATTAAGACCTCAGCGATAGACAGTTCAAACTTCAGAGTACAAAAGCCAATTCTCCTAAAAAGCTATTAGTCTTTATTTGATTCAAAAACTTATAACAAGTCAAAAAAGTAAATTAATTTTTTTATTTTTATTTTTGAAAAAAAAGCAAACAAGAAAACGACTTCTCTGGCATGATTGGAACAAATTTATGACAGAAGAAAAAAAAAAAAAAAAGGAAAAAAAGATAAGAATGTGGTAGAAGATAAGGCCTTCTTACACGTCATTAAGGGACCCATACCACCAAATTGTCATTTAACCTCCATTCTCTTCTCATTACTCGCCAGACCATCGCGTATTCGACACGCGCCTTCATCTACTTCGTTGTTTCCTCGTTATCCCAAACACGATTCTGCTTTCTGCATTTTTTATATATAAAACACACAAAAACCAAAAAAAAAAAAAAAAAGTCTTTGAGCTGAGAAATTTCAATCCCCGCGTCTGTGTATTTTGTTTGTTTATTTACCAAATCTCCATTAGACCTTCTTCAACCCTAATCAATCGGCGACTGTTTATCTTTAGTTATCTTCTTCCTCAAGCAAACTATTTTCCTGGGATTTGGAATTATACTGTTTTAAAGATTTTGTGGTGATGACGATGAGAAGGCAACGAGATCAACAACAGTCTAGGGTTTTCTACGATCTATCGGCTCTTGTTTTGAATCTCCTCCGTTCTCCTCCTATGCCGATTTCTATACCTGATCAATTTCCGGATCCGCCGGCTAGAATTCGGTCTCCGTCGTCGCATCGTTTTTCGTCATCGCCTTCTATGGCGCATATTTCACCATCGGGATTCGCGTCGTTGCTTCTTGGCATATCTGTGGCTCTTATGCTCTGTGGATCTGTGACTTTCTTCATCGGTTTCCTCTTGATGCCTTGGGTTTTGGCTCTCATCATGGTTTTTTATGTGGCTGGGATCGTCTCCGCCATTTCTATGGTTGGAAGGTCTGTCCTTTTTTACGTCTTGACGCCACCTTCACCTCCTGGAAAGGACATTTCTGGTAATTTTTCATTAAAATTTGATGGTGCTTTTGATTTCATTGTTGCTTACGTTTCGGATCTGTTTAGATTATCCAAATTTTTGATATTTAATCATCTCAAAATGATTCCACTAGAGATTTGCTTCTTTCCTTATCTTGTTAGAAATGGAGGTTCAAATTGGGAATGATTGGTTTTCTCTAAAAGCAACAACATAAAAATGGAATTTTTTAGGGTTTTGTTCTGTTTTCACTGAAACGATCTCGTTCTTTGGGTCATATGGTAGTGTTTGTGCCATCTATTCATGTTCATAATGTTTGGTTTGATAAAATCATTTTGCAGAATGGAAGCTTTTGTGAAGTGACAAACAACAATATACCATCGGGAAGCTTCAGAGTGAGCAGTACGAAAAAAAGAAAGAAAGAAGGATTCATTATTACACATATCCGATAGAGTTTCTATATGTTCTTTTTATCTTCTTGTATTTTGGGGGTTGGGGAAAATCATGTGGATATTGGGAGTTTTATTTTTTTTCCTTTCTAAAAAGATTTTCTATTTTACTGTTAGAAAAATAGAGAAGAAGCCTTCAGATTTATGCTTTCATGGATGGGTTATATAATTATGTAACATGATTTCTTAAAGCATACAAAGATTTTAGGATTTTCTACTGCTATTGTTCTTTTGGTTTTTGTTTCTCTTCCGGCTTGTTGTCAAACATTGGCTTTCAACTGATTCAATTGAGGAATGCTCGTTGGCAAGAGTTCATTGAAATTAGAAGTGTTTTTGGATGAAGAGTTTAAGAGTGAATAGCTCTGTTATTGTAAACTCTGTAAAAGCTGCTAGAGAATTTGCTAAGGAAAAATCCAGTCGAGACTAAGCTAGATTCATACGGAATCTAGTGAACAGGTTGATTCGTTCATGTCGTTTTGTTTGTTTTCCTTACGTTTCGTGTGAATTCCGATGGAAAGCGAATCAATATGAAGAGTTGAGTTTATTACTGAATTAAAAGTCTACACAAAAAAACTACGTTTCATAGAATTGTGTAAACATCTACTTTTATTACTTAATTAGACTGCATAATTGCACATCTCAATGTCAAAATTTCAATTTCTCAGAAAACGGTGGAGGTGCCGTGCCGTCAACAGATGTCACGTGTCCTGCCACTATCAAAGAATCTCTACCTAAAAAAAGAGAGAAAATAAGCAACACACATCTTTGGAGACGAGCGGCGGAGACGTTAGAGAAGAAGGGCTTGTGATTGTGAGAGTATGGAGTCGAATGAGGATGTTGAGGTTCTGAGCAGAGCGATCGAGAAGCTTCTCGATGAGAAGAGGAAAAGAGAAGCTGCTGGTGATGCCTTCATCGAAGACCACGATGATCAGCTTTTGCTCTCCAGGCTTATCTCTCAGGTATTTGGTTTCTTTCCGATCGGTCTATTTCTTTTTTGTTGATCAATCTGTTGTTGCCCCAACCAACTTTTCTGGGTAATAAGATTGAGTCATTGACTTTTGGGAAAAGCGAACGAGTCTGTGTAATTGGTTCCACTGTGATGAGTGCTTTGGTTTGATGAGATCTGCTTCGCCTTAGCTGTCATGAATCGACCATATACAAGCTGTTTCTCGTTTGTTTTGGTCGTAACGATGCTCCAATTTGTTTGGGTTGGATCAGTAAATAGGAGCTTAGGTGTGAGTGTCTCTTTATTCTTATTTGAACTTTGGCCTTGGCGATGTAATCATGTAACAGTGAGCTTATCTTCTCATCTGATTTGTTTGATGTTTTTCTCTGGATTGAGATGTGTTGATGACCAATTCCCATTTCAGGGCTGATGCTAATTTCTGTTTATAACTTAGTTGGGATCACCAAAGACCAAGGGAGAAACAGAGACCAAGGGAGAAACGGATGGGATAACCAAAGAAGAAGAAGAAGAAGAAGAAGAGGAACAATCGTCAGATGCTTCAGCATCGCAAGGAAAACGCCAGGGCGATAGACGATTGGAAGAGAGCTTAAAAGAAATAGCAAAAGACATCAAGAATGTGAAGAGGCAGAACACAATAACCCATGTGCTACTCTCGGCTGTGATCTTCCTGACATTGGCTTGGCAGGTCTCTGAGTACTCTATGATTCTCATGATGAAAGATAGAATAAGCCACCCGATCAGATCCATTGGAGGTATGCTTAATGGGATCTTTAAAGGTAAGCTGCGTCCAATCAAGAACCAACTTACGGGGACTTTGGCCTCCAAGGACCAAGACAACAATGGGAATGGAACACTCACAGGAGCTCAACTTCAAATGCCCGAGCTCTTGCGAGAATTCGGTTTCGACGATGATGAAGAATAATAGGCTTTCTTTTGTGACTCAATTTTACATACAATCTGCTCATTATTTCTTACTTTCAGTATAGGTAGTGCTTTTTTTATGCGATCAAAATGCAAAAGAAAAGAATAGTTCGCTTTTCCATATGATAAAAGGGTTCCGAAAGAGAAACCATATTCCAAGCAAATCTTTGTTTTAATCCTTAAACAAGTGCGTACTAGATCATGAACCAATACCCGAAAACAAGAGAGTCATCTCAACAAAAGTCACAATGAGCTCCATTGATTAAAAATAAAAAACAAACAGCAAACTTCATGTTCCAATTCTAAAACCCAACTCACGCACCCCCAAACTTCTTCAATCAATCTTGGTTTGTTATAATGGTTCGTAACCCCCACTGGCACCACATTCCTCAGGCATAGTTCAACCTGAATATATCATTGAACACGTAGTAGGTTCCCTGATTCGATATCAAATGGAACATCTGGACACAAAAGACACAGCTACGTCAAGAACCAGGCAACATCCAAACAACAAGAACTCATCAACCATTGTGTGATTATACATACCACTAAATTGAATGTTCACACAAACAACCCAAATTCTATCTTGAACTGAAGAACCAAGAGGCAATGATATGCAAATCTAGGCTTCCTATAGGAAAAATCTAATAAAGAGTCTTCAACATTATAAATACAAGAAAAAAAAGTCTTGCAGCAGTATGACTACAAGATCACATACAAGCATAATTAAATGACCACAAGCAACACAAAAGTTTATAGAGTTGAATGAGACAATCTAATCGTCTATGACTACAAGATCACATACAAGCATAATTGAATGACCACAAGCAACACAAAAGTTTATAGAGTTGAATGAGACAATCTAATCGTCTATGACTACAAGATCACATACAAGTATAGTTGAATGACCACAAGCAGTACAAAAGTTTATAGAGTTGAATGAGACAACTTTGGGGAAAAAATCACATACAAGCATAGTTGACAAAAACTAGAAGATCACATTGGGGAAAGAAAAACTCTTCACCTCTAACCTAATCACGGATCTATCATTAAATGCATCTGGGAGGTCTAAATTTGGAGATATATTCAAGCTTCCAGTGACCTAATAGGCATATCAATCTACAGAAAACGAAAAATAAACCCTAAGACCCTATCGTACATGATCGAGTATTCAGGAAGACAAGAAGATAACTGAAATCGAAGTTATCTAAATTTGAGGGAATGAGATTTAAAAAAAAAAAAAAAACCTGGCTGAACTTGAGAGCGTGTTGTTCGCCAGCGAGCTGAAGATTGCCGGAGACAAAGACGAGCATACCACCAGCGGGACCAGAAGGTTGACAATCGACGGTGGTGATATTGTGCTTACACTGCTGGAAAGGAAGGCCGGTGAGCTTGGCGACGATGTTCTGAGAGCCTTGGATCTTCTGGCCTTCGAAGGTCAACATGGATCCATCCTGGTAAAGAGAAACCAAACCTGGACGATTAGCATCGAAGGTTGAGTAGTAATGCTCCACGAAAGCCTTTGCAACTGCGTCTGGATCCATCTCTATCGTCTTCCTCTGATGCTTTTGTTTAGCTCCGTCGTGCTTTCAAGAGGGGGGAGAGAGAGAGAGGGTTAGATAAACAAAACTGGAAGTATACGAATAGACCAAGACTACAGATACTGAAAAGTCTTGATGATACTTTTAAATGGGCCTTAAAGTTATAATTTCTTGGCCCATTAATTAGAATAGTGTACGTCAATTGGTAACTTCATTATGCAGCAAATAGAGAAACACATACTACATTAATAGAGATTAATACATCATTAAATACGTTAATGGATGTCCAATAAACAAAACTAAACATATTGAGCATATATAATGTAAAATAAACAAAACGTTTAACCCTCGAAAATATAAAGTTAGAGAAGCAAAATGAATTAAAAAAATGGCAAACGAATATATGTCGAAGCTGAGAAATCGTAATGGAAGAAAAAGGATGATGATTCATGGGTGAGAGAGCAACCGTTGATTGGTCTTCAAGCAATTTTTTAAAAATTTCTATAAGTAATCATTATTAAAAAATAAAATAAAACAAAATCTGTGTATATTCAGATATCGACACGTGTAAAAGGATGACGTGTCGAGAAAAGAATGCTAGTTTAATTTTGTTTTGGCCATTTGTTTAAAAAAAACAGGAGGGTGTATATATTGCAAAAAATAAAAAACCGGGTTTATTGATCAATTGACTAAGAGCTTTGGGCTTGGTTTATTTCTTACTTTTGTGTCTTTTAGTTTTGATAATGGCCAAACATTTTTGTCACTTTACCAACTACTGCACCCCATTGCATAATAAATTCTAACACGCCTTTATTTATTTTCATTTTTATTATTGGAGGGTGAGAAGTGAGACCATATATGCCTTTGTTCCCTCTATGTGGGCCCCTTTTAGCTTTTTTTTTTTTTTTTTCCTGCGCCGTTTAGTTTTTATATATAGCCATAAGTTATTTTACCAATCATTTGGTGTATTATGGAGTTTGTGTGTGTTTTAATAGTAATATTACTGATGTTTTCAAAATTGTTAATGACAATCAGATCTCCACAAAACACCAAGAACTGAGTTTTTTTAACATCATCATTAAAAATCGGGATTTTTAATAAAGAATTTCTTGTCTGAATGATCTGTATTTAGTAAATATGCTTAAAGATTAAAATATATAAAAATATTGGAAGTATGAAAAAAAAGAAAAGAAAGATAATCAGATAATAGAGAGAGAAGGAAGCAGACATTTGTCTTCCACCATATTCTTCTCATCTTTTCAGATGATAGATTCTTCTTCTTCTCTTCCTACTTCTTAGTTTTTCTCTTCCATTAGATAATCCACTGAACCCTCTCCAGCTCCTATTCACTTTCTCACCTTCTTGGCTGCTTTATTTCACTCTTTTCCCCTCTTCCTCTCATCAATCATAATCATCATCATCATCTACACACTCAAGTTTTTCTGTTATATTGGACCTAACTCCTTAGCGAATTATATAGTACGCCCTGTTTCAATTTTTGTTTCCTGTTTTGGATTTCGAGGAATCTCGCTTTGGAACTTTAAGTTCCTGTTCCAAGTTTCTACCTTTTTTTTTTTCTTCTTCTGATATCTTTCGTCATCTTTGATTAAGTTACAGCTTTGATCTCTCAATTAGAGCCCTTTGGGTTGTCTAATCTGACACGTTCCTGTGTATTGGGGTTGCTTTTTCATCTCTTGTTTGTGGGAGGCTACAAAAATTCTTCCTTTGGGATTTTTTTTTTTGTGATTCTCTGATTCTTCCCCCTTGTGTACAGGGTTTTTGTTTGGTTCTGTGTTTTGAGTTGTGGGAGCTTCTGTGACTTGAATTGAGTTGGTTTCAATCACTCTGTTTCTTGGGGTTTGATCGTGTATTCAAGGATGAGTCTGTTACATGTTCTAGGGTTTGGTGTGAAGATTGGGAATTTCTTCTGGATGCTATGCTGCTGGTTCGTTTCGTGGTTTGTTGATGGTGGGATCGAGGACAAGTCTAGTCTTTTAGTTGGCTCTGTCGGTGATCCTGAGAAGACGAAGATGACGACGATGAAGAAGAAGAATAAGATGTGGTTTTGGAACAGGATCTCCAACAGTGGACTCAAGATCCCGAGTTTCTCTTATCAGTTTCTTGGCTCTGTTAAATTCAACAAGACTTTTTGGAGGAACGTTGTGATTGGTTGGATCGTCTTCTGGGTTGTGGTCTCCATCTGGACGCTCTGGTACTTTAGCTCTCACGCTATGGAGAAGAGGAAAGAGACGCTAGCTAGTATGTGCGATGAGAGAGCTCGTATGCTGCAGGATCAGTTCAACGTTAGCATGAATCATATTCAAGCCATGTCTATCTTGATCTCCACCTTCCACCATGGCAAGTTTCCTTCTGCTATTGATCAGGTATTCTTCTTGAATTCTTTTCTTCCAATATCTTTGGAGTTGTGGTATGATATCAAATTCTGGGAATTTTGGTTGACTCCTGAGATCTAGTCTTGCTTGTAGAACATAAGTTGTAGTATATGAACAATCCTCAAAGTGTGAAAGATTTTCCCACTCAACTTCCTCTCGCATTTCCGTTAAGGTTTTCGATTTTGAAGATTTGTTTCTTGGTATTTAATTACCACCACTTGGTAGATTACTATTTTCTTGAGTACTAGCGAACAATATTCTAACATCAATAAGCTTTGTGTAGAGGACTTTCTCAGAGTACACTGATAGAACTTCCTTTGAGAGGCCTCTCACGAGCGGGGTTGCATATGCCGTGAGGGTGCTCCATTCAGAGAGGGAAGAATTTGAGAGGCAACAAGGTTGGACTATTAGAAGGATGGATTCTCATGAACAAAACCCAGCTCACAAGGATGACTATGACCTAGAAGCTTTGGAACCATCTCCTGTTCAAGAAGAGTATGCTCCAGTCATCTTTGCTCAGGACACTGTTTCCCATGTGGTTTCTCTCGATATGCTGTCTGGGAAAGTAAGCTTTTTTACTAGTTGTAATTTTATATTTATAGTTTAGTTCACTGCTTTAACTGAGACATGACTCAATCTCACTAAATTCTTCTTGACAGGAAGATCGTGAAAACGTGTTGCGGGCCAGGAGATCAGGTAAGGGGGTTTTGACAGCTCCTTTCCCATTGATAAAGACAAATAGACTTGGGGTGATCTTAACATTTGCAGTCTACAAGAGAGATCTCCCCTCCCATGCAACGCCAAAAGAGAGAATTGAGGCTACCAACGGGTGTGTAGCATAGGCGTTTAAATAAATAATTGGATTAGATGTTTTCTGCAATAACGCATAAGATTTACAGATATCATTTTTGCTCATTGATCTCTTTTGGTGCCCCTGAAGGTATCTTGGAGGAGTGTTTGATATCGAGTCCCTGGTGGAAAACTTGCTTCAGCAGCTGGCTAGCAAGCAAACAATTCTTGTCAATGTATACGATACCACCAATAGCTCTCAACCGATTAGCATGTATGGTTCAAATGTGTCGGCTGATGGGTTGGAACGTGTTAGTCCACTAATCTTTGGCGATCCATTTAGAAATCATGAAATGCGCTGCAGGTACTTGGGCCAATTCAGCATATGTCTTCTATTTCTTCTTGTTTGCATGAATGCAAGTGCTAACATTCTGTTGTGAGCTTCTTCCTCTTTGTAGATTTAAGCAGAAACCCCCATGGCCAGTGCTACCGATGATGATATCATTGGGTATGCTTGTGATTGCGTTGCTTATTGCACATATAATCCATGCTACCGCGAATCGAATAATCAAAGTTCAAGAAGATTGTGATAAAATGGAGCTTCTCAAGAAAAAAGCGGAAGCAGCAGATGTTGCAAAATCACAGGTACATACATCATCCTCAGCTTTTAGCTTTCTATGTTAGAGAGGGTTGTGATTTAACTTTGTTTTTTATGCAGTTCCTTGCCACGGTTTCACATGAAATCAGAACTCCAATGAATGGTGTTCTTGGTGAGTATCGAAATGCCCACTATTATGCCTCCTTCTCTCACTTAATTTCCATGAATGTCCATATTTTCTCAAGAAAAAACAGAACCAAATACATTTGATCTCATGTTGACGTTGATGTGTGGCTTGTAGGAATGTTGCATATGCTTATGGACACAGAATTAGATGTTACACAACTGGATTATGTTAGGACTGCGCAGGCAAGTGGAAAAGCTTTAGTTTCACTAATAAACGAGGTTTTGGACCAAGCAAAGATTGAATCTGGAAAGCTTGAGCTTGAGGAGGTGCGGTTTGATTTGAGAGGAATATTAGACGATGTCCTGTCACTCTTTTCTGCCAAGTCCCAACAAAAAGGGGTTGAGGTAACTTATGAAATGATCTTTATGATCTGCAAAGCAAGAGTTGTAACTTGTAAGTCTTTCTTACTGATATTTCTGAGTGTTGCTTTTGAACGCAGTTGGCAGTATACATATCTGATCGTGTTCCAGAGATGTTAATTGGTGACCCTGGGAGGTTTCGACAAATACTCACAAATCTTATGGGTAATTCTATTAAGGTAAGTTATATTCTTTGCTGATCATTCATCGCATCCTACTAGTTGACTGATAGAAGGAGCTGATCATTTATAAATCTCCTGGCAGTTCACTGAGAAAGGGCACATCTTTGTAACTGTTAATTTGGTGGAGGAGCTATTAGAATCCATCGATGGAGAGACAGCATCATCTCCGGAAAGTACTCTGAGTGGGCTTCTAGTTGCAGACCGGCAGAAGAGCTGGAAAAACTTTAAAGCTTTCAGCTCCTCCAATGGGCATCGAAGCTTTGCGTCATCTCCACCTGATATCAACCTAATAGTCTCAGTTGAGGATACTGGCGTAGGGATCCCTTTAGAAGCGCAGTCTCGTATATTTACGCCTTTCATGCAAGTCGGACCATCCATATCCAGGACGCATGGAGGCACAGGAATTGGGCTTAGCATAAGCAAATGTCTAGCTGGACTGATGAAGGGAGAAATTGGATTCTCGAGTACTCCCAAGGTCGGGTCCACATTCACATTTACTGCTGTATTTTCGAATGGCATGCAACCAACTGAAAGAAAGAGCGACCCGCAGAACAACAACCAGCCCATATTCTCGGAATTTCGGGGCATGAAAGCTGTGGTTGTGGACCATAGGCCTGCTAGGGCGCAGGTCTCGTGGTACCATTTCCAGCGCCTGGGAATTCGAGTCGAAGTAGTTCCATGTGTTGAACAGGCTCTATGTTATATGAAGACTGGGACTACCACTGTAAATATGATACTCATAGAGCAAGAAATATGGAATAGGGAAGCAGATGCATTCATAAAGAAGCTGAACAAAGACCCTCTTGTCCAGTCTCCTAAATTGGTTTTGTTAGCAAAATCAGTAGACTCTTCAATAGATGCTTTAAGCACCGGTCTAGATCCTCCAATAGTGATAGTGAAACCATTGAGGGCGAGTATGCTAGCAGCAACATTACAGAGGGGATTGGGTATTGGGAACAGGGAAACACCTCAACATAAGGGACCTGCTTTGATTCTCAGGAACCTTCTCCTTGGCAGAAAAATTTTAATCGTGGACGATAACAACGTAAACCTCAGAGTGGCAGCGGGAGCTCTGAAAAAGTATGGAGCTGATGTGGTTTGCTCTGAGAGCGGGATAAAGGCAATCTCATTGCTTAAGCCACCTCACGAGTTTGATGCATGCTTCATGGACATTCAAATGCCAGAAATGGATGGGTATGTCTGATTGTTATACTAGTTTGTGAAAAAGTTTGAAAGATGTAATATCTAAATTTGAGATGTTTTGCCCTGTCTTTCTGCAGATTTGAAGCGACGAGCAAAATACGGGATATGGAAGAGGAGATGAACAAGAAAATTAAGAATGGAGAGGCGTTGATAGTAGAGAACGGTAACAAATCAAGCTGGCATCTTCCGGTATTAGCAATGACAGCAGACGTGATTCAAGCAACGCTTGAGAAATGTCTAAAGTGTGGAATGGATGGGTATGTATCAAAACCATTTGAAGCAGAGCAGCTGTACCGAGAAGTTTCTCGCTTTTTCAATTTGCCTTCAGATACAGAATCATAAAAGGGGATGAACTGGAAAAAGAAGGAATGGGAAGGAAACACAAAAAACTCGTCTCCTCTGCATCATGAAGTAGTAGTAAGCCCATATCTCTCATCTCTCTCTCTATTTTATTCACCATGCTTTCTCCACTGCCAGTAACACCTTTTTGAACTTGGTTGCAGGAAAAAACAGATTGACGATTGCAAAAGAGTGTATATAGAAAGGCTGGTGTGACCATATTTGTGGGCAGGCCAAGAACTTTAGACCAGTTTCTCATGTAAAGTTTTTTTTAAAAATTTCAATCTCTTCTCTGATTAGAACAGCAAAACTTGTGGTATGTAGATGAGTTGGAAGCTGGAATCTATTCAGAGTTGCTTTGGGGACAGGGAAGAGAGGATGAATAGTATATGTGTGTAGTAATGTGTGTGTATGAATTTAGGATTCTTTGATTAGAATAGTGCAGCTTCATCATCATCGTCCAAGATAGGGAGTGGACTTTTTACATATACGTACTACTTTGTGATATAAAGTTGAAGATAGCTTCATTTTTCTCTTCTTTACTTACGCTGGAAATGCCTTTTTAAATGATTCCTTGCATACTAACGAATCGATTTTGTTGGTTTACATATGTCTACGAATGTAATTGCTCTTTATATAGTAACTAGAAATTTGGACCCCACAACGTGAGTGCCTTTGACTTTTAAACACGTCCGTGAGATTTACAGATTTGACTTACGTCCGAGTTTTGTCTCAAGCATTTCAAAGCCCAATAATAGAGATCCAATTAGTGATCGCCACGTAGACCTCACACGTCTCAATATCCAATCATAGAATGGCTGTGACGACGTTCGCGGTGAGTTGCATCACCGATCCCTTTTAAGGTCCGTGACTCGTGACAGACTATTTTGAAACAAGGAAGACAAATTTTGTAAACAAAAAAAGGAGAGAGTTTTTTGTTTTCTTCTTCGGCTCGCTATCGTGAATTCGTTTCTGTATTAATTTCTTCTCCGGCGTAATCATGGTATGGCTGCGATCTCGATCTTGTTATGGTTTGTTGTGTCAATTTGATAATGTGGCTTTGTTTATTTTCTCGAGATTCGTGTTTTATTGGCTACAAATTATGCTCTGTACCTCCGATCTGATTCATTATGCCTGGCTGGTTTTATTTAAGGATTTGATCGTCTCATGAGTTATATATCAATGATTTACTATATGTTTGAATATTGAATCATGGGAAAAATTTAGCATCTTGCCGATTTTTATCATGACAAATGTGGATCTGTTTTCGAAATTTGAGTCGGGTTAACTGAGTTCTTTATCTGTATTATGTGTATGATTGCTTAATTTAGATGCATGGCCCAATCTTACCTTGCATTTGCTCAATTTCTCTTTTCAATTTGAATATAAACATGCAAATGGGTACCCAAATTGAATTGGTTGATTTAATAATTTGCAGACAACTTCAAAGAGACTCGCAGATAGGAAGATTGAGAAGTTCGACAAGAACATTTTAAAAAGAGGATTCGTTCCTGAGACCACCACCAAGAAGGGTAAGGACTACCCTGTTGGACCAATCCTCCTCGGGTTCTTTGTCTTCGTTGTTATTGGATCATGTAAGCACCAATTCCTAACTTTACTTTGAGTTAGGCTTTTATATTAAACCAGTAACGAACATATTGGTCTAGAGTCCAAGTCATTTGATTATACTGTGGCTGTGTATGTTTATATATCTATCAACTTTCTATATGCATTGTTACAGCTCTCTTCCAGATCATCAGAACCGCAACTAGCGGAGGCATGGCATAGACCGTATCGCATTCAAGCTAGAAGAAGCGATTTTTAAAATGGATATCACTTCTCTTGACCTGTCTCTTTTTTCCATTATACTGTACTGTAGAATGCTATGACTTTTCTGTTCCCTAAATGTTATAAAGAATTCTGAGTCTTTTCTAAAATTATCCAACCTTTATAGTGTCTTCAAGTTAGTTGCCATTGTTTTGCTTTTTATATTCTTCTTGACTTGTCTCAACTTGGTTCGCCATATGTGATACCAAATACAAGTACGGACGGTTCAATTATATCCTCTTGGTCGGATGGGTTTATATGACTGGCTAGCATGCGGTTGGTGTTTGAACCGCGGTATAGTCTTTACCATGGACAAAGTCTTTGAATCCACAAAAGTTGACGTGGACAACTCATAGTCTCAAAGTCGAGAGAAGTAATAATGCTTTTAAAGCAAGATTTCTTATTCAAAATTCCAATTAGTGAATGAAACAAATGCAAGACAAGAGTTTATACATTTTGGACAAAAACCAAAAAATTCAAACTTAGTGCAAGGATCAAATCAAAGAAAGACCATAGTAATTAAGGAACTAATCCAAGTTTGAATGATGGTTGTTGCATGGAAAACTGAATCTTCAATTCTTTACTCGGTGGCCGATTTGAAAACTTGCTCATTCGTATATCATCATTGTGTGCTTAACACAAGGAAGGTGAACGTTGCAATTTGATCAGCGAAACAGAAATAATCCCAAGGGTCCTTGAGCTTGAGGTTCGGTGAATAGAAAGAGAGTAGGTTGTTGATTTAATCAGTTCATGTGCCAAACGGTTAGTTGAAAGCAATGCAAACAAACTTTAACATTTTTAAGCTATTCAGAACACTTCCAAATTGTTCGTAGATTTAAGCTTTAGTCATCAAACTTTAGTTGGCTTATGCACAATTTATTTAGCCATGTATATTTGCATTTCTTATAGTTTATTCCTTGTTAAATTTTTTGTTGCCGCTTTATATTAATCGGAGAAAAGGAAACACTAAGAGGTTATGATGAGTTATAAAATCATCATTTTTCTTTAATATACAATATTGGTAATTGCTATGTTAAATGGAGGTGATATGATTGATGAAAGCAAATTGATGGGGTGAGTAAAATGAAACCCCACGCTTTACGACTACTTTACATTCTCCGTGGAATGATTTTGAAATTTTAATTATTACACCAAAAGAAAAAGATAACCCAGCCAAATTATGCACATGCAATTTTTTACATTCAATTCACATTTTCTTCCTTTTTAAAACTTGCACATTCAGTGACTTTCTTACAACAAATCAATAGAATTCAGATTCACGTACGTCTTCCCATTTTCTTCTAACATTCGTTCGTATAATGAATTCTTCAATAGCTTTAAAAACATTGCACAGTTATTAACTTAAGTTTCACAGTGCATGTGTGAACTTGGGCCATATATAGATTGGACGTGTATCATACCAAAATATTCATATACAACATATCCGAAACACTCTCAAATGTATCTCACAATAATCCAACATAATATACCAAATCACTCAGTTTTACACAAATGAAGGAGACCCAAAAACATTACCTTATAGCCTTGAGCAATTTACCTTTAGTGTATTGGACTCTCTTCAAAATACTTGTATATAATTTATCCCTCTTGATGCTCCTCTAAAATATTCCCTTTTTACTTATCGTGCAATGTTCTGTAGAAAATTTCGCAATAGAAAAGACAAAATATCAACTCATGTGCAATATGCAAAGGTAGACGAACAAAAAAAAAATAACCAAAATCATAATTTAGCATAATTGCGGCAACCACAATTATCATACCCCTCATTTAGTAAACCAAGCACGCGTCTTTCCTTGTGGGCAAAAGGAATTGTTTTGATTATCCAGTTACTGTTACAAAACATTTGGTTCTTTTTTTTTATATATTTTCCAACAAAAAAACATTTGGTTTCTAACATTAGAACAGTAGTTAGAAACTTTGTAATAATAAAATAAAATAAAACGTAGAGAAGAATCAATAAAAGTAAGAAAAAAAAGGAGGGGTAAAAAGGGAAAGAGAAAAATAGGAGGAATAATAATTGGCAAGGAAATAATAAAATGGGGCCAAGTGAGATGGAAAAAGATGAAGCAAAAGAGAGAGAAAAAGACAATTCAAGTCGCTGAGATAAGCAAACAAAGGAAGAAGAAGAAAAAAAAGAGGAGATTGAATTGATGATGGTGGGAGGTTAACGATGATGCTAATGGCCACCATTGATCTCTCTTAACTCTCTCTTTCTCTTTGTCTCTCTTTGGGGCATGGAAGAAGACCTTGCCATGCTCAGACACCTCATCGGCCAGCTTCAAGAGCTCTTACACAACGGCTCTCCTCCTCCTCCTCTTTCACCTCCTTCGTCTTCTTCGCCGTCGTTTTTAGTTCTTCACCATCCTCAGTATCAGAACGGGTGAATATATTCTTCTCTCTCTTTATCTCATTAGATCTATGTTTTTTGCAAATTGGGGGCAATTTTGAAACCGCGTAATGTGTTTTGGTTTAGGGCTTTTTGATTGCTTCATCTTGTTTAGAGCTTTTGTTCAATTTCGCTTGTTCATTCCTTCAAATCATGCAATCCATATGTGAATCTCCCTCCTTTGTGTTTGCTTTTATATTAGCTGCAAGCTGAAATTTGATCTATGAATTGATTCCGATATGGTTAATAGAGGCATCTTTTTGCCATTTTTCTACCTTGAAGCCTCTTCAGTTGTCAATCATTGGGTCAATACCAAAATGTCTCCTTACTTTTATATTATTGCCAAATTTTGTTAGGACTCATTTGCTGATGATTACTGTGAATCCTGACTTGATGCCATATTCACAGTAGTCCATTATTTCTGAAACATATTTAGTGTTTCCACTGCTTGGACCAGAAAAAAGGCTTATTCTTTTACCTGGTTTAGTGCTCTCCTTTTCTCTGGTATACGTATCTTTGGCTGAATCTTTGAGGGGCAAAGTCTTTTTTTTTTTCCAATGTTATGATTTCGTTTTAAAGAATAAGGGTTATGTGTCTTTTTCCTGACAGATTTTATGATTCTGTTATGGCAGATGGTGTTTGCCCTGTATTGAGGATACTTCTGCTGATGATTGTTGTGATATTGTAATGGCTGCTGGAAAGAGGCCTGGGATCTTCAAGATGTTAGAAACCGTCAAGCGATCTCGAAAAGATCGGAATCAAGGGAAATCATCTACGCAAGGAGATGATGACATTAGTGGAAACATGGATCAAGAAATCTGGCAGGAATTTCCCCAAGATCTTTTTGAAGCTGTTGTTTCCAGACTACCAATTGCTACATTTTTCCAGTTCCGTGCAGTTTGTCGTAAATGGAATGCTCTTATTGATTCAGATAGCTTCTCTCAGTGCTGCACCGAGCTTCCTCAGACCACACCATGGTTTTACACCATAACCCACGAGAACGTCAACTCAGGACAAGTGTACGACCCTTCTCTGAAGAAATGGCACCATCCGATTATCCCTGCACTACCCAAGAAGAGTATTGTTTTGCCAATGGCTTCCGCAGGAGGTCTAGTGTGCTTCCTCGACATTGGACATCGGAACTTCTACGTGAGCAACCCGCTGACCAAGTCTTTCAGAGAGTTGCCTGCTAGGTCGTTCAAGGTCTGGTCTCGTGTTGCAGTAGGAATGACTCTGAACGGAAACTCCACCAGTCATGGGTATAAGGTCTTGTGGGTTGGATGTGAAGGAGAGTACGAAGTGTATGATTCACTGAGACATGTGTGGACCAAACGAGGGACCATCCCGTCCAACATAAAGCTCCCGGTATTGCTCAACTTTAAGTCACAGCCTGTGGCTATCCACAGCACACTATACTTCATGTTAACAGATCCCGAAGGGATATTGTCCTATGACATGATCTCTGGGAAATGGAAGCAGTTCATCATACCAGGCCCACCAGACCTGAGCGATCACACGCTAGCCGAGTGCGGAGAGCGGTTGATGCTGGTGGGTCTGCTGACTAAAAACGCTGCCACTTGCGTTTGCATATGGGAGCTGCAGAAGATGACACTGTTGTGGAAGGAGGTTGACAGAATGCCAAACATATGGTGCTTGGAGTTTTACGGAAAGCACATTAGGATGAATTGTCTAGGCAACAAAGGTTGTCTGATATTATTGTCCTTGAGGTCCAGACAGATGAACCGTCTGATTACCTATAATGCTGTTACTAGGGAATGGACCAAGGTCCCTGGCTGCACCATACCTCGTGGGAGGAAAAGACTTTGGATCGCTTGCGGAACAGCGTTTCATCCCTCCCCTACGGCTAGGGCTTGATCCTCTCTTCTGGCGCTATCTTTGAGTTTATATCATTTGGAATCAAACGGTTTCACACACGGTCGGTTTGTTTTCGTTTGTTTGATTTTGGTTTTTAGTTTTCGAGACTGTAGTATACAGAAACATTCGTGTTGTAATAAATAACTTGGGTTGTGTGGTTAACTGCTTCTGAACTTGTTAAATCTCTCATAAAAGTAGTCTAAATCCAAGGGAAACTACAACCCTTTTTATATTTGGTATGGCTTATCAAGTGAAGTCAAGTTATAAGAACAACGAAAATGTCTAACAAGAGAAAAAAGAAAAAACTCAGAAGAAGATATATTCACTTTGAAAACGGCTTCTTCTAGCTCGATTCAGTTTTATGCCATGCCTCCGCTAGTTGCAGTCCTGATGATCTGGAAGAGAGCTGTGACAAAGCATTTTGAACTTTAGTGACAAGACTATTAAGACACTTTACATTTCACCAATAATAAAGTTTTTACTAAATCTCATGTATTGCAAATTGTCTAATATTTCAAATGTCAAATTTTATCACGGATCAAATCTATAATACACATTCCAGATCATGGCTCCTTACTGGTGATGTATGAAGGTGGAAGTACTATGCACACAAAGAATAAAACACAGAACCAAAAAGACACCAATATGGAAACCAAATGTCCTAATTTGGATGTTTCAGACATAAATCAAGGAGACATAAGCCTAACTCAAAGTAGCAACTTAGAGTAACTTTTAGCAAGTAGTAAAGTTAGGAATTGGTGCTTACATGAACCAATGACAACGAAGACAAAGAAGCCGAGTAGGATTGGTCCAACAGGGTAATCCTTTCCTTTCTTAGTGGTGGTCTCAGGAACAAATCCTCTCTTTAAAATGTTCTTGTCGAACTTCTCAATCTTCCTATCTGCGAGTCTCTTTGAAGTTGTCTGCAAATTATCAAACCAACCCATTCAATAATCATTCAATTTGGGTACCCATTAGCATGTTTACATTCAAATTGAAAAGAGAAATTGAGCAAATGCAAGGTAAGATTGGGCCATGCATCTAAATCAAGCAACAATACACATAATGCAGACAATATAACTTAGCTAATTCGATTCAAATAGATTAATAAGTGATCAATTGAAATTTGCCATGATTCAATATGCAAACACAGAGTAAGTAAATTCATTGGCATATGTATCTCATGAGACGATAAAATCCTCAAACAATACTACACTTACTAAACTAATACAGATCGGAAGAAGTAAAGGCCCCATGATCCGATCGACAAAAACAAACCATAAGAAGGATCATGAGTAAAGATCGAGAATCGTAGCCATACCATGATTACGCCGGAGAAGAGAAACGCTTGATGAAAACAAGGGAAAATGAAATGACGATCGCGATCCGAAGATAACTTTCACCTCGTTTTTTTTTTGGTACTTTCAATTCTGTGATTGACCACCTAAAAAGGACTCAATATTGCTATTCTCACTATGTACATCGTCACAGCCTATCTATGATTGGTTACAGAGACGTGTGATGTCTACGTGGCCCTCACTTATTGGATTGTTATTTGAGATTTTAAAACTTGATAAAAAAAACTCAGACGTGTCATGTCAACTACTGGAAATCTAGCGGACGTGTTTGAAAGTCAAAGCACCAACTTTTTGTGGTCAATATTTTCCAACCAGCAGATTTTAGTAACCTAACACGATCTCCATTGCATAAATAGAAGGTGTCTTAATTTTAATAATTATTAAAATTTAAAGATATCATTTACAATTATCTTTATCTCTTCTCTAATCAAAATATTCTCTTTTTTTATTTAAAATTATATTAATTTTATATTTAAAAACCCTCGTAAAAATGACTATTGGAGATGTTATAAACACTTATAAATTTGAGCTTGGGAATTGACGACTTTTGTACAAAGGCAAATAGCCAAGAGGGAGCACTACAATTTAAACTTATAAGTTTTTGTTTTTGTGTGTGGGTGATTTAGATAAATCCGACTAATCATACGAATATGTAAGTTCGTCATATCATGTTAAACATCTCACGGTTAAAGTTTGCAACACTTCTAAAAAAAAGTCCGACAAAGTTTAATTCCATTAAACAAGATAATTTTGGATTAAACTTTGAACTAAGGTCTAACTAGCGGCCACTGAGAATAGCATAAAGATCCACAATATAATTGAGTTTTATTGCTTAATAAAACAACGGAAATAACATCACAATCAAAACTAAAATCCAGTTCCATCGAAAGTAACACCATCTATGTCTTTAGAAAAATAGTGCCCAATTCATCAAAATCACTGAACACGAGAACAGCAAGAAACGGCATATGAAATTCTCATATTCCTTAAAGTAAATACTGATTTAAAATTTTGCAGTAATAAAATCAGAGGCGTTATTTCTTCCCTTTTCCCGCAAAATGACATGGTTTTTGTGTCCGCTAAACAACTCATAAAGTTAAAGCTAAAGTTCATACTATAAAACATTTATTTATTAAGTCCAGTTTCAATTTATTTGTTGTTTAAAATTTTTGTTTATTGTTTTCAATTTCAATACAAAATTATTTGCTTTTTTATTTGTTTTGACCATTTGTATTCTGCTGTTAGTTTTCTTATTGGTGGAATAGTTTTTAGTTAGATAAAAAAGTAATATTTTAAATTAAATGATTTCTTAATTTATATGTCCCAAAACCTTAAACAACAAATAAATTGAAACAAAGGAAGTATGATATAAACACTAAATGATATTTCATATATATGTACTTCCTCCATTTCACAAAAAAATATTATTACATTTTACACAAATTAAAAAAAAAACTTCTAACTATACAAATATAAGTCTATAACAACACTATTTGTTATAGATTTTGTAAAAGTCTATAATAACATTTTTTTTATTTGATGTGAGAGCCAACATATTCATTATGTGAAGTGAAAACATACAAAAGTTGATAGTACTATAAAACAACTGAAACATTATACAAACCATGATACATGTAGTTGAGAGATATGAAGTTGTGCTTGTTAATTTGGCCATCTTATCAGTCCAAGTAACCTTATCATAGCGCAAGAGTTTCTGATTTGAAATGCTAGCTAGTGTCTCCGCTTCTAGGACTGTTGATATATAGCTTCAATGGAAATTAACAAAGCTTTTTATTCATTAGTTCTTGTAGAGTATCAGAGAGCTCGAGTCTAAAATAGTTTATCACTCTTTTGTCGGCGAGGTTGTTCATCAATTTGTTATAATTCACATTTTAGGCCGTCAAAAAAATAAAAAAATATTATAAATAGATTAATAAATTTGTTTGTTTTTTCTTTCATTATTTAGTATACAATTACAGTAAAACCTCTATAAATTTATAATGTTGGGACTTTGATATTTTATTAATTTATAATAATATTAATTTATCTATAAATTAATAATTATTAGTTTAAAGAGAGATTAGTATGATTTGATTTTTCATTTAAGATTTTACTATAAAAATTTTAAAAATTTGAGTTAGAATCATATGATGTAAATAAAATTAATGTTTTGGATGTTATAAATATGCAGTTTTGATTTATATTTAGAAGAAAAAAAATCTTTTGACATTGAATAACAAAAGCTATGAATTCACTTATATAAACAACATGCATAAATTCAAATTTAAAAATTAGTGATCTTAGTTATCATACTTTAACAACCTATAAAACTCTAAAAATAAAAATGATATATATATATATATATATATTCAGCAGTTGAAAACTTAAAAAAAATATTGCCTAATTTGATGATAAAGTTTATAAACTATATTACTACAACTTGATTGTTTAAAACACAACACAACAATTGTTTGATTTAATAAAAATTAAAGACGAATTCTAACAATATTTAATTTTTAATACACTAAAACCATATATTAGAATATAATCATATATATATATGATCATTAATTTATGATACTAACAAGACCATATATTTACATAGAGATTTTAAATTTTTTTTATTTTTTATGATTTTATCTTGATTTTTACATAGATTTAAATCAGAACTAAACTTTTTTATTAATTTATACTATTAATTTATTTATCAAATATTAATTTATAGAGGCTTTACTGTACATCGGTAATATAGTAAAATTGGCTATCACCAAAACACTTTACGCTAAAGAAGCACGAAAATACTTGTTGTCTGCCAGGAAAGTATTGTTTTAGCAGAGAATTTAAAATAAGACAGTAAGAAATGAAAACAAAAATAAAAAAATGATGCAAAACAGTTGAGAAAAAAAGGTGGAAAAAAAAGACAAAGGAAGAAGAAATAGAGTAGCTTATTTCGATTTCTCTGAGGCGATTATAGTGTTTCACTGTTTCTCTTAGTCAAACGCCTCTTCTCCGATCGGTGACTTCTGAAGACTCCTTTGGCCGTCTCTTCTCTGTTTCCTTCTTGAGGTTTCTACTCTTACTCCGTCAAATTATTGGAAAGCTCTTTTTTTTTTTTTCTCCTGAGATTTAGCTTTTATCTTCTCTTTAGAATTTAGCTTTATACTTCTGGTCCGAGAAAGAGATCCACAAATCAATGAAATTAGCTCAAAGATTATAGTCTAAGGTGTAGCAATTTGTTAGAATGGCGCGTTTTTGCTGTGTCGATTTTTGTCTTCGTTTTTTAGCTTCTCACGTTTATGGTATTACTAGGCGAATTTGTTTGTAAAAATGATAAATCTCTTCGTTAGTTAGATGAATTTATTGGTTTGGGGGACCACTTGTTTTCATGGAAAACCCTAGGCTAGGGGGACCTTGATTGGGATCGAGACCTAACTTACTGTCGCATTATTATAGTTGAATCTTTATTGCTGCAGATAGGTTGATCCTTTCATGGTTGAGCTTGGTGCCGTTTTCTTTGACATTAGTTAAATTCAATGTGAAAAGTTGTAAGCTTTTAAGCCTTGTGTGTTGAGGTGGTTAGGTGGGAACCTTCTGGAAGAAGTACATAGGAGGAATGGGGTAGGGAAGGTTTTGGTTTTGCAATTACAATGTTTTCATCATGTTTCTTGACAAGTTGCTGATATTCTGGGCAATCTGATTTGAGGTGTGTGGGCCCAATTGAATAAATGCCACTTAGTTTTTGTGTGATGGAGAGCACAAGAGGGAGCTAAGAAAAAGTAGTATCCTTTCTCTTCCCCTTTTTGCTGGTCTGGGTGAAACATAGAAAGGTTTCTCTTACTGAGGTTATTGATAAAGGGTGAATTAGGAACCACTGATGAAGTGATGAGCAGTGTTTGGTGCTTGAAATTCTGAAGCTTTTTCTTCTCAGTCTTGTCTGTAAGGTAGCTGTTTGGCTAGCTAGAATTATTTATAGGATTGTATAGTCTTCTGTTAATATGATTTTCTGAAAGTTGCAGGATTTGTTGCTCTGGCTTTGGTGGTAGGTCTATGAAATCAACCCACATCTTCAATGGATTGCAACATGGTATCTTCATTCCAGTGGGACTGGGAGAGCTTGATCATGCCCAATACGTCAAAGACTGATAATGACAAAAAGCAGCTATCTACTGAGTGGGAAATTGAAAAAGGTGGAGGCATTGAATCTATAGTTCCACATTTCTTAGGCTTTGAGAGAGTTAGTAGTGGCTCTGCCACCAGTTTCTGGCACACCGTATCGAAAAGCTCACAGTCGACCTCTATCAACTCATCATCTCCCGAAGTCAGACGATGCAAGCTTGCATCAGAAAGTCCCCCTGGAGATTCTTGCCGCAACATAGATTTTGTCCAGGTGAAGGAATCCACAGCCCTTGAGGTATCTGTTGCCTCAGCTGAATCAGATCTTTGTTTAAAACTTGGAAAGCGGACATACCCTGAAGAATTTTGGGGTAGAAACAATAGTGACATGTCAGCCGTTTCTATGAAGTTGTTGACTCCATCTGCTGTTGCTCGGAAGAAATCCAAATTGTGTGGTCAGAGCATGCAAGTTCCGCGTTGCCAGATTGATGGCTGTGAACTGGATCTCTCATCTGCTAAGGATTATCATCGTAAGCATAGAGTCTGCGAAAAGCATTCAAAGTGCCCAAAAGTTCTTGTGAGTGGCCTAGAACGTCGATTCTGCCAACAGTGTAGCAGGTAAAACTATGGTTATGGTTCTGACTGGTGGTTATGTTCCTTGCCTTGTTTGATTTATAAGCTGCTTTCTCTTTACTGTAAAATACTTGTTCAGTTTAGTCGTCGAGAAATAACTTTTACCTGTGCTAATATTTTAAGGTAGAGAATTTGACTTCTTTATAATTTTCAGGTTACATGCCGTCTCTGAATTTGACGAGAAGAAACGAAGCTGCCGCAAACGTCTTTCTCATCATAATGCGAGGCGTCGTAAGCCACAAGGAGTATTTCCATTAAATCCAGAGAGGGCATACGGTAAGAACCAACACCACAACTTAATAAAATCATCTTAACACCACAATATGATCAATGATACCTCAGGATCTTTCCATCTGTCTATTCTATCTCTCTCTATCACACACATGCACAACTTCATTTCAGGGAAATCTAATGTGAAATGTTAACTCCTGCAGATCGAAGACAGCACACAAATATGTTGTGGAATGGGTTGTCCCTTAACACGAGCTCCGAAGAAACGTATGCATGGGGTACCACTTATGATACAAAACCTACACATACAGAAAGCGGCTTTACTCTGAGCTTTCAGAGAGGTAATAGCTCTGAGGAGCAGTTGGTTGCTAGTAGCAGTCGTTCTTTCTCTGCATTTCAAACCTCAGGCGGGTTCTCAGCAGGGAAGTCCAAGTTTCAACTTCCTGGCGAAGGTTGGTAGCTGCATTCTTTCACTGGTCCGAATAGATCTCTGTTGTTTTCTGCTCTAGTCGTTTGAAATGAGGTTACAATCTTTTGGCAGGTATGGGAGAATACTCAGGAGTCCTCCATGAATCTCAAGATTTCCACCGTGCTCTCTCTCTTCTGTCAACCTCTTCGGATCCCCTGGTCCAACCACATGCACAGCCGCTTTCTCTACTCTTTTCATATGATGGTGTACCAAAGTAGATGAGTAAGTAATGTGAAATTTGTAAACTAGTTAGTCGGTTAGCTCCAGTTTGTGGATACTTTTCCAAACCGATTGAAATAACTTCATCCTTGATCCCTTTGGGCTACGTTACTATGATTTATCCTTGTTTCGCACACTAGTAACAAAGTGAGAAAACACATCTATGTGATAGCAGATCTTGCAAAATATCTGTTTTTATTGATAGTAGAAGTTGTGAGAATTCATTAAAGACTGGTAGACTTTTCTTTCCTTGGAGATGAATCTTGTCCTTTTAGCATACGACCAGTTGACAAGTCTTGCGGACCACCTCAACTAGCAAACCAGCCGTAACTCGAGGGTGGGTTCCACAGGCCAAAGCGGTCGGGGAGACACAATCACCTACTCACCTTATCATTTCAATTTAGTAACCAAATCCTTGCTGGGAAACAATTTGTATTTCTTATAGTTGGATTTTAGTTAGATCAATACGAAACCAAATGGCTCAAGCCGTCATTTAATACTGACATAGTGATACTTCTCGTGTGAGACGAATGAATGTCCTTCTCCATAACTAGAAGAGAATGTCACATGTTTGTAAGATGCATCATTTATTGAAATGGCTGCTTCTAAATCTAACATTTATAGATTTTATGCGTCTTGTATTATCTCACTGTCTTCACTAAGCAAAGTTAAGGAAAATAACAACCTAAATGATCTCTGAAGAGGTTTTAAAATAGTCGTAGACATGTCTGACAGAGCAACGAAGTCGGGATACAAAGGGATGCAAGAAGAAGTTGTCTTAATAGGTTTGGAAAAGTATAAGAACACCTGCGCTAACCTGAGTAACAGGTTGAGCTTGAGCAATGAACGTTACACCTTTTTATTTTATTTGAAAAGAAACTCCACCGGAAAAGACCCGACTTGGAGTGACTTCGCATTCCTTACTCATTCATATGAAATGGGTAGGGAGGGTGCCAAAGATTGGCTGTGGTTCGACCAGGGGATTGTGTTTAGTCCCACGTGAATCCGAAGACGTTGACAGAAGAGAGAGAGCATTGTAGAAATCTTGAGATTCATGGAGGCCTCCTGAGCATTCTCCTACACCTGCCAAAACATATAACTCAGTTTCAATACCAGAGGTCTACAGAAGGCAAATCCATCAGCAAACATGTAAAAATTCCAGATGACCAGTAAAGAAGTGAAAATATTAACCTTTGCCAGGAGCTTGAATGTTGGACTTCACTGCTGGGAACCCGCCAGAGGTTTGAAACACAGAGAACGCGCAGTTGCTGCTAGCAAACACCTGCTCCTCAGAGCCATGGCCTCTCTGGAAGCTCAAACTAAAGCCGCTTTCCATCTGTGTAGGCTTTGTATCATAAGTGGTAACCCATGCAAACTTTTCTTCAGATCTCGTGTTAAGGCACAACCCATTCCATAACATACTTGTATGCTGTCTTCGATCTACGAGAGTAAATATTTCACATAAGATTTCCCTGTTATATATAAATTTAATTTGTGTGTGTGATAGAGAGAGATACAATAGACAGATGGGAAGATCCTTAGGAAACATTGATTTTATTAAGTTGTGGTGTTGGTTCTTACCGTATACCCTCTCTGGATTAACTGGAAATACTCCTTGTGGCTTGCGGCGCCTTGCATTATGATGCGAAAAGGCGTTTGGCAGCTCTTTTCGTTTCTTCTCATCAAAATTAAGAAAAGCATGGAACCTGACAAAAAAGTCAGTTCTCTACCGTATAATAATAGGGAATGTAACAGTTCATTCTGGACGACTAAACTGAACTAGTATTTTACAGTAAAGAGAAAGCAGCTTATAAATCAAACAAGGCAAGGAACATAACCACCAGTCAGAATCATAATCATGGGATTACCTGCTACACTAAATCGACGTTGACTAATCCTTAGCAGATGAGAGATCCAGTTCACAGCCATCAATCTGGCAACGCGGAACTTGCATGCTCTGACCACACAATTTGGATTTCTTCCGAGAAACAACAGATGGAGTCAACAACTTCATAGAAACGGCTGACATGTCACTATTGTTTCTACCCCAAAATTCTTCAGGGTATGTCCGCTTTCCAAGTTTTAAACAAAGATCTGATTCAGCTGAGGCAACAGATACCTCAAGAGCTGTGGATTCCTTCACCTGGACAAAATCTAAGTTGCTGCAAGAATCCCCAGGGGGACTTTCTGATGCAAGCTTGCACAGTTTGACTTCGGGAGATGATGAGTTGACAGAGGTTGATTGTGAGCTTTTCGAAACAGCAGTGTGCCAGAAACTAGTGGCAGAGCCACTACTGACTCTCTCAAAACCTAAGAAATGTGGAACTATAGATTCAATTCCTTCACCCTTTTCAATTTCCCACTCAGTAGATGACAGCTTTTTTTCATTTTCAGTCTTTGATGGATTGGACATGATCAAATTCTCCCAGTCCCACGGGAAAGAGGATATCATGTTGCAGTCCATTGAAGATGTGGGTTGATTTCATAGACCTATCACCAAAAGCCAGAGCAGCAAATCCTGGAACAACCACAAGTTTGCAGAATTAGAGATAGTAAATGAAAGGGAAAATCAAATAAGAGATGACTCAAAAATCCTATAAAAACTCTGGCTAGCCAAACAGAGCTACCTTACAGGCACCACCCTCAATTATTTAGAATAAGAAATAAGAAAAAGAAAAAAAAGCTTAAGAATTTCAAGAACCACACACAGCTCACCAGCGTCTTTTAACTCACCCGTTTATCATTAAACTCGGCAAGAGAAACCTTTCTATATTTCACCCAGACCAACAAAAAGGGGACGAGAAAGGGTATTACTTTTCTTAGCTCCCTCTTGTGCTCTCCATCACACAAAAACTAAGTGGCATTTATTCAACTGGACCCACACTCCTCAAAATCAGACTGCCCAAAAAATCAGCTACTTGTCAAGAGAACACGATCTAAACATTGTAATTACAAACTTCCCTACCCATTCCTCCTATGTACTTGCAGAAGATTTCTAAGTAACTTCCTCGCTAAAAAGCTCACATTGAATTAACTATAGAGTCAAAGAAAACGGCAGCCATGAAGGGGTTTATCTATCTATCTCCAACAATAAAAAATTGAAGTATAAAATCGTGACAGTAAGTTAGGTTTGGATCCCAATTACGGTCCCCTTAGCTAAGACTTGTATGAAAGCAAATGCCAAATGGTCCCCAAACCCAATAAATTCATCAATCTAACAAAATGATAAGAACGATTTATCAATGCTATAATCCAATTCGCCTAGTAAAAAACCACATACAACAATTTATCACAGAAGCTTTGAAGTAAGACAAAAAGAAATCAATTCGCCATTCTAACAAATTCTCTAAACCTAGACCAACTTCATCAAATCAACAAGCAGAATCAATTTCTTACTCGGACCAGAAGTATTAAGCTAAAATTTTAAAGAGAATCTAAACGGGAATAAGCTCAAATCTCAGGAGAAAAAGTTGTCCTAGAATTTGGGGGGAGTAAGATAAAAAAAAGAAACCTCGAGTAGAACACAGAGAAGAGACCGGCGAAGAAATCTCCGGCGGTGGTCGATCGGAGAAGAAGCTTGTGACTAAGAGCGAGAGTGAAGGGGAGGAGGAGATACCATAATCGCCTCAGGTGAATCGGATAAGCTGCTCTCAGGAGTCTTGGATTATTAACACATCATCTCACGAGAAGAAGCTTTTTTGTTACTGTTTTTTTGCTTTGCTTTGCTTTGCTTTTTTAATTCCTTTCACTGTTTGCTTTTAGATTGGTGTCTTATTTTATCTTTTTTTCTGGTAATATTTTTGACAGGCACACAGCTACTTTCGTGTGTGTGTGTGTGTGTGAATTTTGTGAGAATTTCTGTTCAATTCTTTTCGTTTTAGTCATTTTTAATATATTTTTTACGGTTTCGCACTTGTAAGTTTGAAAAGATTATAGGCTTTGTTCGATATCGATACAAACATTCAAACACATCCATTGCGAATTTGTTTACATTCAAATATTGGTTTTGGACCCGAAGCTAATTGTATAGAAATTGGATATTTTAGATGCAAATGTTGCTTATAACTTTAAAACAAAAACGAGAATGCTCTACAACTTTATTAAAATACTAGTGTATTCTTATTAAATCATATGTTATTTTAATGTCTTTTTATCATTTTATGTTAAAATATAAAAATAATGAATTGCGGAATCACATTATATCATCAAGGAACAAAACTTACCATAACGTAAAAGATGAAATCAGCTAGGAATGATAACCATCTTTTGAGAGTCATTATTGAATCTAGAGTTTGAGTTATATATTTACTTGCAACCCAATGAGATCTTACGACTACGAAACTATTGCATAGTAAAAGAAATGTTTGTAAGCAATCATGTCATATAGTTGATTTAGTAAAAAAGATGCGAAAATCAGACGGCCGTGAGATGGAAACCGGCGAATGGAAAAGATGAGGAAGAGACGTCGAAAGTGGTCATGGTTCCGTCAACTCCGATGTGGCTCAAATGCTTTACGTCCGTCGGAAACCCAATCTCAATGTCCCTCTCTCTCTCTTTCGTATCCTCTTCGTAACCTGGCCATAGTGTTATCAATACACAAAAGATGAATCTATTACAATTCAACTGTCTCATCTCATGTTCAAAGGAAAATATACACCACTATATATTTACTCTCGTTTATTTCTTTTTGATGTTTTATTAACTTTCTAACATGTTTGTTATAACACTATATATACAACACATATTTGTGTTATTGGAATCACATCTTGTTTTGCTTAATTTTTTTTAGAAAACAAGATACACTCTAGATAACCTTTTTTAGTTATTAAATTTTGTTAATTAAATTAGTCAAAAACTATTAAAAACCCCGAAAAAATCAAATAAATAAGACTATAATAGAGTAGAAAAGAAACATACGAATGAAAAAGTGAGAGAAACTCTTGAAGCTTCGAATAATTTTGTAGATACCATCTGAGATATTAGCATCGTTGTTGCCCATCTTTGTGTATTCCTTTTTAAATGAGCCATTTTCATCACTTTTTTCTCTTCCTTAAGAAAATCGAAAGGAAAAAAAAAAGATTATTCAAAAAGAAAAAAAGACGGAAGAAGCAAGGAAACAAAAGAAGGTGTAAGAGAGTGTACTCTTGATGAGTTGGTTTGGTTTCTTGTGTTGTTGATGAGTAGTGGCCACTGAAACGCTGGATTGCGTTGAACACCCCAACGAAAATGGCAATACCACAAATAGCTCCATCCGATCTTTCATCTCTTTCCCTCGAAAATGTATGTACATACGTATGTATGACATATAAACATGAAATGTTAATGCGTGTGTGAGTGAATGAAATGATGAAAAAGTAAGGATTTTGGTAGGGTTTATATTGCAATCTCGTTTAAGTTTATAACTTTGTAAGCAAGTTAGTCATTAAATCTTTGAAGAATTTTGTAATTCCTAACCCAATAAAGGAATAGACAGAGATTATGAGTGTCATTATTGAGTATATGTGTGGTTGCTTTTAGTTGGCCAACAGTGCCACTTAACCTAATTTCAAGATTAAAACTTAAAAGATTCAGGATAATCCCCTCACCTTCCACTTTTTCTTCTTACCCAATGTTATCCTTCTTCATAATTTAATACCATAAATAGACTAAAAGCTCTTAGACACCTTCCTCTGACGCTGACGCTGACGCTGGGAGAGACATTGTTACATCCAGAGGCGGACCCACACCAGTGGGTGTGGGTGCATCCAGTTAATTATAAAACTTTAATTTTTTAGATTAATAAATTAAGGCTTTGAATGGTTGGTAGGTATACTGCGGATCGGATTAAAGTCGGACTGGTCCGCATTTATTTTACCATTCACAAAATCGGACTAGTATAAATTACTTCGGACTAAAATACTCCATACCAGTCTGCAATTAAATGTAGAAGTGCATACCATAAGATTTGTACTGTTAGTCCGATTTTTTCAATCTACACCTTTTTACCTCCATACGCGTCGGACGAGAATGATTTTCTCTACACTTCGATCTGGGTACTTTCTTTTCATTGGATAAAATTGTGTTTCTTTGTGTATATATATACCACTCATTAATAAAAATCTCACATA
Organism: Cardamine occulta; assembly: GCA_028015245.1. Classification (NCBI taxonomy): domain Eukaryota; kingdom Viridiplantae; phylum Streptophyta; class Magnoliopsida; order Brassicales; family Brassicaceae; genus Cardamine; species Cardamine occulta. The sequence goes on from CM051363.1 coordinate 10,189,653, forward strand.
TATTTCACCCAACAAAAAAAAATTGGGAGAGCCGAAAAAAAAAATCTTATCTTCTTCGTCATCATATCTTTAAAAAAATTTGCAATTCTTCATACCTTCAGATCTGAAAAAATAAGAGGTAGAAATTCTTTAATAACTTAAACTTTAACAATTTTAATCTCTTATAGAGTTAGAAACTAGTTTTTTAAAACATATCTCTTAATTTTTTGATTATTCTAATTTTTTGTGATGATAGATGTCTTCATCAAGAGGTAGAACAACAAATATTTCTGATGCAGACTTTTTTGAAGATTATTCAGAAATGCATACAGAAAACGAAGAAAATTACTCAAATGAGCAAGAGGAGGCCGAGAGAGCTGATCGACAATATATGGTAAATATTCGAGAAAATATTGTCAATATATTATGGGATAATTAAAATAATAGGTTTTGATTTGTAATTTTTAAAAATATTTTGTAGTGATTATTAAAAAAACATGTTATTAATTATTGTAGAAATGATTTTAATCCACTCTATATTATAGTCTGATTTTTACCATTCACAATGGTATATGGTATTGCATACCATTGTATGTTGGATTGCGTACCATTGTTTGCTGCATACGGTAGTCCGAACAGGTGCTACCAAAATGGTAATACGCACTATCCGATCCGCAACGTAATGACGAACCATTCAAAGCCTAAAGTTGCACAATGGTCAAAAGTGTACCCATCAGTTTCGAGAGGATGTGGTTTTGATTTTTCTTTAATGTTATTTTGCATCCAATCCAATATCTAGTTGGATCCGCCCTAGTTACATCTAGGGTAAGTTTAGAACAACTTTTCATCTTTTTGAAATTTACAAAACGGGGCGGACCCAGCTCGCAAAAACAGCAAACCTATGACAAACCAGGCCAGATCAAACCTAGTCGATATGAGCCCTACATAGTGGGTAGTGGTAGCTATTAAAGTCTGTGGATGTATAGCTGTCTAAAGACCCACACAACCATAAACCTAGTTGTGATTCTCTACCTTAGATAATAACTTCGAGTCATGTAACCAATTCATTAAGAACAGTTTTTTTATTCATTAGATTATATAACATATTGATACTTGTATGTTTCTGTATCCAAAACAAGATCAGATTATAGTCCAAGAGTTTATCAATCATTCGGTTTTTATGTTTCTTGACTCTGGGCCCTCACTTGTAAACGAAGCCACAACTTTCTGGGTATTAATCTTAGAACCAACTCCAACTCTATTTCAGAGAGATAAAGGGACTTCTCCCACCTTAAACAAATATTTTTTAATAAGCTTTTATCCAACTATTTATTTGCATATAAGTCATTTTAAATATAATCGACGACTTCCCCCAATTGCATAAGACACAGTCTAAGAACTGTCTAACATAAGAAGGAAGACTTAGTTGGTGTAGATAAGCCAAAATAGAATAAATGATGGCCGCATAATTTACATAGTCACAATGGAGAAGAAAGCAGAGGGAAGACCCATGATTCTACATAACTCAAACCTACAAGAAGTATTTCATTCGTTCGTCTCTCCTCATTGCATTATACACAGCTTGAACCTGTCAAAAAAATCCACACAAGTTCTCATCACACCAATATTCAACTCCTAATTTTCCCTCATCTTCTGTGTAAATAGGGTTTGGTTCTCTACGCTTCTTGTGCCTAAATACCCATATTGCTTTGCATATGTGTGTGTGTGTGTGAGAGAGAGAGAGAGAGAGAGAGAGGGGAAAAGTGAAAAACCTGTTCGCTAGAGACAACTCGGATAGGGCCAATATTCACCGACACATATTTGCCTTTGCTTGATAACGTCTGCTTTACACAATCCTTTGATGGGGGCAAAAACAGATTTGCAGCATTAGTAGGATTCTCTTGGTACTAGAATATTGGTTGGAAGACTAACATAAAAAGATATGCTTATTTGATTCTTTGATGGAATAGTAGTTCACATACAAACATAACAATATGAAGGAATAAGCATTCGCAGCTATATGCACAAGACTAAGTATAGACCCATAAAGTAATCTCATCCACAACAGTTCAATATTATTGATTCCACATACTAAAGGCACAGTATTGAATAGCCTGATGTTTTCTATACGCCTGATATACTTATAGAAAGAAGTCTGATGCGTTCTATAAGCAATACTATGTATCCATTGCCAACATGACTCTATATAGGGAAATATTGATTCTAATTGAGCTAGCAGGTTTCCATCTCCAAATTGACAATCAGAAGATTTGATATCAATCAAAGGTATCATGGATTACCTCTGGAATTTGTCGTTCAATAACAGATTCAACTGCAACAACCATAGCATGCACAAAGTCATCGCCACCAGTCCCAATTGCAGTAAACCCTCTATCTGTTGGGTATGTATTGACCTGGCAAGTAACACGCCAGCCTCGAGTCAGCAAATATTCATCTCCTTCTTAAACATTACTAAATGCAGCATTCCAAATTTACAGGGCCTTCATAAACACCAGCAACTCCACTAGAAACGAACGAAAACAAGAATAAGATACTCTGCATGGGATACCTTTTGGTCAAGTTCGAGCCAATCTTTAGCAGAATCATCAGCCACAGTGCCTCCAATAATCATATTAGTAGTTTTCCCAACCCTCCCATCAGTCTTTGAAACTTCTACATTCCATCATCAGAAACAGAGGAACAAAATTATCAATAAACTCGGAACTTAACATTAACATCATCTGTTTCATCTTACACCTTTCACCTTTCAAGCTTGCTTGTTAATCCTAAATAATCTAGTGTTAGCCCTAAATACTCAACATTATTACGTCAATCGAGTCTACAAATCCGTTTCCTCTTCATCGTAGATCCAAGCTTATCGCATCTGCCAATCAAATTTCATTTCGGCCAAATACGAACAAAATCACTCAAAAATGAGTTACTAGGAAGAAATTAACGAAGGTTCGCACCTGAAATCGCCTTGAGAACAGCTTCTTGAGGCGGACCTTGATCGGATTGATCGTTGTTACTGCAATGGAGCCGAGGTAATCGCTCGGGAACAGACGCAAAACCGATGAAACCTAGACTCTTTGGCGCCGGGAAAAAACCATGGACAGGAACTGATGATGGAGAAGGAGGAACAAATAAGCACCTACTTACGCCAGAAGTCCGCCTTGATTCCGAGAAGAAAACGGAACGCAATATCGTTTTGCAAGCCATTTTTGAAGCTTCTGTTTGGAGATGAGTCCAAAAAGGCTTAACGCTGCGTTTGGTTATTTATAAATGTCTCTGACGTTGGCCAAGGATAAGGTATAAGGACACATATGCCCTTAGGTTTCTTTTCCCCTGTGAAAACTAGGTATCTACATTTAGGGTCGTTACTGTCATTTACCTGCCAAACCATTACGCATCGTACCAAAGCAGGCATGTTAATTAGGACCAAACCACGATTTTAACCTTTGGTTTAAAGTTTAATTGATTCAAAATAGTTATAATACCCCCGCATTAGAAGACAGTAGTTCCTCCAAGAATCGTCGATCCTTTGAAGTGAGAACATATAACCTTAGCTACGTATTTTGACAAGTTCGAGCTTATTTTTAAGCTGAAGTTTCATTAAAATACGAAACCGTGTGTTCGTGCCACAAACAAAAAGCTCAGATTTATGGCAAAAGACCTCTTACCACCCCCATATACGAAGAAATTAGCAATCGATATGAAAAAAACAAACATCCTTATACTCTAAAAGTAAGCAAATAAAGTAAACAACCTTCAACTTGTAACCGTTCCCTGCTCATGAAATGTAATTAGGCACTGCCCATCAATCTCTACGGCTTTTTTTATCTAGCAGGAGGTGGAGGGCCAAGAGATTTTGCCATGCCAACCCAAGCGACAATCCCCAAGGCGAGAATTACCCAACCACATACATCATATGTGAAGTCATAGTTCTTCTTCTTCTTCTTACCACTCTGCAAAAAGCAAGGGGATTTCTCAGAGCAACCACGAAAATATAACCCACATATGAGATTTTACCACTTTATTCTTAACTTCTTAAGAAGTTGCTACTAGTGAATAAAAAATAAGACTGACACTTGCGAAAACACTAGAGAACCAACAAACACATGATAACTCACGCTAACATTCGATGAAGCTGAAGGACCTTCTCCACCTATTGTTTGCTGTCCCATTCCCTGATTTTGAAGCCGCATATGCAGTTCCGGGCCCTATTTGCAAAGACAGAAAAGTTTTAGAATCCTCAAAAGAGGAAAAACATGAGCTCACAAATAATAGAAACACAGAAGAGACTAAATCAAATGTCAAATGATTCTACAAATTCAATTCTCTCCACACGATTAATGTTATAATTTGTGTACGCAAACATTGGCTCTGAAAATAAAAATGTTGAAATAGTACCTGTGTTGCGACATCCAAGGACTTGCGATACAACTCATTACCTGGATCCTAAAACATAAAATAAAAAGCTGGTCTCACAACACTCACAGCTATACATATTTTACGATTCAAAAGCAAAAAATAAGAAACATGTACCTCATTTTCAGCTCTTTGGAAATACTCGGTGGCTTTATCAAAGTGCTCTTTTGCTTCATCAGGATCAGGAACAAGAAATGCTTGGGAAGTGTAGGCGTTCCCAAGACACCAAAGAGCCTGATGCTTCCCTGGATTTAATGTCAATGCCTCTTCCAATTTGGAAGTAGCATCTACATGATCCATCAATAAATTTTGTTAGCAAAAGAAATTAAGTAAAATAGAATGTTAGAAAAAATGACAATTAAAAACCTTTAAGAAGAGAACTCATACCATTAAGCATCAGCTTTGCATCAGGGATACTCTGGAACTGAGCAAGTTCAAGTAATGCTCCACCCCACTTCACCAGATTCTGCATTAAATAAAATATCAAAGAAAATCTATAACAATCTCATCGCCTAAATTCTAATATTTCCATTGAATTCGAACCCCAAACTATACAGAGTGATTAGTATCAATACAGAGTAAATATCACACAAACAATCGAATCAACTAATCCATCTATACAAAACATATTTAACGATTGTAAGCATAATATGTCAGATCATATCATCCAGATCAACCCAAAAAACGAGAAGCCGGAACAGAAAAGGAAGCAATTGTTGCGATTTATAAGAAGACAGGAGAATTAGTAGAAACCTCAGAATCAAGAGGATCGTTAATGTACTGAGCCTCAGAAGCTTTGCGAACACGCTCGGACATCAGAAGCCTTTCAAAGTCGGCGGCAGTGAACTCCATCGTCAGATTCAGGGAGGAAAAAAATCTAGGGTTCGGTGGTTTCTGTTACTGAGGAAATTACAAGACTTTCGAGATGTAGAGAAATTGCACTGTATGATTCGTCCGAGGGTTTTAGCCTCGAAGCGGTGACGTTTTACAACACATGATTGGGCTTTTTAAGCCTGTCAATGAAATAACATCCAAATGATCTTCTACGATAGTATACAACAAAATTGAAGCGGACTTGCAATATAACCCATCTATAAATTTATAAAAGTGGCCCAAAAGGCCCATTAAGCTAATAGCACTGTGATAGACCTACATCACCAAATGTCTTCGCTGTTTAGGGTTTTCATATGTTCCCCTATATATAAAGTATCTCCAAAATAAAGAGTTCCCTCAGCTCTCCGTCGTCTGTTCTTCTATTTGGTCGCCATGGTAAATGCTTAACACTCGTCACCTAGTTTTCTCTGCTAATTTGGTCTCCTATGCATATTTTCTTAGCCGTGTTATTGTTTTTTCTTTAGGTGAAGTATTCTCAAGAGCCTGACAACTCCACCAAATGTGAGAGCTCTTATTTAGTCACTCTTCGTTTTTGCATCTAGCTTCACTGTTATTGGGATTTTGAAGCGATGCAATGATTATTGATTCAAATGGTTTCGAATTGGCTTTTGTTTGCAGCTTGCAAGGCGAGAGGATCCGGTCTTAGGGTCCATTTCAAGGTAAATTTCTTGTAGTTCATACGAATCTCGAAAATGAATTAGATTAAGGTTTTTTTTTGGTGATGAGCTCGTAGCTAGAACAAACCTGATTAACAAAAAGCAGGGATCTGTTGCATATAACAGATCTCACGTAAATGTCAGGAAAATCGAATTGGTCATCGTGATTGGGTGAACCTATGTTTCTTCTAATAGCTAATGGTTCAGTACATGATGGTACATTATTACTTAGCTTTTGTTATCATTGAGTATAGTAGAATATGTTCATGTTTTGCATCTACTAGGATCTTTACGCCCTCTGCTGATACCAGTTCGAAATAACAGCCATTTAAATTTGTTTGATAAGTCTTAAGGTATTGAGTGATTCCATATTCTTGGTTTGAATCTTTTTTCCAAATGTTTATAGCTGCATTTGCGTTATCAAAAGTTAAAACATATGTATTTAAAATCTCTCTAAATTTAAACGGTGGAGTCTGATACAGTTTTTTTTTGATGATTTGAGTAAAATTTATTGATTTGAATTCAATTTGTCTGAACAGAACACTAGGGAGACAGCGCACGCCATAAGGAAGCTACCATTGACTAAGGCCAAAAGGTACTTGGAAGATGTTATAGCTCATAAGCAAGCTATCCCCTTCACCCGTTTCTGTCGCGGTGTTGGTCGTACTGCTCAGGCAAAGAACAGGCATTCAAACGGTCAAGGTCGTTGGCCTGCTAAATCTGCTCAATTCGTTCTTGATCTGCTCAAGAATGCTGAGAGCAATGCTGAGGTGTGTTCTTGTCTATTTTGTATTTTTTAATTATTATCATGGTGATTGTGCTCAGGCTAAAAACCCATCTGACTGTCAGGTCAAAGGTTTGGATGTAGATGCCCTTTTCATTTCTCACATCCAAGTGAATCAAGCAGCAAAACAGAGGCGTAGGACATACAGGGCTCATGGAAGAATCAATCGTATGTTTCTTATTTATATTTGACTTTTTTAACAACCTTTGTTTCTTCATTCACATTGTTCTGACTCTTGATCAAATGCTCTCCTTTGCAGCTTACATGTCAAACCCATGCCACATTGAGTTGATTTTGTCAGAGAAGGAAGAGCCAGTGAAGAAAGAGGTAAGTTGATCATTGCGAATTCTAATTTTCACAATAATCATTGATCTGCGTCATCTCATATCTATTTTGTGTTGAAATCGTTTGCAGCCGGAGACTCAATTGGCAGCAAAGTCTAAGAAAGGGGCCTCGTCTTGAGCTTTTTAAAAAGTCGTTTAGTGGTCATCTATGTTACGCTCAATACATTTTGTTAGTCTCTCTTTCTATAAGACGAAGAAGACCCAATTTTTATAACATGATGATGATGTGTTTTTGGATTCTTTGTGGGCCTCCCTATTTTATCGACTAAATCAATACAAAACCTTGAAATAAATTGAGAAGATACAAATTACTCTATAGTTATTGAGTTTGATACGGATTGTTTTAAAAAGATTTGCAGTAGAAAAGGCTCATACTTATCAAAATATCAATTGTTGAGTGTCGGGCATAGAACCCTGGGATGTTAAGTCTAAACCTTAAACCTTTATTTATATTGTCATGTAGGTGGAGAAAAGGAACTAGTAAAAGAATAACTATGAAGAGAATCGAGAAAACGTTGTACCCGGGAAATTCAACTCCTTCTCATGTGTGTTTCTCCATATTTCGTTGGTTTCATAATGTTTCTCTTTGATTTATAAAACCCATAATAGGCCCAATAGCGAATCATCACCAAGGGCCCAAAAGAAGGAACGAATCAAAGTTTGCGCGAAAATGGTGAAATTGGAAACTTCTACAAATTCAATTTAGAAAGAATCAGAAAATGGAGAGTGGTCTGATATTGGTGGATCGATGGACGAAAGGAAGTCAAGCTTACTTCTTGACTCATATGCACTCCGATCATACACGTGGCCTCTCCGGCGTATGGTCCCAAGGTCCTCTCTACTGTTCCCGCATCACCGCCTCACTTTTACCCTCCCGATTCCCCAACTTCGACCTCTCATTGCTTCGCGTCGTCCCACTCTCTTCCTGGACATCTCTCTCCCTCCGCTCTCCTTCCTCTGGCTCCGCCGTCAGCCTCCATTTTATGGCCATCGATGCTCACCACTGTCCTGGTATAATACTCATCTTCTACACTCTACATTTACTTTGATTTCTCTGTGAATTTTGAATTTGATTGGATTTTTGTGGGATAATCTGGTAGGGTCTTTGATGTTTTTGTTCCGTGGAGATTTCGGATGTTTTCTCTACACCGGATACTTCCGTTGGGATGGTGATGAAGCAGCCGAAGCAAAGAACACTCTCGTCGCTGCTATTAACGAATCTCCCGTTGACATTCTTTATTTGGATAACACTTATTGCAGTCCAATTTACAGCTTCCCTTCTCGTCAAGTCGCTACGAATTTGGTTCTGACTAAATCCTAAAACCTTAAAACCTTAAACCTCTAAATCAGCTTTCTCTTTATATTCCTCTGATAACTTTGTAGGTTGCTGATATAATAACCTCTCATCCTTCTCATGATATCATCATAGCAGTTGATTCTTTGGGAAAAGAAGACCTACTTGTTCATGTTTCCCGCATTCTCAACATCAAGGTTTCTTATAGATTGAAATTCATATGCTTTCTTTATCTTCTCTCAAATGGATTAACAAGTTTGATTTCTTTTCTTGTTTTCTCCTTTAGATTTGGGTTTGGCCTGAGCGTCTCCGTACAATGCATCTTCTTGGTTTCCAAGACATTTTCACTACTGATACAACTTGTACACGAGTTCGAGCTGTCCCTCGTTATAGTTTCAGCATTCAGACTCTCGAGGGGCTGAATACGATGTGTCCAACGATTGGTATCATGCCTTCTGGTCTCCCTTGGGTGAAAAGACCTTTCAAAAGAGGTGATGACAAGCTCTCTGGTTCTCTTTTAACTGCTACTTATGAAACCATTCCTGCGGCGGTTCATCGGTTCCATGACTATATGTATTCGGTGCACTACTCTGATCATTCTTGCTATGAGGAGATTGGAGAGTTTATTGAACTTGTGAAGCCAGAGAGTATGAAAGGAATAGTGGTTTCATCATCATGTTACGTTGACCCTCTCTACTATTTTGGACGTATCTGCGGAACCAGCCAACCTCCACAAGTACTACTAATGAGACCTGACCCCGCAGAACAACTTCGAGCAGTTAGGATCAAGTCGTATTCTGCAAGTGACAAGACATTAGTGTTGGAAAAAGAAAAAAAACGGAAGCGAGGAGATAGTCATTCAAGTTTAATGAGAATCAAGAAGAGAGCTCGTATACAAGTAAAATCCGCAAAAATTTCGGAGGTTGATTAGTTCCAGGTATAGTATATAACAATGGTGTCTATGTGAATGGTCTAATACACAATCCTTTTCTATGGGAGGAGTAAGTAGAAATTGTGAAGAAGGCAAATTTATTAAAATATAAGAATAAACCAGTTGAGTATAATGTCTCTATCATTGGAAAAGTAAGCAATTGTCTGTATATATGTTTAGTTTTGACAAAATCCTGATATTATAAATTCGAAAACACTTGGTCAATCTTTTGTATGTTATCCAAATGATTACTCAAACCAGTTTTTTTAATAGCACATAAATAAATGATGCAATGAGCTATTATGCGTTGGAGTAATTGAGATGGTGGTGGACTCGGAGTCGTCGTCGTCGATCATACCTGGCTTAACGGACGACGCGGCTGAGCTCTGTCTCTCGTAAATTCCTCGGTCTAGCTTTCGGATTGTTTCTCAGGTGTGCCGGCGATGGAGGTCATTCCTCAGGAGCGAGCATTTCACAGCTGTTCGAAAGTTGACCGGAACGGTGGAGGAGTTCTTGTGTGTTCTGATGGAAAGCGAATGTGGAAGAGATATCTACTGGGAAGTTTTTGACGGCTCCGGGAACAAATTAGGACATATGCCTCCCGTCCCTGGGCCTTTAAAGCGCGGTTTTGGCGTTGTTGTGCTTAATGGCGGGAAGATTGTGTTCATCGGAGGATATACAGAGGTCGAAGGCTCCGGGATTAATAGCACCACCGTCTCTGCCTCTGCTGATGTTTACGAGTTCGATCCTGCTGCTAACAGGTCTCAATCTTCTTTGATTCACACACAATCTGATCAAATGTGACATTCCATAATGATTCTCTGTTTTTAAAGATTTGAGGAATCAAACGAATGAGTGAAGAAGATTCTTTATAATTGTTAGACAAAGCAGTTTAAGAATGGTTCTGTTTGGTTTTATTCTGATTTAAATGTCGGAATTTTGGCAGTTGGAGAAAACTAGCGGGAATGAATATACCACGTTACAACTTTGCATTTGCTGAAGTGAACGGCCTTTTGTATGTAATTAGAGGCTATTCCACAGATACCTATAGTCTTTCCAATGCGGAAGTATACAACCCGGAAACTAACCAATGGAGTCTTATGGATTGTCCAAACCGACCGGTCTGGCGAGGCTTTGCATTCTCCTTCAGTTCCAAACTCTACGCTGTAGGTAAGGACTCAAATGGACATATATTTATAGATTTTCAAGGTACATTGGTTAAACTAAGTAATTTGATGATCTTTCTCAGGAAATGGATCGAGGTATATTGACATATATGACCCCAAAAAGCAGACATGGGAGGAGTTAAAGTGGGAGAAATCAGTGTCGGTGTATTCCTACACTGTTGTGAGGAACAAAGTGTATTTCATGGACAGGAACATGCCGGGATGTCTTGGAGTGTTTGATCCAAAGGAGAATTCATGGAGCTCAGTGTTTGTGCCTCCGAGAGAGGGAGGTTTCTGGGTGAGACTTGGAGTGTGGAACAATAAGGTTCTGCTGTTTTCACGGGTTTGTGGACATGAGACCTTAATGTATGACCTTGATAAAGACAAAGGGTCCAAGTGGAGTGTGTGTGATCAGATTAAACCATCTGCTTCTCAATTGACCAGTGTTCTCATCAACTTCTGATCAACTTTTTCTTTTTTTAACTTCATTCTTTTGCAAATTCTCTGACGTTTTGGAGCTGTGAGTTTTGTGTGTTTGGCCAAAATGTCTCTAATTTCTTAACTTTGTCAATGATTCCTGTATTTTGTGTGTATGCTATTCTTCTGTATATATGTTTCCACGATTATATACTTTTGCATCGCGTTACTTTGTCAGTGATTTTTTTTTTCTTTTTTTTTTGAGTAAATCAAAGCTTAAATTTCATAACAATCTAATCCGCTTGGGCATTTACTTATCGTTCCAAGCCTTTCACAAATTCACGCTTGGACACCACAAACTGAATACCGTGAGATTATTCCATTTGGAAAAAACATATCTACAGAGTATGTTAAATACAGTGAATATTATTTAACACCAACCTTCTGCACCATTTACATGCGACTGATTAGTCTGGAGAACTGGTTACGAGTTTAACCACAGAAATGGTTCCAAACGAGACTGGCCGAACCACCTTCAGGTCCAAGATTACAGACACACTGAACCTCAAGGAAACATGAGCCTGGATAGTTCTCCTTGCGCAAACCTCTTCAGTCGAAGTCATATTCCTCTTCCCTTTACATGTAATAATGGACACTGGACTTGATGTAAGGAATACGAACTAAACAATTTCTGAATCAGAGGGAGATATGTAAAAATACAACATTATTATTTCCTGTGTTCTAATGTAAATAGAATGAAAAGGGACTATACGCCTATAAATTTGAGAAGCTAATCTTTACATGGAAAGAATTTGTACAAAAAGAAAACTTAAAAATCATCAGCACGGTGGATCTCGCCCATAAGCATGCGGTTGCTAGTGACTTTGAACCCTAGAAGAGCTGGATCTATCTGTCTCCCTTTCTTCCCTTTCTTCTTCCCACCACCTCTGCTTCCTTCGGTCGCATCAAATGACTCTGCTACTACCTTCTTCATGCTACTACTCTTCGTCAACATCTCACTGAACGACGCCTCTGACGTTGACCCTTTGTTTCCCGCTGCTCCTGCTTCTCGTCTCACACCTCCTGATAATATTGTATACAGACTTGAGTCTCATTTTACATAAATAATGCCCAAAACGAAAAAGGATCATTGAGATAGATACCTTCAATTCCACTATAAGAACTTGCTGTTCTGCTAGCTGTGTCAGGCATATGCTCCAGCAATCCTTCATGCGATGATGAAGAATGGGACGAGGGAGGCCTTCTCAACAATACTAAATCTTGCCCATGTGATGGAACTACCAACCTACAAACAATTGCCTCAATATTTAATCGGCAGAAACATAGAGGTATGTATTTATCTAATCTACAGGTGTTAAATGTCAGAATAAAAAATTACCTATCCTTCCTTCTATCTTCTCCAACCATGTTGTCACTGTATTGGTCTGCAGCAAGAGAATATCAGGATAAGCCTTCATAATAACAAAAAAAGTAAAAATCAACCTTCCAAATCATGATTTCAGGGAAAACGAAATCTTAACGAAGCAATAACTTTGAAAGATACATACCAGAGATATTGAAAGAAGACTGTTGGCCAAGCGTAGAAACAGGAAGCTCTCTCTGAACCAGGGAGTCTAATACTGCTTGCTTGCCCATTCTGTCTTGAGCTTCATATGACATCCTTCCCATTCCCTCATTTTTAGGCGGCATATTGTTCCAAGTTTTAATGTCATTCGCTTCTTTGCTCATAGCATACATATTACTCAAGGCTTGAGTTTCATTCTGAGGTGACCGTCCACCATCAATAATTCCAGAAAGCAAGGAACTATTACGCTGCAATGATCCCATATTGTTCCTACCTCCAGGTAATCTGTTGATCTGTTCATCAGAAAATGCTCGAGTCCCAAAAGCAGACGAAGCATTTAGACTACCACCATGGTCTGAAACGCCTCCAAGCGTTTGAATCCCTTGCATAAGGCCTGAAGGAGCCATCCTGTCATACGAATCCCCATGGTTCATGCTTGGTGACTCAGCAGGTTGATGGCTGGGTCTCTGGTGTAGCAACTCCATAAAAAGCTGCTTTGACCTGTCTTCTGTAGATGCCCCAGGCATCCATGAATTGGAATCTTCACCCAGCCTCCTCATTTCTGACCTCATCTTATGATGTTCAGCATCAATATTTGATCTATGAAATTGAGATTCGGCCCAGTCACCAGCTAGCTGTGTATCGGCTGCAGACCAGCGTCCTTCTGTTGGTTCCAATTGTGAAAAATGTGGTTCACCTAATGGTATACGGTGATTCTGATGATTGTAACCCGGAGTAGAATTTCCCATTCTACCAGAAGATTGCATGTGGGCAGTAGCATCTCGCAACTCCAGACCCTGAGAGAGTCCAAGACCATTTACTGCATCCAGATTCAGTCGCGATGCACTTACAGGTAAGGGTGCTGATCGCTCGAATGGAAGACCCTGCTCTAATAATTCTTGTCGAAGCTGTTGCTGATATAAAAGGTTCCGCTCAAGTTGACCAAACTGATCCTCGAAGGGTGGCCTCTGCTGCTGCTGATGAAAGTCTAGTGGTCTACATCCCGCAGAAGAGCGCGAACGCTGGATCCCAGGATGAGTTCTTAAAAGCTGATCATTATGGTCAGATGGCCACAGAGGGTCAATATGTCTCTGTTCCTCCAATAGTGTATTGTGCCTCACTCCATTTGCCAATTGCATCAGCTGCTCTTGCTGTAGCAGCTGGTACTCTAAAGACCGGATTGGTTCAGATTGCAATTGTCCATGTTGAGATAGCATTTGTCCATATTGAGATTGTGTTTGTGTTGAAAGTAGCTGTTCAAGTAGCTCCCTTTGGTGGCCTTCATGTGACAACTGCCCAAAATTTCCTGCAGCAAGTTGCTCAATGTATGCTGCGAAATTTTGTGATGGATGGCCAGAACTTTTCTGCAATTCATGCACTAGCTGCTGTTCTAACAACATCTGATCAAGGTTGTTGGATCGAGAGAAGTCGTGTGACTGCCCAAACCTTGAATCAGGAGTCTGTCCTTGTATCATCTGTTGAAAATGTAATTGTCGAGCATGGGACTGTTGTTGTTCCTGTAGGAGCTTCTGATGTAATTGTTGCTCTTGTTGTAGCTGCTGCTGCAACTGAATCTTCTGCTGCTGCTGCTGCAACTGAATCTTCTGCTGCTGCTGCTGCAACTGAATCTTCTGCTGCTGCTGCAACTGGAGATTCATTCTATGTTCCAGATCCTGAGCTTGGTCACTTCCATGTAAATGCGACAGCATATCCCGATTATGGAATTGCTGTTGGTGATGATGATTTAATGGAAGTTGATCCCCATGGGTGAAGAAGTTGGATTCATGTTCAAACTGCAACATCCGGTTAGCAGCCAGAGCATCGAGGGGCATGTTGGGGTCAATTTGTGTATTTCTTTGGGAATCAATGGGCTCCCCCATTGCACCATAAGACCTGTTTGGTAATGGGTTAACTGGTGTACTACCGCTCTCTAGCTCAGACCACAACACACCAAATGGGTGCAGCTTATTCTCATTCTGATTTCGAGTAGCAGCCTCAGTTGATTCAACAGGAATATCGGAGTGACCAGACAATTCCATTAAAGCATCATGCATATTTGTAGATGATTTTACGGACGATGCATAACCAGAACCTCCAGCTCTTCCTGGGAATACAATTTCGGATTTAGGAAAAAAAACAAAAAACATTGTTTAGTTATGATGAAAACAGAAGAAATTAAGAGAAATTAATATGATAAAGAAAGTATCTACACAAGTACATGAAACCCGAAGAAAGACATGTGTTCTCCCACACAAATGACAGAAATGAGAAAAGGTTAGCAGCATAACAAACCTTCATCCTGAGCAGAGAAGTCCAAGAAACTTCGGTCCCCAGCTTGTGATGGTATCGCATAAACTTCTGACTCAGACTTTCTCTGAAAATTATCCTGGGACGAGGGGTTGTTATACACAGAAAATGAACAAGACGTGATGGTTATAGAGGATGAATCATTAGATTCTGCTACAGGTGCAATTGATAACCCAGTCTCTGAATTTGCTTTTACACTAGTCTCTTCTAGCTCACTCTTTTGGTCACAGATATGGGCATGAACACTTTCTGTCTTTAAATATGACATGACCGTCCCTAAATCTCTAAAAGGAGTTCCTTCTGGAGCATTTGCCAAGCGAACCTGTAGGTCTGTCCCAAAAAAGCCTTGTTCAAGCCATGAAATAATGTCAGGACCAATGAATGGTCCCTGAATTACTCCTTGAGGATCAATATACAAGAACATAAACTCCTCAGGTGGCATAGTCCCTTCTGAGTGATTCACTTCAATATCTGGTTGCTGCATCTTGCCCATATAATCTTGCTCAAAAGAAGCAACAAGGGGTTCACTCCCATCCAACACAGAGGATTTAGTAAAAGCAGATCTATCCGCTTCAGGACTTCCATAAGAAACTTGATAATCTGCTCCAACAGATCCATAACTTTCAGAGGCCCCTGAATTCAATCTTGAGACGTTTGAAGCGCCCCCCAAACCTCCGTTATGACTAAAAAGTAACCCTATAACAATAGTTGTTCGAATTTTATTCAGAATATATAGGATATTGAAAATGCCAGTAAACTCATAAGAATGAACCTTATCTCAAAAATACATGGTATTGAAGCCCGGTTAAGACCTATCATGCACGTACCAGAATCATTATTTTGCATGGAACCATTATCACCCTTCATAAACCCTAGCAAAGCACCATCCACTTTTGTCTCACCTGAGTCAGGTATGTAGCCTTTCACTGCAGTAACATCCAAAAGACCAAGGTCAGAGAAGCATTCATCATATTATGCTAAGTGAAAAGATAGAAGCCAAGCAACTAAAGACGAGATAACATACTCAGACTGCTTTCACCAAAAGGTTCTTCCCTAGATGAAGGGTAAACTTCGCTACTAATGATCCTTCCCTTTGATATGCAGTTAAGGCTTGCCTAAAAAATAAGATACCCAACAACAAACTCAGTAACAAGTAAGAAATAGAAACATTAATGACACACCTATATAGAAGGGCAACAGAAGCAAGTTTTCAGTGGGGAACATACCTCTTCTTCGGTATCAGGTGCAATGAAAGCAATAGGTTCGATTAAATCCATTTGAGTTATGGAGGCAACTTCCTCCATCTCAGTCGGTATCCTACCTAGGGAAGGATCATGCCTCTGTTTTCTATACATGTCAAGCAACTTACCCCTTGGATACCTAAACATAAAGGCTGACGCGCTTTGTTTACCATGAACGCTTTCCTTTCCTAAGAGCTCATAAGCACCAGCACCAATTAAGGAAGTTGAAGAACCCCTCCCAGTCACAGATGCCCTTCCTCGGCCCATAGTGAACCCTAAATTTGGACCTTCGGCTCGTCCTCTATCAAGTCCAAACCCAGGTGCAGCGCGATAAGAATTTGGCCCACCAGACTGGGATTCCATCCTATGACGTGGCCTCCATTTTTCACGTGGGTCAGAGTCCCGTTCGGAAGTTGCCCGGACACTGCTAACCACAGATTGATTTTCACTCTGAGGCTCTTCCTTGTCCTTGATATTATCTACCTTCTCACAACGGGTTTCTTTTTCTTTGTCATCAGGACCCCACCGAGATGACCATTTGCTGTCGCGCCGAGAATCATGTACAGCAGCACGAGAACTAACATCATTCCACCTATCAGAAGAAGCAATATTTTTATTGTCACCGGTGTCTCTGCTTGAGACATTGTCAATGCGACGTTCCGTTTTTCTTCGATCCCCTTTCCTAGCACTGAGTAAACCAGTTTCTCTTTCCTCTTCACGCCATCTGCGACTAGTTTCATTCTCAGCCACAACCTTCCTCCAGTCTTTTTTGTCTTCCGGTGCATCCAAGCGCCAAGCATCCTTGAGATTTGGGTCACTTGGATTACCCATGGGCACAGGAGTAGGAGATCGAACATCCTATAACATAGCAAGAACATCAGATGAACGAACCGTGAGAATAAAGAGTAAAAATGTTACAAAGAAACAGCAAAAAACTCATATAAAAACTTAGTAATCTCTAGATACAAGTACAGACAAAAAACAAAGACATGGATAGTATAGAATCTTTCAAGATTAGGTATTACCATCTTGCTCTCGCTTGATTTGGCGTAAAGCCACTGTGGAGACAACGGAATGCTGTTATCTGGAGCCAATTCTGCAGAATAACAAAAAAAGTAAGATAGTCAATAGCTGAAGAAAATAAGATAAACCAAAGAGATACAAATTCAGAAAACCACTAGAGATACATTAATTCTTCTTCCAGATCCCAAAATCTGGAAAATAAAACTTCGTCTCACGCTCACTAATCCAAACATAGAGTTCCTAATGCATCAGGACGAGGGGAGACAGTTGATAAAAAATAGATTGATATCATAGAACCCTAATCAAAATTTGATAAATCTGCTAGCTGCCTGCCGCATCCTATGAAATTCAGATCCGGAAACCCAACGATTACATTTGCTTCTCCGATTCAAATCGATCAAGAGCGAAAGAAATTCAAACATCACGAATCAAAACAAAGACATCCAGGTTAATCGAAAAGAAGAACAATTCGAGGATTGAGAGAGGGAAGAAGGTGAGGGAAGTACCTTTCAACTGATCAGACGATTTCGAAAATATCAGATCGTCAGGCAGATTGAACTTCCCTTCGGCCATGGCAGGATTGAAACAAACGACTTCGAGAATACGGAGAAGAAGGAGATGACCAAACGAACGAACGAGCGAACGCAGTAGAAAAAGCAAAGCAGAGGAGAAAGGGTTTTGGAGAGATTTGGCGGAGAAACCTTTTGCTGGTTTTTGATTTGGCTTTGGAAGAGAAGAGAAAGCTTTCGCGTCGAGATCGAGAGAGAAGAGAAAACGAGAGTGAGTGAAAAGGGCGAGAGAAAGGAAAGGCTAAGGAGGGCTTGGGTGGTCACAACACCGATCCGACTTAGCCCAGTTTTTTTTTTTCTTTTTTTGTCAACCCCTGTGTTTTATTTTTTTAATCCAGCTTTTTTTTTTAATTGAAAACCTATAATGTAATTTCCAGTAGTTTTTTTTACCCTGATATTTCGTTCCAATCTTATCAAAACCCATTTAAAGATATATAAAATAGGTACATTAATGAACGTTTAGAGTTGATTTGAGTTGGACCTTTGCAAAAATTCATTTAGATTTATTAGAGAAATAGATTTGCAGTATTTAAAGACCTCTACTTTGACCACACAAACAAAAACTCTACTACCATTTTAATTACGTTTTTTGCAGTTTGACAAACTTATTAATGCAAGTTTTAAAGATTCTCTTGAAAATAGATTTTATTATAATCAAATAAGGTTTTGTTTTTTAATTTAAAAAAAAATATTGTTCTAGTTTAGTGAATTTCTCATGTATTCTTTCAGCCTATTTACCACAACCGCTAACCAATCTTACGATTAACCAAATTGGTGTTGCCACGAAGTAAGTATTTGAGCAGCCAAGGAACAATTTCTTGATGACAATGCCAAAAGAAGAAAACACCAATACTAAAATCCCACGTTTTGCTTTGGTATGTGGGGTCTCTACTTCTGTAAAACCCGTCAACATGTAAAACCAATAACCAAGCACAAGATTCAATGTTATTATTGGATAAATCATAATGTCAAGACAAAGACTTGATCTACGATTCCTTAAAAACTACGACCATGTTTCTAACTCCTCTAGAAACCTCTTCAGCCTTACTCATTTTTCACCTCACTGCTATGGCTTGCTGTGTTGCTAACTCCGGAAGAATTTGTTGCATCTGATTCAGCACACGCCCTTAAAACAGCCTCATTCTGCAAGAGATTCTCAAAACTGTTAAAATTACTTATGTTGAAGAAAATATAAAAGAGTTGAGGCTGATTTGTTTTTTTTTAATTCGTGGATATTAGCAAAGGTTCATATGAGCTCAAAATCACCACCTCAATGCTGATAGATCGACAAGCTTTGAATTCATAGCAGAAGAAAACGCTTATAAACTAGGCACAAAAAGGCTTGAAAACGAGCTCAACAAATAACACAAGCATTATTGAGAGATGGACAAGCTCTGTATGATTTATCAAAAACATCAAATTGGAAAAAATGAATTCCAAGCATTAGTCTAGTTGATAGGTAAGCGAACTCTAAACGATCTACTTTGGCTCAATATAACTTCAATCAAGATATACTCTGTTCTTAGTTTGACAGAGAGATATTTAGAAGACGCCAAAGGGCAAAAACCAAGATTAAAAATCTTGAGCAGCATAAGTAATTACAAACTACACAAATGGCCTTGTCATAAGTCATTACAATTAATCAAACCTGAGGAGACCACATCACATAAACTGAACAATACATGTAACCATTTCCCAATGGAAACTCAAATGAATCCATTAACATTTTTAACAAGAATAAACAATAAACACAGTCCAACTCCATCCTCTCCGAAAAAAATTCGATCAGTCGTAGAGGAATCTGGGGGTAAAAAACTTCGATATAGACTAGAAGAGAGAAACCCTAAAAGATGGAATAGGAGAGTACCTGCCAAACGCGACGGAGGCGGGTTTTGGCATTCGCTTTACGAGTAGGAGTAAGCTTGATTCTTTTCCAAATAAGCCCACCGGAATCGTGCTTCTTCACTATTTCCATCACCCGAGTTCCCCAAAACATTCCTCTCATGGCCGCCACTCTTTTTCTTTCACAGAGACAACCAAATTGAGGGTCTCATATTAGTTTAAGTCAGAGCTTTCCCTCGACCAGCCCATTTCTTACTACACCAGGCCCATTTCATCTACGAGCTTTAACAACTTTGCTAAATAACATAAAAATAAAAACATTAAATTTGTCAACTTTTTCTGAAACATAACTTTCCCGGTTATTGGACATTGAAACTTATTATTGGAGTTAAAAAGTTATCAGTGTTAAGAAGAACAAAAATGTAATATGAATCTATGATCAATTGAAGAAAAAGGTGTAATGTTATCTACAAAAATAATCCACCTGGAGGAGTCTAATGCTTTTGAAATGCACAAAAAAGAAAAACAAAATATGCTCTTATCTCAGACATAACTCTAAGGTGAAACCCAAGAAATTACAATAAGACAACTCTTTCTGAGTTTACCAAGGTTTAAGGTCACCAACCGGACCAGCGGTCCAGTTCAGTACCTTCTCATCTGCCTTCAAGTATATGCTTTTGCTGTGGGGTAACTTCCGAGCTAACCCATTAAGTATCTGGTGAAATGCATCCCCTGGTTGCGCTGGTTGAGGGAAGAGCATGGCTCGTTTCATCGAAGGATTCGCAAGGAGTCTCTGTTTTCTGAGGATCACTTCTGTTGGTATTGAGGTTAGGATCGTGTCTAGTTCTGGGACGTCTTTTTCACCAACAAAGACTCCTATTTCTTCCCAGGGGATGGCGTCTGCGAAAGGCAGTACAATGTCGTCTGCTATGATGACTGGAATGCACCCAAATACAACCGCTTCAACTAATCTCGGACTCCATGGGGCCCATCCTAGAGGACATAGACAGAAGGTGGATCTTTGCATGTCTTCGTAGTATGTTGTTGGGTGATCCGTTGAGATGTCGAATAGAGGGTTGTTCTTGAAGTTCTCCCACACCGCTGCTCTTGCACCTCTATACAAAGAGAAAAGTCCATTCAGCAGATTCCAAAATAATTTGATACAGTATTTGCTAACCTAGCTTCCTCATGAGGAATGGTGAACTGTAATCTTAAAAGGTAGTGCTTCTTTTATTGTATGATACTAATGAGTTTAACAGTTCCATTTCTAACAAAACCTCATCACTTACGAGTTTTACAAGTCTACAAATATGTACCTTGCATAATAGCCCCCTTCTGGGTCGTTATTAACATCATAGAACAAACCCCGGAAGTAGACAAAGATAGACCGGGGAATATCTGGTGGAATAAGATGGGCCTGCATCTTCTGTGGAGGTGCAAAAGGAGGAATAGTGATCGAGCCTTCGTCCAGACACACATGGTTCCTCTGACCAAATGTCTGAACCAAAGTGGCACGCTTGAGTAACGGAAGAATCCCTCTTTCAATGGCTTTTTCCTCCTGTTTCATGTCAATAAAAATCTTCAGTTCCCACCCAAATCATTGGACTATTCTACAATCTTATGCAACAGCAATCACCAAAGTACATATATAAATTTTGGGATTATCTATTCAATGCGTCTAAAGATAAAGTACTCAAAATGTGTTGTTCCTCGATGCCGATAGAATCTACCTGATAATGAAAGCAAGCTCCAAAGTCATGGGGCACAACAAAGAAGTGATCAGCTCCTTCTGTTCGATTCCAATAAGGCCAATTTGATGAGATCAGTTGTATGGCGCTTCTCATCATACGAGGGGATTTAAAAGGCAACGGCAAGCCAGTAGGAGTGAGATCACAAGTAGGGTAAATTGGCGTGTAAAACCAATCAGCTTCATTGGGATTACGCGTTCGAACAGCACTAGATAAGAGGAACCTATGCATAAAAATCTCAGCAGCAAACATGTGTGTAAGACATCGAGGATCCTTTTGAAGTAATTTCTTATTGTATTTGCTTGGAAGCTCATATACATAAACCTTAAGCTTTCCTACTGGATTATCCTCTAAGACATCACCAGCACTTCCTGCATTTCAGAGAGATTAAAAAAACGACCTTTTTCAGCTCTCTTATATAGTTTTTCAGTCAATACACTGAACTTCTTAAGCAAATCAAACTATATTTATTATATAAACCTATCTCAGATTTCAAATGATTATAGCTAAACAGCCACCATAGGATTAACCGCAAAAAATCAATCAATTCAGCTCTACATTCCAATCAGATGGACCAAGTACCTGAAATTCGCTCCGTCCGAACATTATGTTCAGCGGAAGAAGCAGAGAGGAAGAGGAACAGAAGAATAGCGGAGAGGCAATAGCGATTCTTCATATCTTCTGGAGATGTGTGCGTAGTGATGGATCCGAGAAAGGAAGAGAAAGCATATAAGGATAGAGTATCGTTGGGAGGTCATGGGCGCAGTGGTTGACGAGTTTACTTCGGGGTTAGGTTTTAGGGTTTTTTTAATAAGAAAGGAAGATGCGGATTTTGAAAATGAAACAGCGAAGAAGATAGAAAACGAAATTGGGGAAATAGCTTCAAGTCACAGATAAGTAGAAATTGCTTGAGATTCACTTTCCCATGGAGTCCAAGTGTCAACGACCAGACGGAAACTGGTGCACGTCACAACGTGCGTGCTAATGTGGGTTGAGTTAATGTCCATTGGGCTGCTTTAACGTTCACTAGCCCATTGGATAGCACACTACTGCATTTTTTTTGTTTAAAGTCTGAATTTCATTGCTTGAGGCATGACAAAAAATCTGAAATCCAAAAACCAATTCTGAACCTAACCAAAAAATCCGATCCGAATCTTAATCTGAAACTTTAAAATATCCAAACATGTCCTAAACTTCAAAACCCAAAAATTCGAATCTAAACTCGATCCGAATTCGAACTCGAATAGTACCCAAACATATTCGAAATATAAATACATATTAATAATATATTTAGTAATATTTATACTTGTAATAACTCAAGTGCCCAAAATATGTGGAGTTTTCGGATATTTTGGATATTTTTGGGTATTTTAGTTAATTTTGAGTAAATTCATTTAAAAAAACTCGGGTTTATTGAATATTTTTGAAAATTTTGATTAATTTGGATACAAATTTTTTTTATTTTTGGGTACTTGAAGTAAATCTGAATCCGATCGAAGCCGAACCGAATCCGACCCAAACGGATACTAAATTTCTGAATCAGAAATATCCGAACCCGAGAAATCTGATTTGAATACCCGAACGCTCAAACCTAATCTTGACATTTTGTCAATCATTACAAAAATATACATATATAATTGGGAAAAAAAATCTATGTAAAAAAAATGTGTTATTTGTGTAGATCAAACATTCACTTTTTTTTTATGTTTGACAAAAGAAATAACACCTTTCATAAGAATTAAATACATAGCTATTTGTGTAGATCAAACATGATCTTTTTTACTTCTTAAATATCAATTTTTGTTATTGTTATATACAGTGCAATAATCTAAAAATAATCAACTTTGTTTTAATATTATTTTTTCCTGTGTTTTTTATAACATGCATTATGAAAAAAGAAGTACGACAAAAAAATAAAAAAAAATAAAATAGACGAGTTAGGTTGATTTAGACATGAAAAGTCATTGATCGCGGCGTTTGCCAATTATTCCGTCTGAGAATTACATTCGTCACTTCCCAATTCCTTTTTAAGATCTCACTCAGTCCAAATAAAATGCAAACACTATTTTCTCCATTTGTCTCTCATAGTCTCCGTCTTACTCCTCCTCTCCCTCGCAACCGTCTTCTCAACAACTACCACCAAGCTTCTCCGATCCGCCTCTCAAGCCACTTATCAACCACCTCCCTCCGCCTCTCTAACTCCGGCGGTAGACCCCACCACCTTCTATTTCCTTTTAATTTTTTTTTTGTTAAGGATCGAAAAAGATATTTTGCAGGGTGGGGCAATAACGTCAAAGCAGTGTAGTCATTTGGATAAATTAGTCATTTTTTGTCATCACTAATTTTCTCTTTCGAGTCTTTAGGTCTGTGTTTGTAAATCTGACGCCGAGTCTTGTGCTATTTTAGCAGCAGCAGCGAGTCGGGACAGTGAAATGACAACTGAAGATGGGAAAGATCCGAGAATCGCCAAGATCGCATCTTCCATTAGAGTCATCCCTGATTTCCCTAAACCAGGTCTCCATTTTCTCAGTTTCCATTGGTTTAATCTTGATCTGTGTTGTGATCTCAAAGTTTTGACCTTTGGATTGGATACTTTCGCAGGGATCATGTTTCAGGATATAACAACGCTTCTTCTCGACACTGAAGCCTTTAAGGATACAATTGCTTTGTTTGTTGAAAGATACCAAGGCAAAGGCATATCTGTTGTTGCAGGTAACCTTGTGGCTTCTGTTTTATCAGTTGATGAATGGATACGCCAATTCTAGATTTAATTGCTTTTGATTGAGCTCCACGAGTTGTATTGGCCTTGATTTGATACTGAGTGTGTTTGCGAAAGTTGATTTCTTTTTGAATTGGTGAATGATTTTTTTCATATGGCCTCTAAGATGTAGTGGTGAATGCAGGTGTTGAAGCTAGGGGTTTCATTTTTGGTCCTCCTATTGCGTTGGCGATTGGTGCCAAATTTGTTCCCATGAGGAAGCCCAAGAAGTTACCTGGTATATATTCTTCTTTCCTCTAGTGACTTGCTATTTTTATATTGAGTTTCGTCGAAGTCTTCAATTAGCTCCAAGTTTACGAATTATTAATTATCTTGGACTTGAGCAATATGGCTTTTAGCTTGCTATGTCTTCTATTATCTATGATGCTTTTCATTTGCTAGTTATAGTTCTTTGTGGTAGCTCGTAGTAGCCTAAGTGGTTGTTTTTAGTTACATTTGGAAACTTATTGAGCAGTGCAAAATCATGTTTGGAATTCTTGTTTATCCGTGGAAGTTAATTTCTAAAATGCCTACTGGTTTTGGTTTCTTCAACAGGAAAGGTTATTTCGGAGGAGTATTCGTTGGAGTATGGAACAGATAAGATTGAGATGCATGTAGGTGCAGTAGAGCCTGGTGAGCGTGCTATTATTATAGATGACCTCATTGCCACTGGTGGGACTCTCGCTGCTGCAATCCGACTACTTGGTGAGTGCAAGATGTGATAAGTATCTATGTTTAACGTTGTTGATTCATCGTTTTGATAATGCAGCATATGCTTGAATAACAAAATGTTTCAGTTAAACTTGACTCTTTCACTCTCTCCCCTCTAAATTGGTTGTGTTTTGCAGAGCGAGTAGGAGTGAAGATTGTTGAATGTGCTTGCGTAATTGAGTTACCAGAGCTTAAGGTTAGCTCTTTTATCTTTGTTTTTACCATCGGCTTCCAG
This sequence comes from Cardamine occulta, assembly GCA_028015245.1. NCBI lineage: Eukaryota > Viridiplantae > Streptophyta > Magnoliopsida > Brassicales > Brassicaceae > Cardamine > Cardamine occulta. The sequence continues at coordinate 10,214,565 of CM051363.1, forward strand.
TCTCTTAGTCTGATTAACTAATGAAGAGATATGTGGCTGCAATGTTTTTTAAAGGGAAAGGAGAAACTAGGAGACGCTCCGCTATTTGTTCTTGTAAGCTCGGCTTAACAAGAAGAAACCTAAAGGGGCTATTGGGAAGTATTGTTGCTATTTTTCAATGTATGGTGAGACATTAGACATTTTACTTGTGATTTGATCATTGTTGTTTCAACTTATCATAATTGGTTTCAGACTAGAAAATGGCATTTGAATGCCAGGATTCGGATTGCAGTCGATCCTGAGAAACCCGATGAATAAGGTGTTATGGGTTTTATTTATAGGATCTAAGGTTTTGGTAACTCAATTCTTCGTTTTAGGCAGCATCTTGCACGTCACTGACACAATGCTCGTCCATGTCCCGTGTCGTTCAGTATATTTTTACCAATATCACCTGCTTGTAACGGGTAACAAATATAACACAAGTAAGATCCTCGATTTGCCAAGTAAAAACTGTAGTAATTACAAATTTTCTGTCTTTTGAAGGTTTGTTTTATTTAACGAAACATAGATTATAAGATAATGATTTTTTAAAAACAATAGTCATTTAGAGCTCTATCATCTCAATTATTTGTATGAAAATGTATCTCAATGTGTGTCCAAAAAAAAAAAAAACTTATCTGTTCGAAAGAAAGAAATCACTCATCTCACTCTTCTTCTAAGTTACTCATCTCTCTAAATACTTCCATCACTTCTCAGAATTATTACATTTGTGTTTTTAGGTTACATTTATAATTATTATAGCACACGGGTATTTTCGGAATGTTTCAAGCATGCTATAGTTGAAAACAGATAAAATGTGGGACCCAAAACAAAAATTCAAATTAGCTTAGAAAAAATAAAACAAAAAAAAAGAAATCACAGCGTGTTAGCTGCTGGCTGCTGCTTACAATTGACATGAACAACACAGTGCAAAATGACAAACAACCCTTCATCGATTTCGGATCTTCGCTCTGAGCAACCGATTTAACAAATCCGAGATTTTTGGTTTTTAGCTACAACGCCAAGAAAAGCTCAAGTTAGGGATACTTCTTACCAAATCCGTTTCCATGGCAGCCTTTATCGTTTCTAAATGTAGATGATTGCGTCTTCCTTCTGCCATTTTCATGTTAGCTTCTTTCATTTCGCCATTTTCCTTCGTTTTCCTTTTTGGAGCTATGCTAGTAAGTGCATTATTGTAGAGGTTAAAGTCCAGCAAAATCTACAGGTTAAGGATTTATGGTGATAACATGTTTTTTTTTTTTTTTAGTGAAGCTTATAAAACCAGCATAGATCTGTGAATCCATTCATTTCATTTCTGCGTTTGTGAGGAGGAAGAAGAGATGTTGTGTGCGTGTTCAAGGGAACAATTCCGGTTTGAGGACCAGCCTGGGTCACCGGAATCTCTAGCTACAAGAGATTTCTCAGCTAGTGGACTATCTTCCAGAAATGGAGGACGCGATTGGGATGCAAAATTGGACGAGATTCAAGTCGATGAACCTGAATCGACTTTAAAGGAAGCTCTCTCACTTAACTATGAGGTGGGTTTAGCTACTGCTGCATCTAATTTTTGGTAATGTACTAAACTGAAATCATCTTGATGTTGATTTTTCTTTTGTTTTCGTGTGTCTTAGGAAGCTAGGGCTTTGTTGGGGAGATTTGAATATCAGAGAGGTAATTTCGATGCAGCGCTTCAGGTGTTTAAAGGGATTGACATTAAGGTCTTAGCTCCGAGGATAATCAAAGCCATTGTAGAGAGAACTCGTCCATGTAAACCTCGCTCCAAGGTTGTTATTGTGCCTCCAAGCACAATGTCAATACATTCAGTCAGTTTACTTCTTGAAGCAATATTGCTTAAAGCTAGATCACTAGAAGAACTCGGGTCTTACAAAGGTGTATATATGAATATTATTAACCGGTGATGCTCTACAGATTTTTGGCATTGAAAGGTAGTCACAATGTTCTGCTATTTATTGTTTTACCAGAGGCTGCTGAGGAATGCAAAATAATCCTGGACGTGGTTGAGTCTGCACTGCCAAGTGGTATGCCTGACGCAGTCAGCGGGTTAACTAAATTGCAGGACATTTTTCAGAAGGCCCTCGAATTGCTTCCGTTATTATGGACAAAAGCGGGGAATCATCATGAAACTATTGCTTCATATCGTCGTGCTTTATCCAGACCATGGAATTTGGATCCTCAGAGGTTAGCTGTTACGCAGAAATCCTTAGCTTTGGTTTTACTTTACGGGAGCGTTGAGGCATGCCCAAAAGACAACATTGAGGAAGCAATTGTGTTACTAATGGTACTTGTAAAGAAGATGGTGGTGGGGAACATACAGTGGGATCCAGAACTCATGGATCATCTCACTTACGCCCTATCCATGACTGGACAGTTTGAAGTGTTGGCAAACTATCTAGAGCAGACTCTTCCGGGTGCTTACAGCCGTGGGGAGAGATGGTACCTTCTCTCCCTTTGTTACAGTGCTGCAGGGATCGATAAATCAGCCATCAATCTATTAAATATGGCTCTAGGTCCTTCTGAATCAAGACAGATACCACACATTCCTTGGTTATTGTTTGGAGCAAAATTGTGCTCTAAAGATCCAAAACACTCAAGGGACGACATAAAGTTTGCTCATAGGCTGCTAGACTTGGCAAACAATCAGAGTGAACATCTTTCGAGCCAAGCACAAAGGTTCTTGGTGTATGCTACGGAAACGCTGCAAGACGTTCCAAACTAGACTCTGAACGGGTTTCCTTTCAGAAGAAATCTCTATCCTCTCTAAATGAAGCCGCAAAAAGGGCCAAGGGTGGTCCGGAACCAGATGTTATATTTAACCTAAGCGTTGAGAATGCAGTTCAAAGAAACCTTCAGGCAGATTTGGATGGTGCGGTTGAGTATTCTAGTATGGTGGGAGGAGTTTCAACTAGAGGATGGAAGCATTTAGCTATTGTCCTTTCAGCAGAGAAACGGCTCAAGGATGCTGAATCTATTTTGGATTTTACCATGGAAGAGGCTGGTGACATTGAAAAGTTAGAGCTTCTGAAGTTGAAAGCTGTTCTTCAGATGGCTCAAGAACAACCTAAGCAGGCAATGAAGACATGCAGCAGTTTGCTGGCCATAATCCGGGCACAGGAGAAATCTGAACAATCCGAGGAACCTAGTTTGGGTGTCATACTATGAAAGAGATATATTCTGAGAAGTTTGTGATCTCTCTTAATAATCTAATTTTATATTCCCAGACTCTGCTACAGAAATTTGAAACTGAAGCTTGGCAAGACCTGGCCTCTGTCTATGGAAAGCTAGGTTCATGGTCAGATGCAGAAACATGTCTGGAGAAGGCAAGATCTATCTGCTTTTATTCTCCCAGAGGGTGGAATGAAACAGGTATGGAGAAAAGACATTAGACATTAGTCATTCATTCATAATTTGCCCCCATGTTTATAACAAGCTCCATACATTTGCTTTTATGGTTGGAACAGGTTTGTGTCTAGAAGCTAAATCACTTCATATCCTTCTTCCTGTCGCTCTCGATCGACCCAGATCACGTCCCCAGCATTGTTTCTATAGCAGAGGTTATGATGAAATCCGGAGGTGAATCACTTGCAACCGCTAAAAGTTTTCTGATGAATGCCTTAAGTTTAGACCCAAGAAATCATGATGCATGGATGAAGTTAGGGCAAGTTGCCAAAATGCAAGGGTTGCCACAGCAAGCTGCAGAATTTTATCAAGCTGCATATGAACTAGAGCTATCTGCGCCAGTACAAAGTTTCATTTGACTTGCAAGATTTTTCCAGCTGAAGTTACTGAGAAAAGCTAAGTGACACCAGGTAACAAAAATCGTCTTCAGCCTTTAAATATAGTTGCAGAGTGGCAGGTTCTTGTCTTTAGCGTTTTGGTAAATAAAGTTTGAAGTTGTAATCTGTTGGATGGTAATGTAAGGGTAGTAGCTATAACTAAGTACAGTAAGTTATGATATTATCTCTCTATATACCTGAACCTACACGTCACAGACGCTTCCTTAGATGAAACATGCCAAATTTACTCGGCCATACTATTCACTGCGGTTCTCTTAATCTTCACCGATACGATTTTTTCAAGGATGTTGGAGAAGTTGTTCGTGGTCAACTTATTCTAAACGAGGAAGGCCAACGTATGAGTTGTGGCTTTGTTGAGTTTGCTTCTGCTGACGAAGCAAAGAAGGCACTGCAAAAGAAGAACGGTGAATATATGCAAACTCGCAAAATCTCTGTTGTTGATGTGGCTGAGATAGCTCCATACCATTCACAATCCAAATATTGCTTGGATCACAAGGTTTGGTACAAAGACTACCTTCCAATAGAAGAAGATGAGACACATGCCAATTTTGTTGAGAAAGTACTCTTTGTTGACAATCTCTCTCCCCAAACTAAATTATTAAAGCATGTGGGCTATGGCTTTGTTAAGATTCTGAAATATCTTAAGAATGTTGATTTTATTATTTTAATAATTATGAGATATAATTAAAACATTACAAGAAAATAAGGTCTCGCAATATTAGCCTTAATGAAATCAAGGGCAGCCTCTGCAGCTTCAATTCCAGCCGAACCTGTACATACACTTGTGTGGTTGTTCACGTCGACATCTTCTTCATATTTGTTCTTTGGCAATATCAGCTCCTGTCCCTTTATGATCCTCCCTGCTCGGTCATACTCAACTTGTCTTTCGCTTTGCCCAAGCAAAAGCTCCATCGGAATTTCATCTCCTGTAGCTGCATTACCATACTTGTCCGTGACTGTGTCCTTTGTCTGAGATTTCAGTTTGTCCTTTGCAACCTGAAAATTCTTATAGAGCAATTCAGCTTGGGATGGAGCCGCTTGCATATGCATGTCCTGTCCCTTGTCAAAGGCTTCCCATGAATGGATGTTTAGTTGTTTGAAATCCAAAGCTTGCCCACTGTTTCTATATTGGTTATCTCCCAGATAGAATTTGGGTCTGCGTCTGGAAGCGGGTCTTCACGCATGGATTGAGTTTTAGGATCATAATGAGCTGAGTTAACGTCAAGGTCCAACAGGTACTTTGTAGTGTGTTCTCTGATACGCAGATCCCTTACAGTTCCTGTGCTACCACCACCAGTTGTTCGAACACGCTTTTCAACCTTGGCAAAATCCATCTGTCTGCTCTCATCAACCCTTAAGTCGTCGTCCTCTAATTTCTTAAGTTGCTGCACCTTCAAGTACTTCTTTCGTGCATCATCTTTTGCTTCATAAAGATCTATCACACGATGGTAAGTTGAAGTATCATAACCGTTCCATCTGTCTCTCTTGCCATCATAGTCAAGTTCAAAACTCCCAATTTTCTCATCAGGTGCAATGTTCTTATTTGTGTAGTTTGCTCCAACCTTACGAGGTCTTTCCGTACAATCTTTCGCATTATTGTTGGAATATTGATTTCACAATCAATTAAGAAAATGAAGAAACAGAGTAAGAGATAAAAAATTATCTCTTCTCCTCTTAAAGAAAACAAAAACGAAATAGAAATTTTTATTGAACTGAAACTTGTTTCTTTACATCACCCCAATACTTGTTTAAATAGAACCCAACAGACACAAGTGAGAAACATAAGTAGAGAGTTGTATCTCTTCCACAACCTAAACTAAAAGTCACAACTCTTAACATAATTAACTTAATCTAGACATAAACTCAATTATCAATCAACAATTATGCTTCATTCCACCAGAGTTTTTACAAGCACCTTTGCGGTATTTTTGAGCTTAAAAAGTCTTAGCACCTCTGTCATACCATGACTTTGTGTAATTAGGATCACTCTTCCGTTTCCTTTGATGCTTCAAACTCGGTCTTTCAGATTTGAGATACCATGGAGCACAAGACATATACTGAGGAATGTGAGGATTGATTTCTTTTCCATTCTCATCTACCTCAGCTGGAGCAAGCCCAGCTTTACCAGCTGTGAATATTTTCCTTCTTTAAACCTCTCTTTTATTAAACCTCTATCTCTCTTTGTTATTCTCTTTGTTTTCTCTTTTCTGTGTATATTAAAACTCTAACACAAGCATTCTATTTATAGAGTTAAGATTCCAAACACAAATAGTAAATTGTTATTGTAATAGTTTTCATTCTTCTTGTTTCCCTTTTCTTCATGATTTCATTTTTGTTCAATCCTCTTTATTACTTGATTTCCTTTTTGCTTGTGACCATTTTTCTCGTTTTCCTTTATTCTTGATATTCCTTTTCTCTATACGTTACAGAAAGTATACGAGCTTTCTTCCTCCTTGAACGCTCTTGAATCTTTGCATAGATAAAAGTAATTAACATTTGAGATTATAAGAGCTCCTCGTTGCGTGATCGCTTCCAGTCCAAGTCATTTTAAGACAACATGCACTCGACATTCTACCAAAGAAACTTGAAACTTACTGTTCAGTTTCGTCATAGATTATTAAACCATTTTAAAATACGGAGGAACATATGTTGTTCTTAATTATCACTTAACAGAGATTTACATATTAATTGGCTATAGTCTATAGAGACATATATGCATCATTACGCTAAAGCATTAACAAAAAAAGGTAGCGCACACACAAACTCCAAAACCTAATTTAAGCGTTGCAGCTTGACTGACAATTCTGTCTGCGGTCAGGGGTGGTGTAAACCCTCCACTTAAAGACATAATCCTTAGAATCGCACGCAAGTTTCATGACATCACAGAAGGCGTGCATGAACTCCTCCTTACCGTCTTTTTCCCACTCTATCCTCACCCAACAAGAAAACCCATTCTTAGTCATCACTTGAGTTTTGAGTTCACAGAAATGGATCATCACATCCCCACAGATCCTCTTACCTTTCACTATTGATTCCAGCCACGAGCACTCAGGCTGTCCCAACATTTCCTTGTAAGCCGAATTCACGAGTCTGACCCTGTTGTTGGAATCAGAAATCAAAGAGGGTAGGTCTTCAGATTCGACTTCCTCTACGACCTCTTTTGGTGATTTCTTGATGATTTGAGATGGGTAGGTTAGAGGGTATATGCATGCCACGTTGATCCTTGAGCAAACAGGCCTTATGGGCTGTGGTGATATGACTTTGCTTGTGGTTGTGGTTGTGGTTGTAGTGGGGATGGGTCCTTGAAGTAGCTTCAAGAAATCTCTCTCTTGAATCACATCTGCGGTCTTGTTTAGATCAATGACACCTTTACCTTGGATATCTGGCTCCATGCATTTGGAAGGAGGAGGAGAGCATTGAAGAAGAGGCAAAGTCACCAAAGTAGAAGAGCCACCATTCTCCAAAGCGAACCCAACTTGAGCAAGGTTAGGTAACCCAAGAGTGAAACCCTGAAACGACAAGGTTCTAATAGGGTGGCCAATAACACGTTGTGGAGAAGAAACATAAGATTTGGGTCTCTTCAAGGCAAGAGAAGAGGCAGGACCCATTGCGCCACGGCCTCGCTTGCGGGTTCTTGTAGGCCTGGCTTGAAGCTGGGGCCAGAGGTTACGGAGGTAAGGAGATTGGCTGATCTTGCGAGACATAGAGGAAGAAGGGTCATCATCATTGGGTCCGTTAGTCCCGGGCCTAGGAGCAATGGGTCTGTATTTGGACAAGATCTCAGCTGTTTTTAGTGTTGTGGTACTGTTTTGAGGTTGGTGAGAGTGAGGGTTAAGTATCTTTATCATTGCGTCACCCCCAAAAAAAAAAACAAGAAGAAGGAGAGAAGAGAAAGAATAAGGATGTTGAGATATGAAAGAGAGAGAGGAGCTAGGTAAGGTTATAAAGAGAGTGAGGAGCCAATAAAAGACAGGCGAATATTAAGGAAGAAAGACATCTGGAGAGAAAAGGATGGGTACGTGTTTGAGAGGGTCGGGGATAGGGACACGTGTAAGCAAATGAGTTAATGTGCCGTTTTTACAAGAAGGTATTGGGTGTTGTGGTTCGGTTCACCAATCACAGAGGATGTCACCGTAACGCGTGTTGTTTCTGAGCGTCATGCGTGCCTATACCTATCCCCTTTTTTCAATCTTTTCTTCATTTTTATTTTTGACTACATGCAATGTTTTTTATGAAATGTAAAAAACTTGTTCTAAGTGTAACCGTTATTGGTTTCTTTGCTTCTTCGAGATATTTAGAGACTTGTGGCTAAGTGATTGGTCCTTGGGGTGTAACACGAGGCAGTTGCAGAGTCTGTCTGCTCCATGCAACGGTGGGAGAGAAGAAGAGACACGTGGATGTTTTTTAGTTGATGTCTGGGGTCTTCTTTTCTCGTACGTGTCATCCTTTTTTGTTTCTTAAAATCCTGACTTCGCCGTTCAACATCCTATATTTGGTCGACACACATATATATACTCTTCTCTCGCCTCCTGATTTCCGCTATTTTTTACTTTTCTCTGAGTCCATCTTAATTCAGGGAAAAAAATATATATTCGAATCATCATCATAAAAGAGTATACGTTTTGTATGCACGGTCTAATGCTCCACATTAATGATTTTTATGCGAGATTTGTTAAACTTTATATATTCGTTTCACATCTACACAAGTTTTCAAGACTGTCATTGTATATAACATCAATAAAAAGAAAAGCCTGCCATATGGGGTATATTTTAAAACTTTCTAGCACGTATTTTGATTCTATCGTAAATCGTCGTACAAGAAATAACCATATCAAAGTCACACAAAATGGATAGGCTCATAAAAATGAAAGGCAACACCAACAATTGAGATTTAGGGTTGCAAAGTTTTCTATAAGTTAAACCTCTATAAAATATGATAAATTAACAATTTAACAAATCAACATTTTTTGTTATTATGCTTCTGAAACATTATATCGAGTGCGAAGTTGATATTTGGATATTCTTTATCTTATATTGATGTGATCAATCATGAACAATTTTAATTACTTTGATCAAGTAATTAAGTATATTATTTTATAAATTAATTTCTTAACAAAATATCATATTTTCGATGTTATTAGTTTATAGAAAATTTCACTCTACACATATGTTCGTTATATGATAAATAGTCATGAAATTTTCTGGTTTGTAACACTGTCATATTTAAATTCACATAAGACATGTTCACAAAAGTAAAAAAACTATATGTATCTAAATGTTAAAAAGTTTCCGTGTTCAATTTTAAACGATAAAACGATTTGAAGTAAAATAATTTATTTATAGAAGAAAATATAACATAACATAATAAAATAATATAATAATTTTAAACAATAAAACGGCTTTAAAATAAATAATTTATTTATATATAATAAAATATAATGTAACGTAAATGAAACAATATAATAGATAAAAATTTAAACTAAAAAATAAATTAAAAGTAACGGAAGAATTCTCTTTTTTCTTTTTAAGAATTTTCGAAGACGACAACACGAAAAGAGATTTTCGATAAATATAAAGTATTTTATGGTTTTAATTATCAAAACGACAAAAATTTGAAACTTTTAAAAAGAAAATTAAAAAAAACGTTAAGCGGAATTAAATCCACGTAATCCGTCCAAATCTCCCTTATAACCGTTTAACCTTTTTAATACTTGTCGAGCATGCCAAATCTGCATCTAATAACATCAATTGTAGTGAAATTCAAGGAATATAGAAACAAATTTGCTTTCTTGAACTCTGGAAAATATAAACATATCTCAACAATCTAAGTAACCGATGAGATTTCAAAGTGTAGCCTGTAGGTCTTGAATTCCAATTTGTCAAGTACACATAATGAAAATGTTAACGCTCTATTACCATTATCAAAATATTTGCATGTAGAAATTATGGGCTACTACTCGTTTCTCTAGACCGGAGTATATTTACTATATAATAAAAGGATAAACAGTTTAAGAGTTTTCTTTTTTAGTTTATGATGTGGGGACAAGCTCACAATGAATCATACAAAACCATCGGGGCAGGCTCACAATGAATCATACCAAAACGAAATATGTAGTTTGGGTTCCACTTAGGTATCTGGGCCTCCCACTTCTACCTTGCAGGTTAAGCTGACTACATTATTACCCCGCTTATTTAGAGGATCTTGAGGGTAGTGTAGCTGTTTCTTTTAGAGTGGAGATATTGATAAAAGCCACGGCTCGAAAATGGCATGGACCAAAGTGTATCTGCCGATGTGCGAAGATGGTTTGGGATTTGAACATCTAAAGAGTAAAGATCATTTTCCGCCAAATCTCGCATCCACGCAACAGAGAATTTACTTACGAATGGGCAGACTCGATGATGATGAAAGGATTCTTAATATATAAAACTATGAGCTACAAAAAAACTCAATATCCAATGTATGAAAAACAAAAACACCTCCTTAAGGTTAGGCTCTTACAAAATTTTAGGCATATATTGAAGGAAATTTACTTCCTCTTGACACTCTTCAACATCTCTATTGTGTTTTCCTTGTTTCTACTAAGCAGGGCCTCGAGAAATAGAAGGGAACTTTCTTTAACTCCCTCTCCTCCCTTATGTCCCATATATATGCCTGTGAACTGGTTGCGAATCTAAACTCTTGACAACTTCCATCCATGGTTTCTCTATCACCAAGATTGCACTCTTTGATAGATGTCGTAAATATAGAACTGGGTGCTTTGAAGTTACCACTTCAAACTTGTTTCTCTTATTACTCTTACTCTCTATTTGATAATCCTCTAACCTACGTTTTTGTCCCCCATTCCCCAATTTCAAACCAATGCTTGCAATTTTACCTTCTACCTTTTCAGACAGACTGTCAAATGGCAACTCCGTCTCTTCGGCTTGTTCCCCCGGTTTCCCAAATTCAATCAAACATTTTGCTCTGCTTTGCAACCAAAAATACAAGTGTCACAATTAGAAAGGGTTTTGTCTATTTTCTTCTTAATGCAAATTGTCATTAGTGAAAAATGTTAAAACTAATCAAGTACCTGGAGCTGTAAATGATTACAGATGATGAACTTGGTGATGGAGAGAATGAGAGTCCTACGACCTCACCAGGAAACTCTTGGTAGCTCTTTGGCAAACAAAAAGTGTGTAGCAGTGACCACTTGCTCAACTCTCTAGCCTCCACGTCCAATGCAAAGACCTGGTTCGAAGAGGTTGAGATCACAAGCACATTGTTGTTCCTGGGATGAAAACCAGCGGCTGCAACAGATGCACCATTAAGCCTTGATATGAACCAATGCTGCCTGTAATCAGAATCAGAGCCTGAATGAAAAAGAAAATATATACAAGGAGCTGCTTTGGAATAAGCAAGTCATACTCATATTCCACTGCAGATATCGTACTGTGAACAAGTCATAACAAACAACTGTAAGTAGAAAGGGGTGAAAAATGTTCACCTCTGTGTTTCCCGGTTGAACACATATATGTCACCAAAGGAATTGATAGCAGCTAACCAATCATCTTTTGAGCTAGTATACAGTCTTGTAATTGGAGGCTCGCAAGGAAGAGATTCACCTTCCTGCTCCTCCTGACGTGGAGTAAAAGAATGTAATAGCTCCATGCTACCAACGTCAACAATCTGCCAACACATAACACATAAAGTTCAGATGTTTGACAAGGTCAAGCAAGTTAAGAAAAATTGACAACTAACAAAAAATTGGCACATACATATATCCTTCTATCATGTCCAGCTACTATCAGCCGAGAGCAGTCACAGCTGAAGACCATGGAATGAGCAAATGGGAGATTGGGAAGCCGTTTTCTACTGGCACTCCATGGATTCTTTCCAAGTTTGTTTTTCTTCAACTCAAACAGACTGGGGCGAATTTGATCAGAATATGCAAAAAGGGATCCTGTGTTAGAAATTGCACTGCAAATGATCTTCCGGGCATCTTTACTTTTAACACGAACCAATGGCTTGGTTGAGACACGCCCACTAAAATCAGTGCTTATGTGAATACGAAGAATATCTAAAGAACAAGAATCCTGAACCAAGAGAAGAGAAGTCTGATTGAACACTGTATTATGTACCATCTGCATGGGTACTCTCTGAGACGCAGGACATATATCATGTGGAGGGAACTTAGTGAACTCTTGGACTGAGTATGAAAAAAGCTTTGCATCATCACCAGCTGAAATGAGCATCGGAACCCCCAAATGTGCCCATTTATGGTAACTGAAACCAATCGGCTTCTCCTTCCGGCGCTGTTTAGGATTTGTTCCTTTTGCATTACTATCTGGAAATGAACCTGCATAAGGTGGGGGATTAAGAACCATAAAATAACAAAAAAGACTACCCAGATCCTAGATACATGAAAACATTGCTCCCATAAGCACCTATACGCAAGCATGGCCCAAGCCAAAATCAGTCTGGGGTTTCTTGTGATAAATATCAATAGTTTGATAGACTTAGTTTACTGGTTTTACATCAGAATTATATTTGTTATCTAGTGAGGACTTCTTAAGATATTCATTCTTTTCTATTATATTCTATTCAACACTTGTTTTCTCTGTGTACGTGATCCTTTAGCAATCTCTTATACATCCAAACATAAATTCTAATTGCAAACTATACAAGAAAATCTGAATATAGTATAACTCGAGAAGCCACTGACCTTCCCAATTTATTGGCACTGCCACAGTTAGAGCTCTGATGTCATGTGTATGAGCCCTTACACAACCAATATAGTCCCACTTCTGAGTGGAAGAAGGTTTCAAATTTTGTGATTTCAATGTACCACCAGAGAGCTTATATAGAATAACCTACAAAAGGATGAACCGAGAATTAGAAAGTTGTCACCATTACAACCACATCTAATGTTAATGTTAAAGCAGGAAGGTTTCTGTTAATTTTCTGAGACCTTAAAATTGGTCATAGTATTTGTTTCTACTTTACTTAAGTCCCATTTCTCGTCAATGGGGAATCAGTCTTTATGATATTTCAATTGTTGACTGGGGTTCACATGAGTGAACACACTAGTAGTATCTTTTACCTGTCCATCAGCGCCTGCAGAAAACACACGGTTATGACTTGGGGAAGCTGCAAGAGCATTGACATCACCCTTGTGATTAGAATGCCCCTGCAAAAGGGTTCCATGCTGGATATCCCAAAACTGGACACTTCCTGTACTATCTCCACTGACAAGAACTCCACATCTAAAAGACAAACTAAATCATCAGTAATTGGAAAAGAAAGACACAAAAGTAACATATGAGCACAACAAACTTTACCTCAACAAAAGAAGTGACCAAATGCAGAGCTCAGACCCATTTCCCAGTCCTCCAAGTCCAACTGTGATTCTATATACCTCATGGCAGAGATTAGCATCCCAGCATCTTATCAGCCTACAAATAATTGTTGGGAAGCCGAAAACATTTACTTAAACAAATCAAAGAGTCTTCTTTACAACCAAATACGCATCTCATACAAAGTTAAATAAAATATGCTCACCCATCACTACTACCCGAAAAGATTCTTTGTGCGTCCGAACTCCACGTCACACTTAAAGCACGACCTATGAAAACAATGTTGCATAAAGGATTAAAATGAAGGATCAAAATGTTCTAAGTAGATACAATAATGAAGGACCAAAGCTAAGGGGAGTAAAGATGTCTTACCACTGACCCTAGGCAATGATCTATAGTAGGTTAACTTGTCTGATTCAGAGATATAATATATCCTCACACAGCCATCATCACAAGCAGCTGCAAGATGCCTATCCCAGGCCTTTGATTTCTCATCAACCTCATCCAACTCTGACTCATCTTCAATTCCACTTTCTTCCTCGTCATCTGATTTCTCACTCAAGAATCCATTCTTAATCACCTTAGCTTCTTTACCTTCTGCTTCAGCAGAGGGAGGTGCCACAGCCATTTGCCAGATTGATACTCCAATTGACTCTAGCACGACCTACACAATCAGATTGATATAGATAACTAATACAAGCAAATAAGGCAATGTACTTATCTCAGAAGTAACTGGAATCATTAACAAAAAGCTAGAGACTTTAATTCAGAGATATTCACCTTCTGCTTCAAGTCAAAAAGATCCCACTCTGAAATTGAGCCATCAATGCTCGAAGAAAACAATCTAGCACCAAACCATGCAAGGTGCGAGATTCTCGATTTTGGATCTCCATGGATAATCTATATATTCAAAAGGCCGAAACCGAAAGAGAGTGAAAACCAAAAACACAAATTAACTTTTATGAATCTAATCGAATCGAAAATGTGAAAATCGGAAAGAGGAAACAAGAGCACGTACGAGTTGACAGTGCCAAGAAGCAGCACCGGGGGAGACGAGCCAGACCTCAAGAGAACCGTCCTCGCGAGCTGCGGCAACTCGAGATCCATCGGATCTGGTAGAAAGGGATACCACCGGAGATGGCTTCCAATCGATACAGCTGCAACGGTACTCAAACATGGCGGCGACGGAGAAAGATGACGCAAATAATAGCGTTTAGGTTTTTCCAAGGGTTTAGACTTTTTTTTTTTTTTTTTTAGTTAGGACCGGCAGTTTAAAAGCGGTTGGCTCGACCCGACCCGAGACTTGTGGGCGAATAAAACTGGATACATAATGCCAGACAGGCAAATAAAAGAAAAAGGAAATAAATAATTGAGAAAACCTCTAGATGGCTAAGCGGTTTTCATATCACCATGTATACTACTTATCTTATGCCTTGCGGTTTTAGCCACAACTCTGTTTTCAAATCTCCAGCTTTGCATAGAGATCCATGAGACTCTGTTTCTTAGAAAGAAAATGAACAAACCATCTTCACGTCATTTAGTAGTCATAGGGATGCTTGTAATGGCGACAATGACCTCGATGTGTCAAGCTATAGGTAACGTGTATCCTCTGATTCTGGTTCCAGGAAACGGTGGTAACCAGCTAGAGGCACGACTGGACCGAGAATATAAGCCAACCAGTGTCTGGTGTAGCAGCTGGTTATACCCGATTCGTAAGAAGAGTAGTGGATGGTTCAGGTTATGGTTTGATGCACAAGTGCTATTGTCTCCCTTCACTAGATGCTTCAACGACCGAATGATGTTGTACTATGATGCTGATTTGGATGATTATGAAAATGCCCCTGGTGTCCAGACCCGGGTTCCCCATTTCGGTTCAACCAAATCCCTTCTCTACCTTGATCCTCGTCTCCGGTTAGTACCTTCCAAACATTACTTACACAATGAAAATAAAATGCAGATTATTGTTATATCAAAAACCATCAATTTGCTAGGAGGTGAATGTTAAGCAATCAAGGAGAGAATCGTAAACCGTAAACTGGATTGTTCATCCTAAAATGAATAGCATGATAATGTAGCTAGAATGATAAAGAGAATACAATTGTTACGAAAATATGTAAATGTAACTTGATGATAACAATTAAGGTATGATTTGCAGAGATGCCACATCTTACATGGAACATTTGGTGAGAGCTCTAGAGAAAGGATGAGGATATGTTAACGACCAAACCATCCTAGGAGCTCCATATGATTTCAGGTACGGTCTGGCTGGGCCGGGCCACCCGACCCGTGTAGCCTCACAATTCTTAGAAGACCTCAAACATTTGGTTGAAAAAACGAGCAGTGACAACAAAGGAAAGCCAGTGATACTCCTCTCACATAGCTTAGGAGGACTTTTCGTCCTCCATTTCCTCAACCGTACCACACCTTCATGGCGCCGCAAGTACATCAAACACTTTGTTGCACTCGCGACGCCATGGGGTGGGACCATTGAGCAAATGGAGACATTTGCTTCTGGAAACACACTTGGTGTCCCTTTTGTTAACCCTTTACTAGTAAGACCACAGCAGAGGTGTTCCGAGAGTAATCAATGGCTACTTCCATCTCCCAAAGTGTTTCACGACAGAACTAAACCGCTTGTTGTTACTCCCCGGGTTAACTACACAGCTTACGAGATGGATCAGTTTCTTGCAGACATTGGATTCTCTCAAGGAGTTATGCCTTACAAGACAAGAGTGTTGCCTTTAACAGAGGAGCTGGTGACTCCGGGAGTGCCGGTGACTTGCATATACGGGAAAGGAGTTGATACGCCTGAGGTTTTGGTGTATGGAGAAGGAGGATTTGATGAGCAACCAGAGATTAAGTATGGAGATGGAGACGGGACAGTTAACTTGGCGAGCTTAGCAGCTTTGGAAGTTGAGAGTTTGAAAACCGTTGAGCTTGGTGGAGTCTCACATACCTCTATACTTAAAGATGAAAACGCACTTAAAGAGATTGTGAAGCAGATTTCGCTTATTAATTCTGGATTGCCCAACGTTAATGCCATGAGAGCAGGCGATTAGTAAGGTTGAGAGAAAAATTAGTTGGTTTTGGTGAATATTTCACCATTTTTAGCAGATGAAGTAATTAAGGAGATCATGAGATAAAACATGAGTTATAAAAGTTGTCTAAAAGTGGTAACGAGCTTCTCATTCAACAATTAAAACAAATATGTGAGCCTGTTAATCCAAGCACATGGGATTAAGACAATGAAAGGAAAACACTTCCACAAACATAATCACAAACAAACAAAAATATTGTATTCACATTTTCTACATATAGTAAGAAAAAGTAACATATATAAATTATGTTAACGAAGAGCTGAGGAAGTCATGAGATCAGAATCAATTAGAGTCTTGAGGGATTTAGCTTTCCTTCCTGTAACATTACCCGCTTCTTTCAAGAGTTGTACCAACCTCTTCTTCTCGTCTTCTGTTACGGTGTTCGCTGTACCGAGCTTTTCCTCCCGAACTCCAACCACGTGTCCTAGAAACACAATGGCATCATCCAACCTGTAGTCACAACCGAACCATAACTTGTTTGAGGTCAACATGAGGATGTAAATAAAGAGAAATTAACCCAAGTATGTACCTGCCAATTGCATCATAAGCTCCTGCAAGGTTGCTATACAATCCAAGTGTTTCCGGGTGATAAGGACCACACTCTTGTTCCAAAATACACTTGGCTTCTTCAAACAGCTCAACAGCCTCTTCTATTGTGTCAAGCTGAATACAAGCTAAACCCATTTGGTTAAGTGCAATACCGAAAAATGTTGATTGTTTCTTCCCAGTCGCCCGTAGTTTCGAGACAGCGCTCTTAAATGTGTTGTACGACTCCATGTATTTCCCCATCATGTAGTACAACACTCCCATTTGAGCTTCAATTCCTGCAATCATGATTTTCTGGCCAGGAGAATCAGCGTATATCTTCAGCGCCTTTTGCAGCAAGCTAATAGCTTGTTCCACCTCGTTCATAGACTCACAAATCACAGAGATATCAGTAAGACCACTTGCAATCTCTTCTGGAGAAATTTCAAGGTTATGGGACTCATATATCCGAAGAGCATTTTCACAATAAGACTTCGCTTCTCGCACTTTTCCAGTTCGATTATAGAGATCAGCTAAACGAATATAAACTGAACCAACAGCTGGATGGTTCTCTCCCTTCGCTGTTTTCAATGCTGTGAGAGATTTCTGGTAAGCACAAATAGCTTCATCAAACCGAGACAAAGACAAGTACGAGTCGCCAATGCTAGTATCAACAAAAGCAACCTCAGACTCTTGTCCATTTGCTGCCATAGCCATACTAGCTAATACCAAATGCTCAAGAGCATTCTCATGGTCTCCCTTAGTCTCACATATAAGCCCCATGAGTCTTCTATCTGCTGCCTCTGCGATTGAACCTGGTAAACCGTTTTCTCTATGTATAGAAAGAGCCGTTTCACACACTTGCTGAGCCTCGTCAAATCGTAATGCTTGTACAAGAGCCTCAGCTAGGTATCTACATGTTTCACCAACTCTTGGATCATTTTCTCCCAAAACCTTCTTCTGAATTTTCAATCCCTCGGTATAACATGATACTGAGTTCTCTAGCTGCCCCACCATAGCATAAGTGTCACCTAACTGCATCAGACCAGCAAATTTAGCCAAGGCATGCTCTTCACCCTTTTCAACAACTGGAATCTCAACCGAGCGCTTCAGAACTGGAATTGCTTCATTGTACTCCTTTAACTTACAATGGACTGCTGCTGTAACATGCAAACACATGATCCATTCTAAACATGGCTTCCCATTCTCTGCAGAAGCCTCAAACAACTTAGCTGCTCGAAGAGTTAACTCGAGAGCTTTGTGGATATTATCACCAGAGCTAACCAAGTTTCTCGCTTGGTTCAGTAAAAAACGTGCCAGCTCTACATTTTCAGATGATGGTTCTTCATTTCCATTTTGTGACTTGGTAGTTCCAACTTTCTTCTTCCTCATTCCACCAACTCCCAAATTCGATTTGTTCACATTCTTCTTACCAACTTGTTTCTCCATATCCTTGGGCATAACCTCCAAATCCAACTTTGAAGAGTTTGACTTAGTACTACTTGGTCTCACCTTATCAAACTCTTCAGGCTTTGCCACTTCATCCTCGTCTTCATCATCTTCCAGTATATTGATACCACGCATCTCTCCCAAAGCAAGATGTTGTAAATCAGAATCAATCTTAGACTCATCACCATATGATCCAAAGCTCTGCCTTGATGGAGACTGATTAGAACTCTGCAATTCACAGAGATTCTTACAAAGCTCCTCTATCGTTGTGTCAAACGTTTGGTCTGCATTAGAATGCAATTCATTAAAAGACCCTTCTTCCATAGTTTCCTCCCAATAAAAAACTAGCTGCAGAAGAAACAGAATCAAACATCATCCATGGAGCTAAAGAACTCAAAAACGAATGAACAATTTCAAATAAGGCTCTGGGAATTTGGAAAAAAATTAGATTAAAAACGAAAAATAAAATCTTTAGCAAAGCCCACAAAGAATAAAATCAAAATGAATCGGATTCTCAAATGTTAAAGAAGGCATTGAAGCCTTATCATAATCTTATTTCAGACAAGACATTATAAAGCCATTGTAAGAAAAAACATGAGGCAATTACAAATACCTTGTTTCAGAGATTATATATAGCGAAAAAGAAATGGAAAGGGGACAAAGAAAGAAAACATAGAGACAAAATTCGAACCTCTTGGGATTGTGTCGGAAATCGAAATCCTCGGAAGGAGACAAGAAAAGTGAAAAATCTGAGAGAATGGCTAATTGCAGAAATGACAAGTCCAGAAATAGGTCGAGAGGGTTGAAGTTTCAACTTTTTTTCTCGGTGGAATGTCAAAGAGAGAGGAGCGGGAAGAGAGAGAAATAAAGTTATACTATTATTCTCTCTAATGCCGCCACCATTGCGCTGTCTCACGGGAACTTAAAACTGCATTTATTGCTATTTTACTTTTACCAATTTCCAGCTAAATTTGGAGAAACTGATTTTAACAAAACAAAGACAACATTTTAAACTTGAAGAGTTTATAAACAAACCTAGTAATCAACATGTCACCATGCATAGTTAGTAGTGGCAGGAGTGTTCAATATGTATAAATCAAACCTATCCGACTTGATTAAAATAAATGTAATCTCAATTGAACCCAAAAGAAATTAAAAAAAAAAAACGAAAAGAATAAGCAAATCCACTGTACATTCTCTTTTTTAATTGGTCAATATGTTCTGATACCAAAACATCTAAAAACTAAATCAAAAATAGGATTGAAAAGCCTAGGTCGTATCAATCATCTTTAAAAGTTGTTGCCATTCTAAACACACTCGCAGTGATATTGCTGAGAGGTAAGTTTAATGGAACAAAGCAAACGAGGACATAGTTACAATGAAAACTCTCCGTATTTGTCACTAAGGCATTAGTAGTCACTCAGGCAGTCTCAGCCGGTTGAAAAGGACCAAGAAACTCTGCTCAGGGCCAAAATATAGAAATCCAAGATCCGCGCCTTCCACATATGGTCCCAATCCCTGTTCAGCAAACCCCAATCATTAAACCCGCAAGACCAAGAAATGACGCTTGGCTCTATTGTGTTTCTATGTATTATTATTACCTTTCCATTGAGTTGTAAGAGCTTGCCCTCAACCCATTTTGGGTTTTTAAACCCAAAGTCAGCGATTCTTCCTTCTCCTCTGAAACTCCCTAGCTGCATATATGTAAACATCTTCTGAATTAGCTACTGTTTCAATAGGAAATTAAAGATCGTTTTTGATTCTTGTTTCTGGTTATGTGTTTAGCTTAATAAGCACATGGTTCTGGATCTTTTATTGATGTACATGTCTGAGTATGCTTTTGTTTGACAGTTGTAACCGAAGCTCAGGAGAAGAGGAAAGTATCATTACCACTCCCAATTCCTCTGGGAACAATCCACGATTCCTGATGCGACCCTCTTTTCCAATCTTTGCACGAAATGTCACCTGCCAAGAATTATGAACCTATCTTAACTTCTTTTTACCATACAAAAATGTCAAAAGTTAAAAATAGAAGTCAAAATATTAAAAGATAAAAAACCTGGCCAGCCGGCACATTTGGATCCCCTGTCAACTTCACAGCCTCTACATATTCAAAGAACTCCGAGGATTTGCTTCCCTCTGCATCATTCCACAGACCATACTTACGCTTAAGCTGCACTATCTCATTGCCATAAGGTCCGAATGCACCCACATATAGGCCTACACTTCAAATTCAAAACGCATCCAAGTTGAGTTCTGCAGAGCCCATATCAAAAGAAAGAGAACAACATTAATGAAAAGTATGCTTACCTTCAAAAGGGTCTACGTTGCTTTTAGGAGTTACGATCCTATTAAATGCTGTATACTCAGAAAGACGGCTTCCTTTTTGTGCCTGACTTATAGCAAGCTTGACAATCTCACGCACATTTCTCGATACCTAGAACAATGATTGAACGATCTTTATATCTAAGGAGTCATGAAACTGAAACCGATAGAACCTTCCTCTACAAAAACTAAAATGTAATTCCGAAGACCAAAACCATTCGAGGCAAGCAAATATAGGCATTGCATTAAAATGCTACTTATGTCAGAAGGCTGCTAAAAACATTTACTAGACATCATAAAGAGGTTTTAAATAGTCAAAAACTCCTTAATCTGGTTCTAGAGTTCAGCTTTATAAAGAGCGGTGTAAATTAAAGCAATTCACCTTCAAAGAAGCTTTCTCTGAACCCCAGAAGGCCTTGGCAACCTCTGGTGGCATCAAATCTGAAAGTCCTTGAGCTGCTAGAGCTGTTATTCGTTCCTTGGACATTGTATTTTTTCTTGTACCAATATCACTCCTACTTCTCCCAGGAACATGCAAGATAAAGGAATCTCTTCCAGGATCCATTATATCTGCCAAAACACGGACAAGCTCATCCTCTACTGAGGACTCCTCTGTATTATGGAGAACCCCTCCAATGAAAAGCTTAGTGCTCAAATGCATCTTATCATCCGCACTATCCATAGATGCAATTTCTTCAATGATGTCACCTTCATCTTCTTCTTCATCATCATCATCATCATCAGAATTAGTTTCCACAATGCCTTCTCCAATCAGCTCTTCAGTAGCATCATCACTGCTTACAATCTCTTCCTCGGGGATTCTGACGTCCATTACTTTCAGTTTTATCCCTGGGATTTTATCTTTTAGAAATTTTATCACATTTTTAATCCCTTCTTCAGTTGGTTCCTCATGATTTAGTAGTTCTTCTTTTTTATCCAACTTCACTTCACTTCCTCGTACATCTAGAATGGATGTGTTCTCAGTTGAGGCACTCGATAATCGCTCTGCTCTTAAATTCTCAGAAATGGATGGGGTTTTCTTGACATGTTGCAAATACACCACCTGAACACAGCAGATATGTACACTCAGTTTATAGGGACTAGTCAGTGCTTAACATATCTACCTATTTATTTATAAAACTTCAGTGAAGGAAAGAATGTAAAGGTGATTAGAGTAGCAATTATGCATCACTAGTCTTATACAATAATACAAGATACAGGTAAAAGGATATACTCTCACCCGAACTGCTAAAGTGAATTTTACAAATATTGTTTTGCTTAAATTACCTTCATAACATATCCTCCGTTAGTGTCTTTAACAACGAAAATCTCAAACAGAGGTGTTCCAGCTTCTTCAGCCACCAGCTGTCTGTATGAAGCAGTTATAAGATCAATTATCACCACCAATTGAATAAAAAAAAAATTATATCCTCGGCACAACGTTGTCTCACCTTGGACTGTAACTCTTGCCAATAAACCTACCAACACCTTGGGTTATGTGTACAATTCTGCCAAATGGTTCCTCAGAATCTCGAGGATAACTAACCCACCAACCCACCTACATAGTCATCAGAAACGTGACAGTGCTTTGAAATTCTAAAGTCCAGATAAAAGCATAGATTCTTGACTACAGACATGGGCAATAATACGAAGCAAATTCTTAAAAAAACTGACTAGATGAAATCATTACTTATGTCAGGAAACATATATTCCTTCCACTAACCTTAACAATTTACATACATGAGACCTTATTTGCATCACTTATAAGGCTTAAGATCTTTAGTACTTTACGCATATGTTTTCTTGATTCAGGTGAGTATCATACAAGCATAGAAACACTATTTACAATGCATTAAGACGTCTAAGGAATTTTAAAAAATGTTTGTGAAATCTAGTACTTCTTACCAATCCACTTCCTGTCTCGTTACATAACCTGGAAGCATCATGGTAACGCTCTTCACGTATTGCAGTCTGCGAGGAAGTTATCAAATATATATAAGTAAGAAGATAACACAAGATTTTGATTTTATACAAAACCCTTAAAGATATATATCTTAACCTGTAACTGACACATGATCTCAGCGACAGCATCATTAGAAGTAGCTTCAGTAATAGCTTTTTTCAACTTCGCTGCTTCTTCAAAGTTTTGTGTTTCGACAGCCTCTTCAAGTTGAAACTGTTAACATAAGCTAGAAGACTCCAAAATTAGAAATTCATATAAGCAAACGATTTAGAAAGTGAAAACATCACCAAAAGACCGAGTTTAGATGGATAGAACCTTGAGAAGAGAAACAACGCTCTCGACTTCTTCAATCTCGGAGAAGTGACGATTCCAACGATTCCAATCCCACTTAGCCTCCTCACACGAGCTAGTATCAGCGTCATCAACGGCGGCGCAATTTCGCAGGTAGCTCAGAGATGGTTTTTTAGGGTTCCAGGTTGATATAGAAGAAGCGAAGGAATATTGTAGACCGATAGATACGGAGAAATTGGAGCGTTTGTTGATAGAGAGCTCCGGATTTGGAGAATTTTTGGGGGTGAAGAGGAGATGAAATTGAGGAAGAGCGATTCTTTGGCCGATAAGGCAAGGATGAGTTGTCGCCATTAGAAGACGACCGGAATCTATTACCGAACTGCGAGAGAGAGGCTTTGGCTGGTTCGAAATTTCAGGCATGTATTTGGATAGGGGAGGAAGGAATACGAAGTTAAATGATTTTTGTAATTGGGCTAATTAGGTAAATTGCTACGCAAAGGCCGAATTTCTTATTTTCTGGTGAAACTTTTATGTTTTTTTTTTTGTATTTTACTATTTTGGTACTAATCGATATCGTTATTCATTAAGGTTGTTAAAAATAAATTTGATATCGTTAAGATACGATTTTGTTATTGTTTATTCGGTTTGATGACTGAATTTTAAGCGTAAAGAGAGAGATGGATAAGTTTTGGCAAAAGATAATTCTATGAAGCAAACAAAAAAAATCACAATATTTATCCAAATAAAAAAAAATCAGAATACTAAAATTCGGAATATATATATATATATGGTATGTATGTGGTATATAGACAATTAGATATATTATCAAACTGATTATATAACTAATTTATTATTGAGATTTTACTTTTTAACTTTTCTATCATGTGTATTAGGTTTTATTCTTACGTTTATCGATTATATATTCGAGTTTTTCAGCTTTATCTCAATTATTTTTGACTTTTTTGAAATTATCTATCTATAATTGTTTGGTTATAATAGTAACAAAAATATAAAATTTGATAGAAAAAAATACTCACTCTGTTTATAAATAAGTATCATTTTAGATGATTTCACATATATTAAAAAAATTATTAAATTTTATATTACCTCTAATTAATATAATCTATCAATTTTTTCATTGGTTAATATATTAATATATAAAAGACAAAACTGTAACTATTAGCTAATATTTACCTTAAAAAAATTAATTTTAAATAAAAAATTAACTATACCTCATTTATTTCTAAACGGTGCGAGTAAATCATTTTGTCGGTGTCGATTTGTATGTTAATTGTAAGAGGGGAACAGATCCCCAGTTGGAGAAGAACTGACGTTTGTCTCTGATCGAGATCAGACGCAGCGGAACGTCGAGGGGATGAATTCATAAAAATTCCTCCTTTTTTCGATTTTACTCAACTTCATTAGGCCTTGTCCTCTCCATCCCAAGCTCCTCTTCCTCTGCTTGCTCATTTCTCTCGCTTTCTTCATCGATCCCTCGTCACAGCATCTCGAGGTCAAGATGAAACTAATGCGAGAGAAAGTGCGCCAGATGTATGCAGCCTCAAAAATATCCCATTTTATATTCTTTGCTCGGCGCTGATTGATTTTTTTCTCTCTCTTTAATTGAGAATGCACGGCTGTAGTATTTGAGATAAACTATTCAAACCCTTTCAAATCTGAGAATTGATCAAGTCTGGTGAAGCTTCATTAGGAGTTAGCTACACAATTTGTTAGGCTCTGTTCAAATGTGAATTTTATAAATTTGCCAATTTGTTCCTTTTTTTTTATTATTGTTCATAGTCTTTTGCTAACTTTAAAATGTCAGAAACTAAAGATGTTGAAACAAATGGAACGACGAAATAAAAGAGCAAGCAAGTTGTATTATTGATGATATATTCATATTTGGTTATTCTCGTTTTATAGGTTCTATCATGCGTATGACAACTACATGACTTACGCATTTCCGGTTAGTGAAACTACTTCAACTTATCACTATAAGTTGATGAAATTCTGGCTGCTCTACTTGAATTCCATTCTATATTCCAACAGCATGATGAGCTAAGGCCTCTTACAAAAAGTTTCACAGACTCCCTCAGTGAGCTTGGAAATCTCAAGGTAACTTACTAGCTCATTGAAGTTACCATAAACGATTTGAAGCAGAGCTTGACTCCAAGATTTCTTATTTCCAGCTTGAACACCTGCCAACAGATTATAATGGATCAGCTGTAACACTTGTTGAATCCTTATCCAGGTACATTATGCAAAAGTGAAAGCATTCTGTAAATGGTTTTTCAATACCAGTTTGACATGATTCTCCTTTGTCTCCTAGCCTTGCTATATTGGGAAACAGTACAGAATTTGAAAAGGGGATTCTCTGGCTCTCAGAAAATCTAACATTCGATATCGATGCACGGGTTAACCTTTTTGAGGTAAAATGTAAACACCCACTTACTTCATACGAAGCTTAATTCAAATTCTGTTGATGTTTGCTTCAAGATTATGGATGTGTCCCCGAGTTCCATGAATGAGTTTACTCGCACTTGATGCTTCTAACTGGTTCTCTTTTTGCTTCTTATTGCAGTGCAATATAAGAGTTCTTGGAGGACTTATCTCTGCTCATCTTCTTGCAATTGTTCCAACTAATAGGTTGATTCAGGGGTCCTACAACAATCAGCTTCTTCGATTAGCCGAAGACCTTGGAAAACGCTTTTTACCAGCATTTGAAACACCCAAAGGATTACCATATGCATGGATTAACTTGAAGGAAGTGGAATGTCACTTATGGAATGCTCCTAATATAACTTTACTTCGATGCATCTGAAATCTTATCTATCTAATGCAAAAAGTAATAGTCACTTTGATAGTTTCTGCGCTTTTACCTTCTTAAGTTTGAGCTTGCTCTTCTAGTTTTCTTGGAAAAGGGAATTTTTACCACAAATAACATCTTTAAGCAGAATGGAGTAATGGAGAATGAGACAACTGAAACAAGCACTTCAGGATGTGGTATGTATCTTGTTATCCCTTGTTTCTTTTACATTCTAGTGGCAAATAGACACAAGTATTTTTCTTTGATGAAACTAGTTTTCCGAATGTGCTCATTAATTTATTGATATGCATTTTACACTTTAGGTTCTCTCATTCTTGAAATGGGAGCATTGTCACGGCTCACTGGTGACCCTAGATTTGAATCAGCTGCATTACGTGCGCTTCGTCAGCTATGGAAGATGCGAAGTTCGTTAGATCTGCTAGGGACCACACTGGATGTGGTAACAGGGGAATGGCTAGAGTACTCCTCCAGCATTGGAGCTGGTATGTTGTCTATTTTCAGAGGGATTCTAGTGGCAATTCTCTTTTTCCAAGAGATAGCTGGAAAATATTTTACTGTATTTGTGTGGAATTAACTTGTGCCTTAGACTGATGTGGCTCTGATGTGTACTTTCATTTCTGGTCTTTTAAAGGGGTTGACTCTTTCTACGAATACCTGTTGAAGGCTTATATTCTTTTTGGAAAAGAAGACTACTGGCTAATGTTTCGTTCTGCTTATCTGGCGTCTCAGAAGTACTTCAGACATGGGCATTGGTAATATACTAGCCTGAAAAAACGTACTTCCACAGCCTCTGTTATGACAGTAAGACTTCTATTATGTGATAATTGAAATTGCTAGATGTAGTAATGGTTTATCTAACTGGTTTAGGTACCATGAAGCTAATATGTGGAGTGGGAAATCAACTTATTGGCAGCTCACTAGTCTTCAGGCGTTTTGGCCTAGTCTACAGGTATAACGAAAGAACGGATTACCTAAATGTCATAGAAAGAACAGTTGAAAAGGGGATCTTCTCATTGCCATGCTTAAGTTCTTATACTAGGTTCTCGCTGGAGATGTCGCAGCTGCAAATTTATCGCACCGCGAGTTTTTCCATGTATGGGAGAAGTTTGGTGTATTACCTGAGAGGTCTGTGCTCAGTTATCTTTTCTTTGTTGGCATCGTAGTTGGATCTTGAGTTCTCAGTCATTTTCAAGTTAGTTGTCGGTGCTGAAGAACACTGAACAAATCTTTGTTCAGGTATCTACTGGATCATCAAATAATACATCCGACTATGAAGTACTATCCACTACGGCCTGAATTAGCAGAATCCACCTTCTACCTATACCAAGCTACAAAAGGTTTTAGTATTTTTAGTTATTGTCTCACCTGAATGTTTTTTATGTGAAGCACCAGATTTAAGGCATCTCTCCGTTGACAGTTGATCTCTCTTTCAACACTTTGTTCCTTCTATTTACAGATCCATGGTACCTAGATGTTGGTGAAACAATTGTTAAATCTCTTAATCTGTACACGAAAGTGCCAGGAGGGTTTGCAAGCGTAAGAGATGTGACGACCATGCAACTGGAAGATCATCAGCACAGTTTCTTTCTAGCTGAAACGTGAAATTAACATTCACTTCCTTGCACATGATTCTTTTTTTACTTATACTATGTCAGAACATCATATTGTTTGTTATCTGACATTTGCAGGTGCAAATACTTAGATCTCCTCTTCGATGATTCATTTGTGGCCAAAAAGAATTATATATTTACAACCGAGGGCCATCCTATACAGGTTATGAGCTCCTGGCATGAGAAACTTTCAGAAAGTTATTTCTCAGGCAACTGGACGTTTTCAAAGGTCTGGCTCTTGTTCCAATTCTGATCATTTGGAAGAAATAAGACTTTTATGCATAGTTACATTGCCTATTCAGTGTGCATTAGCCTTCAAGAAGGATGTCAATGCTATTTGTTTAGTTGATAGGCAGAAGGGCATTAGGCATTAAGCAAATGAAATCGAGTCTTATTGCATTTTTAGTTCTTTTTCTGCTTCTGCTAAACTAGAAACTTGCAGAGTAGAGCATGGGAGAGTCAAGCAAGCGCATTGTCACTGCAAGTCTGTCCATCGATAGCTCCCAACTCTAGACATCCTGAACAACAAAGAGAGAGTGCTTGCCATGTTCCTGACAAGCAAATCGATCATAGATGTTGGGGCAACAAAGAGTGTGGAGTTGATGCCACTACTTGTAGACAAAGATCATGCAGCGGGGTTGGATTCTGCGGCTTATGGAACCCCTTATAACTTTTAACACAGAACTGAATACATACATGCTTTTGAGTTTCAGGAAAGTAAAGAGAAGAGTATATATGAATTATAACTGTAGATTTAATGTGGAAAAGACAAGTTTTGGGGGACAGAAAATGAATATATATTGCATGATGCTGTTGTACTATTTGACTATTTCTGTGTCATCATATCTTATTTTCTTTTCATATACTACGGAAGGATCAACCTTTGATCAAATGGGGATATTAAATAAAAACCATTCATCATATTAGCCGCCATTTATACGTTTGACATAAAACTGTCATTTCATTTCACCACCATAGACGCCCATGCATTGTGCAAAAGAATCATGTCTTAATGCAAATATTAGCAACTATATGGTCTCTAGAGTCTAGCCAATATGCCTCTAACTCTTATATATGACTTATACATGCTATCTTCCTTTTCGGAGCAGCGATAGCATACCACCTGCAAAACCAGTCATTGATTTCAACAACTCTAAAACAGACTTCAGTTCTGTAACCCTAAAAGAAATAAGCAATCCACCTCAGTCATTTCTGAGTTATGCAAGTAGCATAGAAAAACATTGCAATAGCTTAATTCTTTATCGAGTTTCATGTAAGTGTTTTATAGGGTAGACACATCCACCTCAGTCATTTCTGAGTTCAGCTATTACTGATAAACACATCAACATTTCTGAGATTGAAAGACAGGTTACATAGACTAAGATTCCGCAGATGTAGCTGCATCATCTTTGTGCTTAATCATGCCGGAATCCACAAGAATTGGAATCTCTGCAGCAAGCCATGGAGCAAGCCCCAAACAAAGTGCATGTGCTATACCAAACCGAGGACTGCATACACAAAAGTCATTCATCAATGCCAAGAAAACAAGTAGGCACTCATATTCGTGATAGAAACGGATTGCATAACGTGTTTAACACAAGAAAAAAACGAAAACATACGAAAATTAAGTTAACTAGATGCCCCCTTCTGGAAATTACTTTCATTTTGAGACAAACAGCCTAGTAGTAGAGTTTGGCGGCCTAATCGAATCATCATACAAAAGAAGATCGACAACAAACCAATTTAATTAACATCTTAAGACTAGCATTCATTCTTTCATAATTCTTTTAAGAATCTATGGGACTTAGACTAGAACTTATTTAAAACTCTGCATGCTTCTCTTACAATGTCTATGCACTGAGAATCATAATGGATTTGATTTCGACAACAAACCAATCTACTTAGCATCTTAGGATTGCGATTCTTTCATAATCCCTCTAAAAAATGAGACTAAACTGATCTAAAAAGCTACATGCATCTCTTACAATGCCTAAGCAAAGCAGAAGCATTATCAAAATTACCAGTTTTTGGCCCAGAGCGGCTTGAAATGTACAGTCAGGCAAATCTTCCCACCTCGATACATCTACACAAAAACAAAATATAAATAAAGAGCAATCTAAAGACAAAACCTTATCGAGATCCTAACAAAAAAGGCGTTACCTTTTGGGTCTTGCCGTCAATTTCAGGCAGCTCAAGCTCAGGAGCAGTGGCTGGGTAGGTAATAGGAATATCGAATTGGAGATCGAATTCGTATTTGAGGAGATTGTGAACATACCAACACTTGCCAGTCCAACGAGTTCCTTCAGGATTAGAGGCAGAGATTCGGAACCAGTCATTATCATTGGACTTGTTCATCTGAGTATACGCAATCAGAGACTTGTACTCTTCTTTCAACCTCTGTGTCCATGCGGCGCCGTCTCTTGGCCCAGCTTTTGTCGTCAGAAGTGGTATCCTCGTTAACGTCGACTTCGTGCTCGGATCCCATCCTTCCATTTTCTTCTACCGACTGATTTCGCCGTAAATTCAACCCTATGTTATCTTTTTCTCGATCGGAATTGGATGCTTTGATTCTGATTCTTCCTCCTCTTTAGCTATTTGTCAGCTTTGTAACCGAAATCAGAAAAAAAAAAATCAAACCGTTTTGAATAATGTGATTTGGTTTGGTGTTGGTTAAACCTTAAAATTCATTTGGTTTTTGGTTTAGTTTGGTTAAATTCTGTAATATCAGTTGGACTGCTACGGTCTGCTTATGTTCGGAACTTCGGAATTCGGATATTTTTTTTGGCAAACCATTTAGAATAAGCATTAAGCTTTTTAATTAGCCAATCAATTTTATTTAATTAATAAAAATATATATAAACAATAATTTAGGAGTTGCAAATTGCAAATTTTATTTAGTTCATGTGGATCTTTCCTAGATCATTAACCTCTATAAAAAATTAAAATTTGAAAAGCAAGAAAAGTAAATTTATATTATTAGATAAGTTTTTCTTTATTTATTAGTTTTAGTTTTGATATCTACTTTCTAATATTTAGCATTTCAATTTCTTGTTAGGTTTATAATAACTTCATAATAATTTGAACTGGATATTGTTGGGTGCGTGACAAATTTGATTGACCTTAACTGCGCTTAAGATCGTGTGCTAATTGCTAAACCAGAGGTTTCGTCATTAAACTGTTTTAAAAGAGTAACCAATCTAAAAACGGCAATCTTTGCAACTCACAAGGAGTAAAACGACAGGGTGTTTTTCCCCGTATTTCGGACCTAGAATTTTTAGGAATTAATTGAAGCCACCCGGTTTTTTTCTGTTCCGAAGCAATTCTCTATGCGTAAAATTGCGTAATAGCTCTGTGTCGCCGAGATTCTTCTTCCTCTCTTCTTCAACCTTGAAAAACCCTAAACATAACCGCCACTGCGAAGGCAGCACTGTATTTCCCCCTTGACGATTCTGCGAGCCGAATCTAAGAATTCTATAATGGCGGCTCCGGCTGCCGCGACAGCGAGGGCACATGCGCTCTCTCTCCTCGCTGCTGCCAATAACCATGGCGATTTGGCAGTGAAGCTCTCGTCACTTAGACAGGTTAAGGAGATTTTGCTGTCATTGGAGCCCTCTCTTTCTGCTGAGATTTTCCCCTATCTCGCTGAACTCCACTTGTCCCGTGAAATTCTAGTTCGCAATTCCCTTGTCGAGTGAGTTCCTTTGCAATTTCTACGATTCCTTCATGGTTTTACTTTCTTCTCTCGCCCTGGATACTGTGCACGAACTCGTACAAGATTTTTATTTTGTGGCGTCGTTAGGGTTCTTCTGTATCTTTGGGGTAGTTTTTTTTTTTCAATCTGGTAAAAGGTTTGATCTTTCTTAATAATTCCTCTATCAGCGTAATTTTTTGTTTTTGGTGGGATAGATTTGAAACTTCCACGGCAAGATGGTGAATACTAGTCGTCTAGTGCTAAGGCATAGTATTCAATTCCCCTCGTATTGTTTATACAAGTGTCTATTATATGAATTAGGCACTTAGTTTACTTTACTTTGGGGGTGTATTAACTTACTTCTGTAGCTATTCATGGTGATTAATTTGTCTGACAAGGTAAGAGACTGGTTGATCGATTCTTCTGGGTGGCAGGATCATTGAAGACGTTGGTTTGAGGATGCTGGATCATTCTTATGTTCTAGTGAATGTCTTACTAGTCTTATCAAGGGACGAGGATCCAATTGTTGCAAAGAAATCCATTTCTGCTGGCACGAATTTCTTTTGCAGCATCTTGGAGGAGATGGCAATGCAGGTCCATACTGTTTCTCAAGTTGGTTATGTTTTCATACGCATATGTTATTTTGAAACTCCTTCTTGAGCTCTTTGAAAAATAATACATTTGTAGTCAATAATTATCAGTGAAAGTTATTTGCATACTTGTAGTTGCCTTTGACATTGAACTGAAGTTTTTGTTGGATTCATTATCTCTTTCCCTTACTTTTATGCTGAATTTTTGTTTATTAGTTTACTTTTATATGTTGGCAGAACTTTGAGGTCTTTTTGGGTGTTCCTATATATTCACCACAGCAGTGGACATGATTGTTAGCATTGAAATTCCCTTTTACTCTCTCTGATATGTATTATTCTTGATGATTTCTACAGTTTCATCATCATGGTAAAGTTGATCGTTGGTGTGGGGAACTATGGACATGGATGGTCAAGTTCAAAGATGCTGTATTTGCCACTGCATTGGAGGTATGGTGGCTGTTTATAGCCTCTTCTTTTTGTCTGTTTGTTCCTTTCGCGAAGTATGGTCTTTGGTTGAGTATTTGTTCTGGTTCTCTCTCAATTTAAGGTTTTATAACTTAAGTCTGTTGTTTCTTTTACGATAGCCTGGCTATGTAGGGGTGAAAGTTCTTGCTCTAAAGTTTATGGAGACGTTTATTTTGCTCTTTACTCCTGATGCATCTGATCCTGAAAAAATTTCCAGTGAAGGTATTCCGTTTTAATTATGCACTTTTTTTTGCTTTCTAAGTCCATTTCATGTATGAATCTGGAATCACATAATACATGATTTGTTCATTTTATTGCTGGCAGGAGGTAGACAGATATTTAATATTTCCTGGCTTGCTGGCGGTCACTCCATTCTGAATCCAGCAACGCTCATGTCTGAAGCAAATATGACATTTGGCATCTTAGTAGATTTCATACAGTCGGCTAATCGTTCATCGGGTGCAATGGCGATATCGGTTATTAGTTGGTATGTTTCTGGATGCATCCCACTATTATTGTGTATTTACTTTTCTATGTGAGAAATAATCTATTCTCTTGGTGGAGTTTCCTGAGTATTTTTGTTGGTGGTATAATGGTAGTTATCTGTTGTCTACTAACAAAACGGTCCATAAAAAATTCATAGTTCGACATGAAGATAGTCTGAATCAGGATTGATGCTAGCCAGATCATATGATTGCCTATAATGATTTCTTTATCCTTATATATTTTGGGGTGATATGAATAGTATTTTTTTTGCATAAGCTTTATGTGTGCATCATATTTGTGAAATACAACAATAAGCAAATGATCTTTTACTGGTAAGTAGTTTCACGGTCAGGCTTGGCTGTCCTGCTTGTGCTTTCAGTGTATCTTGAACCAAATTAGATTTGTACGACAAATAACATCAGGGAATTAAACTGATGGTTTCCATTTGTATGTGTACTAAACTTTTGGCTGAAAGAGATAAAGCGTGGAGACAGGTAATAGCACCAGTGCAACCCCTATGATATAGTTGCAGCTAACTGAATAAAAGTCCGAGGGGGGGGGGGATGGCTCAGTTGAAGCTGGATCAGTTACAGATATTAACAGTTACCTTGGTATTTGGCGCCTGCATTTTTGGGGTATTGTTGGAGCTCCAATATGCAAGTGATAAAGACATCAAACAACGGCTAGAATGGTCAGCGCTAGTAGTTAGAAAAATGTTGTTTCCAAGCAACACAGAAACATGCTTGAGGAAATTTTTGTTTGGTTATGTGAACTGGATGTGTATATATATATATATATATTTATATACACTTATGACTGTTATGTTGGGATATAAAAAATGTATACATTACAATATAACAGTTTATGCACAGTATCAATTGGTAACCAGAGCTTTTTTATGCTGATGTTAGCCTAACATTTACTTGCATTGTGGTTCTGCCTTCTGTTATGATGATTGTTTCTTCTCCATATATAGGATTATGTGATATTTGATATGGATGCTGATACGTTGAATACATTTTGCTGCTTGATCTTGTACCATGTGTTGCTGTTTAGATGGATGTAGAAGTTATCTCATGGTTATTATGTCCAGTAGGTGGGCATATATTAAGCACTTTGAACTATCAAGGTTCCTTCATCTGTTTGAGAGCACCTTCTTGGGAAATCATCTCTGTATAGCAAACTAATTTGTCACTTTTGACAAAATCTTCAAAAAGTAGTAATTACCTAGCAGATGTTTGTTTTTGTTTGAACTGATATTATCATTTAATGTCTGGGACACTATCTTTCTAGAAAAAACAATGTTAAAACCTGAGAGGAAAGACATTGTCTAGAAAGATGGTTTTGATTTTTTCTTTCGGGTTTTAATGTTTAACTAATGGAGTTGTCTTAAAGTAAGAAGTATGTGAAAATTGATCATCTTATTGCTTTGGTAATGGTAATAATTCATCTTTCTGTGTTATGCTCGCAGTTGAGTATGTAGTTGCAGGAAATCTTTAGGATATGCTAGCTTTGCAGAGATTTTTTATGTTGATATGCTTCCAGACCAGAGTTTCTGACTCCTCAAACTGTGAAAATGAGATATGGAAAGATTCAGTTTGAGAAAAGTTTTATCTTGTCAAGGAGCTTATTAGCACTGTTGTATGCTACAGAATCATGAGCAACGTTTCTCACTGGAATGGTTGCGCAAAAAAGTTATATTCAAACTCTAGTATCTTTTACGTAGATAATTGTATATGTTAAAAGTAGCTCCTTGCATAGGAAGAACATAGGGGCAGTTTCTTTGACGCCAGTATTGTTATTTTTGTTTGCTGAGATGTCCAGTGATCCTTTAGGACATGCTTGTAGGAGCATACCTGAACCATTTGCAATTTTGATTATTTACTATGTAAGCACTGGTATCTTATCTGACAGTAGCTTATCTTTCAGTCTCGCGGTAGTAGCAAGGAAGAGGCCTGTCCACTACAACACTGTCCTTTCTGTTCTGCTGGATTTTCACCCAAATCTTGAGACGGTTAAGGGGTGCCATGCTGCAAGCGTTCAGTATTCCATTAGAACTGCCTTGCTGGGATTTCTTAGATGTACATTCTCACCGATAATAGAGGTAGAGTTTTCATACCTTTTATTTTGTTTCTCTCTGAAGTCTTATCTAGACTTTATTTATCTATTACCCTCAACTCTACCCTGTTTTTGCTGAATAACATTTGAAATCATTATGAAACATCAGTTCTAAGTATCTTTATGCTAATGAAATATTGTTGTTTCTTTCTGGTTGTTTTTCCCATCTAACTCTCAAATATAGTCTCTACTGAAATCCACTGCTCAAAGTATTGTTGCTTGGTTTTTATTATCTGTTCCTTAGAGGTTTTAGAGGCCAGCACAGTTTATAGCCATAGCGGTCTGTCTTGCATATAAATGCTGGAAACAAAAGACCTTTTGTGGGAAAATGCATTATCATAGAGTCGAGGCCGCTCATGTCAGAGAAATTGCTTAATTGTTTTAGCCTTTCTGGTCAAATTGTCAACCTTTTGATATCTCTTTTGTCTACTCTAGGAATTTTCCATGCCTTTTTTCCTGCCCTATGTGCCATTCGTTTTTTTGAAGTAAAAGGTTTTCAGTGACTACAATAAAAGACGTGTTATTTAGTGTCATTTCTTGGAGTGAAGCCTTGTAATAGGTAGAAAAGAGTTGCGAGAAGTGTTTGCTTGATCAGATCATGTATCAAAAGTATCATATGATTTATTTTTGTTTGCTGATATTTGTTTTCTTACTGAGATAGTTAGATTTTATTTGCATTTTTAGTCAAGAGACAAGCTTCTTAGAGCACTTCGAGCAATGAATGCTACAGATGTTGCTGATCAAGTTCTCCGTCAAGTTGATAAATTGGTCAGAAATAATGAGCGTGCTGCACGTGAAAATTGGTCGGGCAAGGTAAAAGTTTTGTTGTCATTCTTCTTTCCTACTCTTCTATAGCTCTATCAGCTTTGATCACTGTGACCAGTAACGTCTCATGCTAAACCTACTTTTCAGAATAACAAGGTGATTAATCATCAAAATTCTTGGGATTTTTCAAAGAAACGAATAATGCCTCAGGGAGAAGATGATACAATTAATGGAGAGGTTGCTCCGAAGCGCTTACGCCATAATACTAACATGCATTTGACTCAGCAAGTTCAAACAAATGATTCCCTTCAGGGACCTGTCTCTATCAATGGCATTTCCTCTGGTAACCATCCTTCAGACACTGAGTTGACTCCAGTGGAACAAATGGTTTCAATGATTGGTGCTTTGCTTGCTGAAGGAGACAGAGGAGCTGCATCTCTTGAAATTCTCATATCTAAGCTTCATCCAGATATGCTTGCTGATATTGTAATAGCAAGCATGAAACACTTGCCTAGCACCCCTCCTATATTGAAAAGTTCATTGGCTACTCCAGCAGATATTGTGGTATCTTCTTCTATTAACACCATGCATTCTCCAACTCCTCCGGCACAACTTCCTCTTGAACAAACCCTTCATACTGGGTCATCTCTTTCCGATATGCCTAGCTTGAATAGCGCAGCTGCAGACCCTAGACGCGACCCAAGAAGGGTACACATTTCTATTTGCTGCATGATTCTATGTTGAATGTTTATTTCTCCAAGATAACTTATTCAGCGCTATACAGGATCCCCGTCGCATGGATCCAAGGCGTTTAAATTCATCTGTGGGACCAACGTCACTGCCTGTAGGTGAGGGTAAAGAATCAGTTCCAGCACAGATGGACACCTCTACCTTACCGAGTAAGCCACTTTCAGTTCCTACTGTCATTGCAGGGGCTACTGGTTCAGTACACTCAACAGCAGTAGAGCATAGCCAAAAGGTGACAGGAAGTTCAGTATTCAGAATAATTGATCAGCCTGATTGCAGAGAGGACTTGACTGTTCCCAAAGAGCATGTTTACCCGTCAAAGGGCAAGTCATCTTTAGATGCTCCACTATCTCCTTGCAGGGATGATGAAGGCATCAGAGGAACAAATTTTTCAGGTTCTGAAACAAAGTGTGATTTGGATCTGGTGTCTGTCCCAGATTTTGATCAACTTTCGCCTTCAGCATCAGTCCCAGATTTTGATCAACATCTCCCCGCAGCATCAGACACTAGTGCACCAGAAGAAAGCTATCAAGAGCTGGCACCTGTTCCATCATATGTTGAACTTACCACAGAGGAAAGCAAAACTGTTGGCAAGTTGGCTATTGAACGTATAATTGAATCAAATAGACATGTCTTTGGGTTTAATTATAAGAAGATTTGCATGGCATTGATTGCCCGATTAATTGCTGAAGTGAGTGCCTCTTTGATTTTGTTACTTGTGGTTTTGCTGTCAACTCGAGCTAACACTTCCATCATTTGGCTTTATGCTTATGGAATCCTTATGTCAAGTTCCCCTTTAATTCTTTTGTTTACAAGAATAAATGTTATTATATTACTATTTTTCCAGATCGATGCTGGCAATGATGTTGTAACCATACTAAGAGAGCATATTAGTGTGGATCATCGAGAATTCAAGGTACTTGTTTTCCTCAAACTCGGCTGCCGCTCTTGAATCTATTTTTCCATATGTCAGGAGTGTGTTAGCTTTCATAAATATTGTATCATTTAAGTGCATTGCTACTCTGCGAGTAATAAACTTTTCCCTCTCCAACTCCTAGTAACCAAGAGTCTAGCATGTGTGTAGGCAAACCTCTGATCTATTTGCTTCTTTGTTTCTAGGGGCATGAACTTGTTTTACATGTTCTGTACCATCTGCATTCAATGGCGATTCTGGACACAGATGAATCCTCTCCCTATGCTACTGTTTATGAAAAATTTCTCGTAGCAGTGGTGAGCGTTTATTCAACTTTTTCCATTTCTTGTTTCTGAATCTTGCTTATTAAGATGCTTACTGTAGGCAAGATCATTTCTGGATGCTCTTCCTGCTTCCGACAAGTCTTTTAGCAGGCTTTTTGGGGAAGCTCCACATCTACCTGATTCTGCCATAAAGCTACTGGATGAACTCTGCTCCACTCGTCATAACCCAATTGGAAGAGAAATCTGTGATAGTGAGCGTGTTACCCAAGGGCTTGGTGCTGTTTGGAGCTTAATTTTAGCGCGTCCAAATGAGCGAAAAGCATGCTTAGCTATAGCACTGAATGTAAGAACCTGTAACTAATCTTTATTAGTTGTCTTTCTTATAAGCCTTGTCACATTGGAGTTGTCTCAGTGATGGAGAAAATGCACATTCAAATAATATAAGTTTTGGATTTTGGTTGATTGAAGAATGAACTTTCTTGTATCTTCATATGCTATATGGCCCTTTCAATTTTTCCATGTTCCTAACGCATGTTTTATTCCTGTTATAACAGTGTTCTGTTCATTCTGAAGAAGACATCCGTGCAAAAGCCATCAGACTTGTGAGAAAATTAGTCCTGGATAGCAATATGGTTGTTATTTAGTGCTGATACATTAATTCGAATTGATGTTTCTCAAATGCATGCACAGGTCACGAACAAACTATATCACTTAACATACATAGCAGAGCATGTTGAGCAATTTGCAACAGATATGTTGCTGACTGCTGTGAACTCAGAGACGGATCTCTCACAGACTGGATCTATTGCAGAAGGAATAAAAACAGAGGTAATAAGCATATAGTCTAGTCTGGTAGTTGAGTGAGTATTATTCTTTAAAGGCAGTAAAGCTCCAAAAGCCAATAACAGTTCCCTTGAGGGCGTTTAGCTTAGTTCTCTTTGAATTGTATATAAAAAGGCTTATTACCCAAAAAAAAATTGATTAGATGTCAGTTACTTTTTGTGCCTGTTCTTGTAAGCCTCTAAATTTTCCCTTGTGAGGGTTAACTAGTTGATGCAATGGGCATGCGTCCATTTATAACCTTGACTTTTTGTGGGTTGATTAAATGACATTTGTTTTCAGGCTAAAAACCCGGTAACTTCGACAAGTGACTCTCTATGGTCTGGAAACTCCGAGATTCACTCTCTGCAGGATTTGCAATCTTCTCGTGATGTTTCGGTTTTATCAATTTCTGAAGCTCAGAGACTAATTTCTCTGTTCTTCGCTTTATGTAAAAAGGTCTGTGTAGTCTTTGGAGTTGCTCCGAATGCTCAAAGTATTCTCTATCCTTAAATATTCCTGTGGACCTGATGAATCCTATTTTTCTCCAGAAACCTAGTCTCCTTCGACTTGTCTTTGAAGTTTACGGGAGAGCTCCAAAAACAGTAACCCAGGTGAGTTAGTCCCTCTCTAATAGACCCTCACACCATTTATGTGCATCACATGTGGCATGGTACAGAAATAAGATTGGATAGGAGATTAATTTTGGACATCGGATTTTTTGTTTTGGGGCAATCTATGGCATTTTCTATATGCATCACGTGTGGTCTTGAAGTTTTAATGGGAGTAAAAGATATGCACAACATCAAATTGATTTATTTTGGTAACTTTTTGAAATGGTTCAGGCTTTCCATCGGCATATACCTATCCTGATACGAGAATTAGGTTCATCTTATGTGGAACTACTCCAAATAATATCTGATCCTCCTAAGGGAAGTGAAAATTTATTGACATTTGTAAGTGGCTTCTGTGTTTCCTTGTAGTAAATTTACATTGGCCTCAAAAGTATTTTCTAACTTTGAATCACACATTGTTTATTTCTTATGTTAAGGTGTTGCAAATATTGACACAAGACTTGGCACCTTCAACGGATTTGATTGCTACTGTAAAGCATCTATATGAGACGAAGCTAAAGGTTTGATTTATTATGAAGAGCTCGCTCGTATCTTTTTCTAGTGTGTATATATTTATGAAAAACAAGTTCGCAAAGCCTTACACTATAATGTGTTTTGCAGGATGTTTCAATTCTCATTCCATTGCTTTCTTCACTCACTAAAGATGAGGTTATTTTCTACTTTCTTTCCATGGATTCTGCTCTTTCCACTGTACTTTTATCCTCAAGGAAGATGAAGAGGCTTGTAACTTTTTTTAGTTTATTGTTCCCTCGTTATTTTGCCTATCTGGAAATGTGGAAATAATAAGAACTAGTAACCATGGAAGACTTCTGAAAATTGTGTGGTACTTGGCTGGTGGATGCAAAAGATGACTTTTCTTGAATGCTCATCAATGGTATAGATCCCTTATTTTATGACGAATATTCTTTTTCAATGTAACAGGTTTTACCCATCTTTCCTCCCCTTCTTAATCTTCCACCTGATAAGTTTCAACTTGCACTTGCTCATATATTACAGGTATATGCATATTCTTACTGTCCATCCGTTAATTGCTATCTTATTGATTATGCTATGCATAGAGGGACTGCCTTGACACTTTAACCTCCGATGAGATGAGTATTGGTTGTCCAGTAATAAACAGGAACCACTCTGCATGACATTAACATATTTGACACACCTGTAAAATTTTCTGAACTTGTCCGATCTTTTGTTGTTATATATGTGATAGGGTTCTGCTCACACAGGCCCTGCCCTAACACCTGCTGAGGTTTTGATTGCTATACACGATATTGTCCCTGAGAAGGATGGGCCACCACTGAAAAAGGTATTTCCTAATTTTCTTCTGATTTGAAAGTATTTTGAAAGGGATTTGTTGTCTGTAATTCTCTTCTTGAATGTGGTACTAGACCTTTTCCTATTGGAACGCTTTCTTTACCATCCCTATCTATTCTTCAATGCATTGGCTCTTCTTAAGTTTTGGTGGCTTTTAAAAAGTGTACATGAGGAACACAGTAAACTTCATCATCAGCTGCATATGGCCACGTCAGAATAACTTAGGTAGATACATTTTTCATAGATAGTAGATTCAACAGAAACGAGGTCAGCCAGAAATTAGTTGGAAAGAGGGGGGTTGGGAGAGTTGGGGATTCATTACAGAATTATAGAAGAATTAAATCAGCTTTCTTCTTACTTGAATTAGTCTTGTCATACTTCTTAACACATCAAAACAATTTTGGTTACGTGAAGCATCCACACAGTTATAATGTCAAATGCCCTTTTATTCCTCAAGCAAAATAGGTCTTTTCCTAGTAACTTGTGTCCAAACAAGCTGTTTATACGAAGATCAATGATTCATCTAAAGTCATATGCTGCTATAGCAAGCTAGAAAGCTAGGCAACTATCAACTGACTAGTTAGATTGTCAGACTTGCTATAGACCAGACCAGATTAATCTGTTTGTCAATGTAATCTTTATGAAATTCTTCAAGTGTGCTAGCTGTTCTATTGACTTTCTCCCTGGTTAGCAGAGTAACATTTGACTATGTGTTTTTTTTTCCAGATAACAGATGCATGTTCGGCTTGCTTTGAACAACGCACTGTTTTCACACAGCAAGTCTTAGCAAAGGCCCTCGGTCAGATGGTATGTCAAGAGCGCATATCATGGAAAAGAACTACTGATTTTGATATTTACATCTCTGATGCTTTTGGTTTCAGGTTGATCGAACACCTCTGCCTTTACTCTTCATGAGAACGGTGATTCAGGCAATCGATGCTTTTCCAACACTGGTAAGTGTTGGTACTGTTAGAGTTAAGAACACAGAAATTTGGAAAAAAAAACACAAGGAATTTGAAACAGAACCAAAGTGACAAAAATAGAATTGGAAAACACCGTAGAAAACTGCATTCTTCCCTTGACCTAACCCTACAAAACCTCCAAAGCTCTCTCTAGCTTGGATGGGTCTCACAAACAAGATCTCATCCAAAAACATCAAAATGTCCATCCAGAAATCCAAGCTTCCATATTAAACTGAAACTACTATTGGCTTCACTGTACAGTGCAGCTGTGTGAACTAATAAGAGACAAACCAGAAAACTTTTTTCTTTATCCCAAGCGATTGCATGGAGACAATGAAATCTATTTTTAATCTATGCTATTTTATTAGATTGTTGAGTTGAGAAGGGACAGGAAAATACAACTAGCAAACGTGTCTCTAAAGTTTAAGCTATAGGTCACTCTCGATTCTTTTGGTCAGAAGTAAAAAAATTTAACTTTTTTTTTCTAGGTTGATTTTGTCATGGAAATCCTTTCCAAGTTGGTGAGCAAGCAGGTGAGTAATTTAAAGATCAAACACAACAAAAAAATCACTTTGAGATTTATTTTCTGTATGGCATAGTTATATGATGGAATGTCTTACCGTCTCTTTTGGATTCAGGTCTGGAGACTGCCAAAATTGTGGCCTGGCTTCTTGAAATGTGTGTCTCAGACACAGCCACATTCATTCCCTGTTTTGTTGGAGGTACAAGAAGCGTGATATAAGAATATGAGTTTTAGTGTATTCACAGAAAACACAAGTAACTCTTGGATATTGTTTTGCAGTTACCAATGCCTCAACTTGAAAGTATCATGAAGAAGTTTCCTGATCTAAGACCTTCCCTTACTGCTTATGCGAATCAGCCAACTATAAGAGCTTCTCTACCAAAGTAGGTTCTCTTAATCAAATAGACACTCTGTTATCCGATCTTTTTAGTTTAAAAATAAAACATATGAAATACTGAATCTTGATTCATGTTATACCAGTTCAGCTCTTTCAGTTCTGGGGCTTGACAATGGGAAAGATTCGTGGTCACAAATGCACCCTTCAGATGCAGCTTCTTCAATTCATGGGGCGGCCTTAACGTGACTCTGACGAGTTGAAGTGATGAGGAGACGAAGCACAGATACTTAAATCTTGTGTCAATGGCTGGAGACTGGCTACTACACGTATATCTGACTACTAACTAGAGAGTTTGCGATTAGTAGCAAGAACCAGTATGGTAGCCCAGCATGTGTGTGGTCATTCATATTTTCATATTTGTTGCCCTTTTTTGTGTATATTGTTATAAAACTTCACCGCGGCCGTGAAAAGGGGTTCAGATGTAATGGATGTACAATCGCATCAACGTTGTTTCCTATATAGAGAAGAAACTAGGAGTTAAGAGAGTTTATGATTATACCAAAATGACCAAATAACAATCTGCCATTGAGTTTTTACGGTTTCAAGCTCATCATAATGTAGTATTCTTTCCTATAAGGGTCCTGTAAGTTCATTCATCTGGATACAATATTTTGGGCTTTGCCGAGATTTATTTGTATAGACTTCTATCAGTAAAACCAACTCGCCTATCCACTCACATTTTGTACAGCCATCTGGAAAATTTCTTTAGTCAGCACTAATAGTATCACCAGTCTTTCGTGTTCTATGATAAGTATGACTTTTAAAGGTTTTTGCATAGGTTTATACGAGTCAAATCAGAGGGGAGGTCTCATTCTCTCATTCTTTTTACGTCTCTTCTTAGGAAAGGATCGACTTTAGCTCTAGGATCGACTTTAGCTCTAGGATCGACTTGATTATATGGGAGACGGATTTCATTTTTTTCATTGCACAAAAAAAAAGGAAACAAGAAAGACTTTGGTTAGCCATGGGAGAATACAATGGCGTGGAATCATCAATGTCCGAAGGTAATATAATTCCATCTCATACTAAAACACCAAAGCCTTCAAAAATTTAAGTCCAACCAAATCTTGGATTCAAGGGAGGCTCCCGATTCCAGCAATGTTTATCTAAAATGTGTGCCTCTTCTTCATTGTCCTAAACTTTCCTTGCTCGCTTCCAATTCTTCACATGCTTCTTTGATACATATATTTAGCAATGAACACAGCACATGGGTTAAGTAAAAACCTGCAAGGCATAACATAGGAGGGGAAAGTCAGAGGATGATTTTGCAAACAGATAAGAAGAATTTCATTGCATTCATCTATATGAAGAGAATGCGAGTTTTGATATCTGGATCAACTAGCTAGCTTCAACCTCTTTCCAATTCCAAAAACTACCGACGTTTTTGCTTATAAATCTTACCAGTCAGGAGTGTTTTCAAACTATTTCATAGTTATCAGAGCTTCGAGATTCTTCTCCATCAGCCATCCTTGTGGATAAGGGACATCCCGAGCATCCAAGTGAAGATGCCAGTTCAGTATCCTCGAGCAAGCTGGTGGAACTCCTTCCATCTCACTTTCATCAGCCACCACCTGCTCTATAAATGTTGTCTCCTGCTTCGAAATATTCAATGTCAGTATAAGAATAGGGTTGACTGCACACCAGAGAAATCCACAGATTACTCAAACTCATACTTGGAAACCCTCCTTCACTGTGTCTAGTTGGCGGGTTGGATGTGTAAAGGGACGTCGCCACCTTTTAGGGTCCCAGAGTATAGTGCTGTTAAAGGCAAATCCCGACATATCAACATGGAACCTCCTTATTCTTTTACTCTTTTCATTAGTGTGCCATCCAATTACTTGACTTCCATTGCATACTGGACCCTCAAGGATGGCCTTGTTTTTGCTTGGCGCAAGCATCGCAACAGGCCAAGTTCCAAATCGCCTATACAAATAAAATAGAGAAGCATAAAAAATTAAAATGGGAGACATATACTTCAAAAGAAGATAAGATTTGGATATCAAGCCGTCAGTATTTACATTCAATGAATCCTCAGAAAACCAAGACAAGGTACACATAGAAGTTCAACAAAATACATTCCAATAACAAAAAAAAATGAAGTATATTCTCAAACAAACAAGACTGAGCGCATGATAAAAGCAAGCAGAGAAGTAAGAATGAAAGCAGGCAAACAAAAAAACCCAGATTTGTACAGAAAACTTCAATGACTCATTAGTTTCAACATTAGAGTAATAGGCGTATGCTTCTGAAATGTTCATATTGGTGTCATTAGAATCACTGAGACTGCACGCAACAAGGCAACAAAATAAGTGAAGACAAGTCTCTCAACAAAATTCAATCCAACGATCTAATAACTCTATTCCTCACAAATCACCAGGTAGCAGTTATCATACCTGATCTGTCTAAAGCTTTGAAAGAGCTCAAGCGAGTAGATATTATCATCATCAGCAAAGTAAACTATCCCATCAAGCTTATGCAACTCAATATGTTCCAATGCAGTATTTCTCTGATGAACTCCTCTATCCTTAATACTCGTCATGTTCCTCTTGCAAACCAAGTGTCTGTACATAACTCCCGTCTTTCTCAGAATCTCTGAGGTCTCAAACGACGCCGTATTACCCTCCACCACAATCCACAGTACCGGCGGCTCAACTAACCTCAACGTTTGAGCAATCCTGTTCAAGTAATACGCCTGCATAGCTCGATTATACGTTGGTGTGATCACAATTATAAGCTTCCTCGCCACAACACTCATCTCCTTCGTCTTCCCAATTTCAGTTTCCGCCACGAAACTCACCGCATCTACAGCTACATCTTCCCGTTTCTTATCGTCTAAACGTTCGTCAACGTACGGCTGTTTGATCTCAAAGGAGAATCGATCGGTTGAATTACCGTTTACATCTTCCATTTTTCCGAAAGGTGTCAAACCTAATAGAAATCCAAGGAGAAAG
Source organism: Cardamine occulta (assembly GCA_028015245.1). Lineage (NCBI taxonomy): Eukaryota > Viridiplantae > Streptophyta > Magnoliopsida > Brassicales > Brassicaceae > Cardamine > Cardamine occulta. The sequence goes on from CM051363.1 coordinate 10,259,476, forward strand.
AAGACAAGAAATTGGTAAAACGGTCGCCGCCATGGACCTCTCCGCGAGCTTTTAGGATCAGATGTTACTCCGAGGAGTTTGTTGAGATACGAAAGGAATTGCGAGGAGTTGTGTTTACTGCTTGTACCGCCAATGGTGAAACCTTTGTGTGCGCCGCCGTTCTCATATGGTCGATCGTGACACACCGGCGACAGAGTTCGCCGGATTGAAGCCATCAGATGATCTCACTACGCCCTACGCCCAAATCAAACATTCAAAGAGCAATTTCGCAGAGATCCGCACCGAATTCGGTAGGAGGATATAACAATTTCAATCTCAAGTAAGGTTGGTGGTTAAGCTCCAGAGCTCGCCGATCTGAAACACGAATTGGAATGGATCCGTCGCCGCCGAGATCTGGAAGAGGGCTGGAGGAATAAGGTTGGGGGAATAACACTGGTGTTAACGCGAGTTCGTGGGACACGTGGCGAGATTATGGTTCGGAGAGGGTCGGACACTCTGGCAAATAATGATTTTTGAGTTTCGAGGAAATGGTGTTCACTGTACAATGGTAACAAAAAAAAAAAAGGTTTATCTTTGACCAAACAAAAAAAAATCATCATCAGAATGTTAAGGGATTACGCTCAATAGGGATATTTATATTTTTCTTTAACAAGGAAAACAATTTCTTGTGAAAAAATATAATTAAGTTCTTAAACATACAATCTTAAATCCAATCTCTATATAATTATTTGAACAATGTTAAAAGTAAAATAACATTGCATTCACGTGTGATATTATAGCAAATGTTATTAGACTATTTTTTTAATTTTTCAAATTTTATTAATAATCATAATAATTTCATATTTAGTTAATAAATAGCACAAAAAATTTGTAAATAGATATTTTAAATTTTAATTTTTAATATTTTAAATTTAAACTTGATTACTTTTATTTAATATCTTCTAAATAAATATGAATTTTTTTAATTAGAGTAGTTAAACAATATAGTATTTAATGTTTTAAAATAAAGTCATTAAGAATACAACAATAATCATAAAATTAATATGATTAAATAAAAAAAATTTAAATAATATTTTAAACAATTATTACTTTGCACAAAAAATAAACTTACTTTCTCTTTCATATTAATTATGGACAAAAAATAAAATTAATTTTTTTACCATCTAACTTTATATCATTCGGATCTTCAGATATTATAATTTTTACAATAAGTCATGACAGATCAAGATGGATCAAAGAAGATAAAGATTGGTCAAGACGGATCATGATGGATCTTAGATCGTATTTCTAATCATTGATAATAATTGATATATTAGAGTAAATAAAACAGTTATAGATTTTTTGAATAATATGAAATATATACATAATATCACTTAACCTTTACAACTAAATTATAGTATAATCTAACTTATTAAATATATTTGTCAACAAATATAATACCACACATAATAATATATTACTAATTTTAATCAACACAACACAAGCTATATATAATAATAATAAATAAGATACTAAAAATATAAAATAAATCTACTATCTAGTTCTAAATAAAAACAACAAAACTATCACAATCAAATATTGTGAACCAACTTAAGATTTTTTTTTGTTTGGAAGTTTTTTTTTTTTGGTTTTTTTTGTTAGAAGGCAAAAAAACTAGTTTTTCTATTTTGTTTGAAAGTTGATCTAAAACAATACCAAATATTTTTGAAACTCAACCATATAAACCGGTGTAAAATATACATATCAAGTTTCAATAGTGTATATGTAGACACTAGCTTTTGAGAAAGAAAGAAAATATACAGAATTCTTCTAGTTGGGGAGTCCACTATGAAGTTTAAGTACATGCATGTAGTTGTTATGTTATAAAACAATTACCGACATTTTTATTTTTGATAAGATGTGAATTTTTATTACGAAAATGGAACAACATTAATTTACAAGTGCTTTAGAAATGAGTTTTGATGGCCTACAAGATAAAAAGCGAGGATGAAAGCATGAAACTAAAACAAGACATAATTATGTTCATTAAGGATACTCTTATACTTACGGATTTTTCTGTTGTCGGGACTCGAAGTAATAAAACTTACAGATTGAATATTAGTAATCGGTAATCGGGTGCTTTCTTGTAATGTTTCCCGCTATCAAAACCCTAAGAAAAGAACTGTGAATTTAATTAGCCCAATTTTAGTGGAAATTGTAATATCACATCGGTCATCACAATCGATTTGCAACCGACTGGTTAGGCCCTATAAAGGTTGCGTCTAGTTAAAGATCACAAAGACGTTACACATTAAAATAGCAAATACTTTATTAAAAAAAACTACATATCTCTGTAAATTAGGGTGTCAAAAAGCATCATGTTGAACAAATTTCCTCTACTTTAAAATATGCTTTAGTTTAAAATAGGATCCAGTATATATTAATTTCGTATGGGTCCGAGATATTTGAGGACTACTGACCCTGTCTAAGCGGATTCCAACTTTTTTTATCACCACCTTCTCATCTCTTTGCTTCCTACTTTCCCTTTCCACCATCTCTATCTACTCTCTTCTCTCATCTCTTTCTCCAAAATACAAACATAACAAAAACCAAAACAAAAGTGGAAGATGCAAGAACTGCCTGATTGCTTGTACGAGGGAAACCAACCAACCTTGATCACTCCTATATCTCCTACACCAAATCACTCTCTTTACCTTTCAAACCTTGACGACCATCATTTTCTCAGATTCTCTATCAAGTACCTTTACCTTTTCCAAAACTCTATCCCCTCTCTCACCCTGAAAGAATCACTTTCTAGGGTTCTAGTCGATTACTACCCTTTCGCTGGTCGGATCAGAGTCTCTGATGACCAGAGCAAGCTTGAGGTTGACTGTAATGGAGAAGGAGCGGTTTTCGCAGAAGCTTTCATGGATATAACTTGTCAGGACTTTCTTCAGCTTTCTCCCAAACCAAACAAGTCTTGGAGGAAGCTCTTGTTCAAGGTTCAATCTCAGAGTTTCTTGGATATTCCTCCTCTTGTCATACAGGTTTGTGTTTCATTTTCTTTTTCTTTTTTCTTACTAAGCAACTTAGGATCTCAATATCAAAAGTAAAAAGACCATGGCTCGAGATTGTATCCTTGCTAGTGGATAGTTAGTAAAAGAATTCTACTCCACTTTTTGTGGAGGGGGATAAACGTAGCTAGCACGAATATTTTAGGTTTCATAAAGTTAGTTGGATCGACTGTTCTGATTAGATATATATAATAGATAGGAATAATCAAACAGTTTATATTGTTTCTTATATTCCTGACTCCTAAATTGATTCGGCCACTTTTATTCTTTTCAAATAAGAAATACATACTTTTTCTGATCGTGCATAATGCATTCGATGTATCAATAACATAAAGTTTTTTTTTTTCTACCACATTTCTTCTTAAAATACGTGAACTTTAATAAAAAGAAGGAAAAATACCATAAAAAAATTTTAATTTTATAATTTTTTTTAATTAAAACTTTCAACTATTTGTGTTTTTAAAATAAACGTTAAAGTTGATAAAATTTTCCAACAAAAATTTCAAAATATTTTTGTTTCCAAAACAAATCTCCAAATATAAACGTTTGCTTACTTAAACCCTTAAATTCTTAATATTGATCCCAATGAAAGTTAATTGACTGTAAAAAATAACTCCACAAATGCATGTTAACTATTTATTAATTTTGTCAGTTTCGAATAAAAAATTTAGATTAAAGAATTCAATCTTGAGTCTGATTGAGAGTTAACTGATGGTCAACGATAACTCCAGTTAACACAATAAATACATGTTAAATATTTTTTAGCTCTGTCAGATTCGAATATGAACCCTAGATGATAAAATCAATTTTTGTAGTTGTAAACCTATTTTCTCCTTAGTAAATAACTAAATAACAAAAAAAAACGTAAAAATTAGACAAACATAGTTAATAAATAGTTAACGGAAGTTATCGTTGATCCATAATAAACCCTCAATGGAGCTTAATATTATGAATTTGAGGGTTTAAGTAAGCAAAACTTTATACTTAGAGGTTTGTTTTGGAAACAAAAATAATTTGAGATTTTTGTTGGAAAATTTTATCAACTTAAATGTTTGTTTTGGAAACACAAATAATTGGAGGTTTTAGTTGGAAAAAATTGTAAAGTTGAAAGTTTTTTATGGTATTTTTCCTAAAGAAATTTGTTTGAAAACTAAAAAAGAAGGATACATAGAGAATAAATTAAACTGTACAAATACTCTTTTCCTTGGCAATTACAAGAAAGGCAAAATTACAAATCTCTTATAATGTCTTGAATTTGCTTGTTTCTATTCTTCAAGTCCGTTCTTATAATTACTCAAGCTATGATACACTAAAACTGTGTTTCTATGAACTTACATATAAAGTTTTTTGTTTTTTCGTTTAACATATAAATTTTTGCATTGGCAAGTTTAAAGATTAATGCTTAAATAATAATTCGGTTGAACATTGAAACCTTACGTACAAAGCTGTTGTTTAATGGCCCAGGTGACGCATCTCCGTTGCGGAGGTATGATCCTCTGCACCGCGATCAATCATTGCCTCTCTGACGGCATCGGCACATCGCAGTTCCTACGTGCATGGGCCCATGCAAACACTACCCAAGCTCATCTTCCGATTCAACCATTCCACTCTCGCCATGTGTTAGATCCACGAAAACCTCCACGTGTCACACACTCACATCCCGGTTTCACCCGAACCACAACCGGAGACAAAAACTCAACCCTTGACAATGACATTTGCAAGTATTTACAGTCCCAACCACTGACTCCCACCACCTTAACCTTCACCCCATCTCTTCTCCTACGCCTAAAGAAAACATGCGCTCCCTCGCTAAAATGCACCACATTCGAGGCACTAGCGGCTCACACCTGGTGCTCGTGGGCTCGATCTCTTGAACTACCGTTGACCATGCAGGTCAAACTCTTATTCTCTATCAATATAAGGAAAAGGGTAACTCCCGAACTTCCTCAAGGGTATTACGGTAACGGATTCGTACTAGCTTGCGCCGAGAGCAAGGTGCAAGATCTAGTCAACGGTAATATCTACCACGCGGTTAAAACAATACAAGAGGCGAAAGAGAAAATTACCGACGACTATGTAAGATCAACAATAGATTTACTAGAGGACAAAACAGTGAAAACGGATGTCTCATGCAGTTTGGTCATTTCACAATGGGCGAAATTGGGATTAGAGGAGTTGGACTTGGGAGGAGGAAAGCCAATGTATATGGGTCCTTTGACGAGTGATATCTACTGTTTGTTTTTACCGGTAGCCGGTAACTTTGATGCCATTAGGGTTCAGATGTCGTTGCCGGAGGATGTTGTGAAGAGGCTAGAGTATCATATGGTTAAGTTTGTAGACGAAAAAGATAGCGAAGAAGAGATTTTTGCATAATAAAGTTTCTTCTTTAATGATTGTATATAGTGGTCTATCAAAATGAGGAATCATGAAAGAAAAAAATTTGGTGAATTCTTTGAAAAGAAAGTCGCTCACGTGTCGATTTTTGAGTGATTTTTTATTGGAATACCTAACTACTCTATGAACTGACCCCAACAAAAAAGTTACTCTCTATGTATAACCTTATCTAGGTAGAATATTAGAATATGCCCGTAGGGCGTATGTAAATGAGTATATAAAGTAAAAAAAAAAAATAATTAAAAGAGAAAAGAGAAAGGGAGAGCCGTCTCTCAAACGATGAGAAACCGTTGAGAGACTTCAAATACAGCCGTCAATCTTTTATTGGTTTACCTTATTTATTTCTATAATATTTAATTAAACAATAAAATCATAATAATGATAACAATATTTACGTTAAAGTTATTAGTACATTTATGGTGATGAAATATTACAGAAAACTATACTATTGCAAATTTACAATAGTTAGTTATATCTCAAATCGGTTGGGTCTTGACGAGACTCTTTCCAACCCATTTCTCAAATCATTTAACTCCGAGATTGAGTAACTCTAAATGAAAACGAGAGTATTTATTTGAGACAAATGTCAGTTACCTCTATTTTTTAATTAATTAAATGAAAAATTATATAGTAATATGCGCTCTGCGAAAAAAATATATATTTTATAGTTGGTTAGTTTATATTGTTATAGATTATTATTAATATTTTAAATTAAATTTATTTTATGTTTTTAGTATCTTGTTTATTATTATTATATATGCCTTGTGTTATGTTAACTAAATTATTAATATATAATTATATGTGGTGTTATATTTGTTGACAAATTTATTTAATAAATTCAATTATAATATAATTTGTTGTAAAAATTAAATAGTGTAATGTATATATTTTCATATTATTCAAAAATATATAAACGTTTAGTTTATCCCAATATATCAATTATTATAAATGATTAGAAATTCAAACTAAGGAATACTATATTGTCTAAATATTATAATTAAATAATTTTATATTTATTTAAGAGATACTAAATAAAAATAAACAGATTTAAATTTAAAACTAGGAATTAAAAATTGAAATACCTATGTACCGATTGTTTGTGCTATTATTAGAAAATTGATTAATTAAATAGGTAATTATTATGATTACTAGTAAAAAAAAAATTTTGTCTAATAGCATTTTCTGGAATATCTCAAGTAAATGCAATATTTTTAACATTGTTTAAATAATTATATAGAGATAATATAGATCTTTAAACTCTTTATACGTATATCTCAAAGTTGATACAATCCAAACAAAAATAAGTTTCCTAAATCTTATCGTGTCATCCGTGTTATTCCTCTACTCATTCGAATATAAATAAATCCTTCAACTTGTACATGATTTTAAGCCACTTTTGGATTAACAAAGTTACAGAAATTTATTAAGATCCAATGAATAATGATTGATGTTTATCAGTTAGCCGAAGAGTTCTGTTTTCGTGTGGTAAAAGTTTTAGGATATTAAGCTTTTTTAGTATGTCTTTTTTTTAATAAAAATAAAAAATTGAGGATATTAAGCTTTTAGTATAACTAAAAAACCTTTGCAAATGACCATTTCAAAAACATTTATTCTCATTTGAGTCCAAGCCCATATCCATTACCCGGCTGTATATTCCATAGTAAAATCCAGCCCATTTACTTGAGTACGATATTTATTATCTTTAGGTATTAAATCGCCTCACCGCAAAAGATCTTTTCTGGAGCTACGGAGAAAAGAAAAAAAGCAGCAGAAAATTTTCAAGTTTCAAAGATTTTTTCCTCACCAAGCAAAACGTGGGTTAGTGGAAATCTCAAAACTTAGCTATTCAATTTCGTTTTATCTTCCTCCTTGTTTAATTCGATATTGTTTTCCTTCGATCTCATCTCTTGAATCAATCGGCCAAAGCCTTCCCTTCTCATCGTTTAACTCCTTCACGTTTCGTAATTATTCGATCTGTTTTTGCAGATTTCGCTTTTATTTCTTCTTTATTGAATTTTATTAATCGCAATCCTTCATTTATTATTTTGTGATTTAATCGAATCTGTTGGAATATATTTCCAAACATTTTTTGTTGATGCTGCGACATTAGTCATAATGAATTGTGAAGCTGAGATCAGATTTGTGTCGTATTATGTTCCAAAAGCTGTTTAACAAAAAAAAACAAAAACAGATTCTGTTTTAAAGTAATACCCATGAGAAAGTACAGATTGTTGTCTTGTTATGTTGTAACATTTCTTTGTCGTTAAAGTGGTAATTAATTCTGATATATTTGATGAAAAATCCAATGAAAAAAATGTTCAGATTTTTCGTTAACGATGTTGCTTGCTATTTGCAGATATTCGTTAGCTATATATATTGTTAGAATAAAGATTGAAAGTTTTGGTTAGTTATTTCTATTTCGACGAAGAAGATTACAATGGGAGAGGAGCATCCGAGAAAGAGGTCTCGACAACATTTTGAAGCAGAGACGACGAGACACATATCTTTACTGGAATCCCCTCAATGCGAAACGTCGAAGTTTTATTACAGCAGAGAAAAGATTGAGCGTTTCTCTCCATCAAGAAAAGATGGGATTGACCTGGTCAAGGAGTCATTTTTACGGTCTTCGTATTGCACATTCCTGCAAAGACTTGGCATGAAGCTTCATGTGTAAGCTCAGTATAGTATTCTTTGCTTTTTCATTTTATAGGGAGTTGTGTTTGTTCTTTGGTTGCTTGTTTCATAGTGTGTGTACTTCTGATATTTCTTGGTACTTGTTTTTAGCTAAAGAGGTGCCTATTGCTTAATGCATGACAGTGCCTAGCCTAACTGTTGAATTTTGTCGTAGGGCCACTGTGGGAGGTGGTCTGGAGGTTCTCGAACTAAAAAAAAATTCTCCATTTTGTCTACATTTTAGTCTCGTGAATGGAGAATTATGTAATAGTAGTCAAAATTTGGTGTCAATGCATCATATATTTTGGCTGACATCTCATCGGCAATGGGAGGATTGCATCTGTTGTGAATTTGCTTGGGAGCTGTTCACCTGTTTTAGACATACCCTTCTGATATATGTCTTGTGTATTTGTATTTTCTCTGTTGGGTTATCAAAACCCTCAGCTCTGTTCCTACCAATTACCAACTGATGTTCTTAGTTATTCTGAGCAAGTGCACGTCTCTCCCCGGCCTACTATTTTTGAATCATCTATCATAGGTACTCGTGTTTTTCGTTTTTGTTTTTTGCATTAATCACGTGTGTCGGATCATGTTATAAATGCAGGTTTCGGTGAAAGCATGTCTAGCTTTTAGTTACTGAAGTTATTATAACATTGAGAACTTGTTCATGGTATGGTTTTTTGGTGCTATTGAAGGTGTTTCTTTGACAATCTCATTACTTCAGGTCCCAGGTAACAATAGCATGTGCAATGGTGATGTGCCACCGGTTTTACATGCGCCAATCTCATGCCAAAAATGACTGGCAGGTAAGGATACTTTAGTATTCATATGGTTTATCAATTGCATTCATTGAAGCTGACAGGAAAATATGGAAGTTTATATGATTGATACTAAATAATTTCATCTGGTAATTCTCACTTGGTCCAGACGATAGCAACCTCCAGTCTATTCCTCGCTTGCAAAGCGGAAGATGAGCCATGTCAACTGTCCAGTGTCGTTGTTGCGTCTTATGAAATAATTTACGAGTGGGATCCTTCTGCCTCAATTAGAATCCATCAAAGTGTAAGTATTTATAAATCTGTCTTTTGGTAAACTCATTCTCCGCATTTCGCTGATTAATTACTTGTTGATCTACCTGTAGGAATGTTACCATGAATTTAAAGAACTTATTTTGGCTGGGGAGAGGCTTATACTGGACACAAGTGCTTTCCATCTAGACATCGAACTTCCCTACAAACCTCTGGCTGCGGCTTTGAATAGGCTGAACACTTGGCCTGACCTTGCAACAGCTGCATGGAATTTTGTTCATGATTGGTAAAGACCCTTTTTCATAATACTATCTGCGTACTTTTTTCCTTACATCTAGTTTGAATATTCATATAATGAATTGCGTGTAGGCTTCGCACCACGCTATGCTTGCAGTACAAACCCCATGTTATTGCAACAGCCACTGTGCACCTAGCTGCCACGTTTCAGAACGCAAAAGTAGGCAGCAGGAGAGATTGGTGGTTGGAGTTTGGAGTAACAACTAAACTATTAAAAGGTTTGTATCAACTACTTTTTTTTTTCTCTCTCTGTTCTTATTGCCAGTCATTTGATCGATCACATAGTGAGATGATGTATATTTATAAATGTTGGTACTGCAAATAGCTGTTATTAAGATAGCTCCAGTTCAAGAGGCATGCTAGGTTCTTTACCATGTGCACATATTGAGTTTGGAATGAAGTTAGGAGTCTATACTGCTGCAAATAACGAGTTGTGTTTCATCGATGGTGACAGAGGTGATCCAGGAGATGTGTGTATTGATAGAAGCGAACAGAAGGAGGGCTATGCCGCCTCCGCCTCCAAGAAGAGAGTTAGCTTGGGCAATACCTGCAGCCATAAAGCCAGTTGATATGCATAGAGCCTATCCGTTTCACAGCTATCCTTTGCAGTCCTATAGACAGGCTGGCATCTGGTGAGCCATTGTTGAGCAGCCTGAAGATGTAATCTCTCTTGGAGTCTGAGTTGGGTCATTAAACAAAGAAGATTCTTTTGAGACTCATGAAAGAGGCAGTGTAATGTTATATAGCAATCTGAGTGAGGTGCTTTCGGCTAAAGTTAAGCTTTTCAAGTATGACCAAAGTGATGCTCTCATGATTCTTCTTCTTTGTTTTGTTAAAGAGAGATTATGTATAGATTTGTCCACTCACTTTTTATAATACTAGCAGATTTTCATCGTATCATTGTATATTTGGAATCTATGTTTTGGTTTCCTTCAAATTGTTTTTGACTCTCCTCTCGTCTCGTATATTGTTAGCATAGTGATTTTTGTTGAATTCGCTTAGGTGTCTGTCAATATGAGCAAATGAATTAGAAATTATTTTCGAAAAATATTGTAGAAGATATTTTCAATTTATTTCTAAGTATATTTTCCTTCCTGAAATTTCAAATTTTCGGATTTAGAAATAGTTCACACAAAAAAAGGAAAACAAATGTAACAATAAAAACTCATATTTTATTAATTCAAAATTTCTAGGAGATATATT
>CM051363.1:10270223-10295223 GCA_028015245.1 Cardamine occulta
CAAATTGTGTTCCAAATCTAAAAAAAATGCATTAACAATTAATAATAAAAGAAAGTGAATGATTTATTTGTCTATATAAAACAAAAGTGATGAATGAGAAACATTCTTCTAAATTTTCTTCCAAAACAGATAAAAATAAAAATATATATAAATTTTCTTCCAAAGCGCAAATTTATTAACAACCGTAATATTTAGAGCATTCCTAGCAGCGTATCTCCCATAGAGACGTTGGATTAAAATAATAATAAAAACAAATAAAAGGAAGAGAGAGGGGAGAAGTGTCTCTCATTACCTTTTTTATATTATGATTGGTGTGTATTTTAAAAAATAATAAAAATTTAATTAAACAATATAATTATATAAAAAATATTATTATTTTATTGTATAGAGACTCAATGAGTCACTAAACTGATGTGTATGCTTTTAGAATCAGCATATATACCCTATATCAAATAATATTTAATATTTAAACATAATTTCATGTTTAAAACTACGTACCTATGTAAAAAAGGTCAAACGATTTTCTAGTAATTACATCATTTCAAATATTATATAGATATTAAACCCCTTTAAGGCTATAATTATAGATCTTTCAGTTTTAAATTTCATGTTATTAAATGTAAGCTAATTCACGTTGTAAAATAAGCATAAAAGCAAAACCATATTAAAATATAATATTTCAAATAATTATATATGTATTGTACATTTGAAATGTTTACAAAACAAAATGTACATTTATAAAACTTAATAGAAAAGCATATTATTAAATTGATAAATATTATTAAATCATATTACAACAGGAACAAAATGACGTTGTTTTCATTACAAAGATAGGGGAATCTATATACTTTAACCAAAAGAATAAGATACATTTTTAGCGAATCATAGTTTTGTTTCTTTAATTTGTTTTCTCAATTAATTTTTTTTATTGATTTCAGATTAGTTCGAAAAAATTGCACAAAACTGGTACAACTTGGATATTATATTATAAGACTAAGAAATATAATCTTAAGTTTCTATTCTTTCTATATATTTTCCAATTATTGTTTGCATTATAAAAATATAATTGAGTCAAAATTAGAGAAATGTTTGTTTACCTGAAATTCTAAGAATATCAGTGAGCATGTCGTTCTCGCATTCTCACCCAATCATATGGAATGCACAATATATGATTATTAGTATCTAATAAATTTTGTTGACCATGTATTTGGTGCCTATATAGACACTTCCATGATGGTAAGCTATAAGGGTTTAAGTATATCCAATTATAAAAGTGAATTTATACAACTAAGTGAATTAAATCAACTTTTAAGTGATTTAAATCAGTAATTTTTAAAATAATGATAATATTCTAACTAAATATTTTTTTACAAAAATTAAAATATGTCAAAAATATTGTCTTCTTTAGGTTGAGAAATATACACAAGAAGATATGTCCAAACGTCTAACATTTTAGAATTTTCTAAGGCGATTGTACTAGTAAAAAAGATTATATTTATATTGAAATAATTTTTCCAAATCCTCTAATATACATTATTTCTAATTAGTTAAGCTTATGATTTATTTGGGTAAAGATAATATAGTTTCTGGAACTTAAAAAGTTTTATATAATTTATTTTGATGGTTTTTCTATTGACCGGTATAATTTGTATTTTCAATTCAAATTATAAAATAACCGGTGTAAACCTATTTATTATGCACTTGCTCAAAAAAAAAAAAAAAAAAACCTATTTATTATGCACATTACAACTTCAAACATTCTACCGATCGTGTAAACCGGTCAATAAGGTTTATAAGCAAAACCGGATTCTAGTTTCCATTATTTATGTTTTATACAATTAAATATAAAATCCTCATATCAGGAGATCCTTTCTTCTCTCTCCCCCAACTCGCGAACAAAGCAAACCCTAGATCATCAATCTGACGGAGACGGCAGCTCCTCGTCGGCAATTGCTTCCACCGGCGGCGGCTACTCTTTCACAGATCTCTCAGTTTCTTTCATCTCTGTAACAATTTGTACGTCTTCTCTCTCTTTATTCGGTTTGACGGTCTAATTACGGCCCTGTCTCTGTGGTTCTCAGCTCTATTTTGGAGCGCTGCTTCTTCTCTGTGTTTCTTAGCTCCCGCTCCCTGGGTGTTGCTCTGTCTCTAATTTTCTTTTGATTGTCTATTTTACAGCTCGCCTGATTCAGATTGTATTTATATTCATGTCTCTGAATATTTGGTTGATTTCATTAGTTTTATGTGATTCTGTGTTTTCACTGAATTCGATAGTGGACTTAGATCTATAGGATTTATCTTCAGTAGTTCTACATTATTTATACTTTTGTAGAGAAATCTGTGGCTTTACAATTAGTGAAGTTTCTTATTGATGTTTTTCATATAAATCTATGTCCATCAAAAGACTTGATTTTTATTTCTTTTTGTGGAGCCTAACATATGCTTTTGTGCTTGTTGATAAACATTTTGACTCAATTACTTTGTCTCTTTACTGATTTTTTGTAAATCAGGGTGGGAGTTCTGCCATGGCGGAGCATTTGGCTTCAATCTTTGGGACTGAGAAGGACAGAGTGAATTGCCCATTCTACTTCAAGATTGGTGCTTGCCGTCATGGTGACCGGTGCTCTCGTCTCCACAACCGTCCCACCATCTCTCCAACACTCCTTCTCTCCAACATGTATCAAAGGCCTGACATGATTACCCCTGGTGTTGATGCTCAGGGCCAACCGCTCGACCCGCGCAAGATCCAAGAGCACTTTGAAGATTTCTTTGAGGATCTCTTTGAGGAGCTCGGAAAGTTTGGCGAGATAGAGAGCCTCAACATTTGTGACAACCTTGCTGACCACATGATTGGCAACGTATATGTTCAGTTTAAGGAAGAGGATCAAGCTGCTGCTGCTTTGCAGGCTCTGCAAGGTAGGTTCTATTCGGGTCGTCCCATCATTGCGGATTTCTCTCCTGTGACGGATTTCCGTGAAGCCACGTGTCGGCAGTATGAAGAAAACAATTGTAACCGTGGCGGCTACTGTAATTTTATGCACGTGAAGCTTGTTTCGAGGGAACTAAGGAGAAAACTGTTTGGGAGGTATCGGCGGTCATACCGCAGGGGAAGCAGAAGCAGGAGCAGGAGCAGGAGCAGAAGTATAAGCCCCAGGCACAAGAGAGATAATGATCGGCGTGATCCTCCTCACAGGGAATTCAGTCACCGGGACAGAGATCGCGAGTTTTACCGTCATGGAAGCGGGAAAAGGAGCAGCGAGAGGTCAGAGAGGCAAGACAGGGACGGTTCAAGGAGTAGGAGACAGGGAAGCCCTCCTAAACGGGGAGGGAGCCCAGGTGGTGGGAGAGAAGGAAGTGAGGAAAGAAGGGCAAGGATTGAGCAATGGAACAGAGAACGGGAAGAGAAGGAAGACGGAGGAGCATAAGATGGGTTTATGTAGTGAAATCATAATTGCTGCAATGTCGTTTGCTGATTGTTTCTGAAATCGGTGAAATCTGGTAATGGAATTTTCATTTGGTTGTTCTAATTTGGAAGGTGAAAAGAGTGGAACCAACTCGTTTAGATTATGAACTGTTTGGGGTTACTTTCTTGTAGTTTTGATTTAGGAAAACCGTTGTTGTTGCGTCTCGTCCCCTTATTGATCTTCATTAGTGTTCCTTGGAACTTTGTACTATCTTCTCTTGCTTTAAAAGAGTTTAGTTTCCTTTACATTTGTCGTTTGTTCTTTAAAGACTCTTTAATGCTCGTTGGTATGTACTCGAATAAAGATAAATTCTTTTCTTTTTTTTTCCAAAAGAATGTTGGTATGTTGCCGCGAACAATGCACCAATCCTTTGTCGAATATCGTAGAAAATCAACTTCGCTGCTGGTTTGGAACCGGATGAAGGGAGAATAGGGGTATTAAGAAAGCTTAAATCGGAACAGTAAATTCTGGTGGACCAAATACAGCAACCTCACCTTTAGCCATGCAGAAGAGGAGAACCAAGTGTATCTGGGTGAATCGATGGTCCTTGGTTGTGTCACTAACTCGGGACGAAGCACCTCGAATTGCTAAAAGAAAAAGTAAGTGGTTAACACTTTGGGCCTGTGAATGCATTGATTGGGTTCAAAATTGGCTTCTCCTTTAAGTTCATATCGTTGGTGGGTTTCGAAATCCCTAACTTTGAACTTTTGGGTGAAAGGTAAAAAAAGGAAAGATACTTTTTTTTTTCTTCTTCTTTGAAACGAATCTATAATTATAAATCTAACATATGTGGGTCCCTCAGGAATACCATGCGATCCATGCATCCTTAGGTAGTTGACATGCATTTCGTATAAGCTTGCTTCTCTAGCTCGACCAGTAACATATACAGATATACTCCACATGAATATGATTAGAGCCGGCCAAAAAATTTATAGATTCAGAAGGAAAAAAAATGGAAACAGAGTTGAAATGTAAACTTTTTCATGCTTTTAATTAATGAACAAATAACTAAAAGAGTATTGGACATTTGTACCTAGCTACTAAGATATTTATGTAACATAGCTACAAAAATTTAGGAAAAAATGTAAGTCGTAGCAAAATTTACGATACGTAATGTTTGGCCAATTCCTCAAGTATTCACTAAATTATTAATCACGTATAAATTTGTTTCTTCTTCACTAAAATATCAAACATCACCATCATCGTGAGCCTAAATCCTAATATGACCGTCCGACTTACCGCCGACAGCAACAACCCGATCCACTTACCCGCGGCGGTGCCATTTACTTCAAATGGTACATACATTACTTAAAAGTATCAAACAAAAGAATATGTATTTTTTTATTCTTACTCACTGAATACACATAATCTATTTTATGTTTACTGAATTTTATCACATGGATTAAAATATGTAGATTAGTAGACTAAAGGTTGACCACCTGGAGAACTCCTTTCCGTCTTAGACACAGGTGGATATATATAATAGTATTATAGTAATAAACCCATACCAAGTATTATTAACTTTCTAAAAGTATTCTTCCATCATATACAAATACAAACTGAAAATAAGAAGAAATCATGGATAAAAAGAATTCTAGAACTGGTACTCAATTATTGTTGGTAGCATCAATACATTGTCGATTAAAAAACCAATGTTGGTATATCAATATATATACTAGTTGACAGGATTGTGCAAAAAAGAAAAGTCACGAATTAGATTAACTAATTTCTAGATTCTTATGGCCCGGAAAGAATATGAAACTAAGACCCTTAATTTCTTTCTTCTCTAAAATGAAATTCTTAAACTTGGTGTTAACTGTTAACACAAAAAAAAAAAACAAAATTTGGTCTGATAATCGTACATTTTTTTTATAGTACTTATATAATTTGATGAATCAATATATGAATAATATTGACTTAATAGAGCTCTGGTTTAAATATCTTAATCAAAACTCAAAATACTAGCAAAATTCATAACTATCAACTCATGCTCTAAACGTTCATTAACAGATTAGAGGACAGAGAAAAGCATTCACTATAGATTATTAGATTATAATAAATCTGAATCTAATAGACGAGACCATCTTTTTGGGTTATAAAACCCAAAAAGAAAAAACGCCAAACAGAAATAAAAGATGGATTGTTGAACATGTAAAGTCCCATTCCATGTAGTAATTAATGCCTGAAAATACAACACATGCGCGTGTCTGGTTCCGGTTATATATATATATATGAAATTGAAAATTGGAGTATATGATATTTGTAAATTGTAATTGTTAAGAAATTAGGAAAATATAAAGATGAGGAAGAGAAGGAATGGGAAAAGTCTGTTGGACTGTGATGCCCTAAATTTAAGAAAGCATATATTCCCCTGCTCTAAAGCCTTTGTCCTCTTCTTAGACAACTTTAAAACAAAAAAAATGCTTTCCCATACTTTTAAGAACCCTCCTTTTAAGGCCTTTGTTCTTTGCTTTTTTTCTATTTGACCCAAGAAAAAAGAGGTTATCTTTTTTTTTTTTTTTTTTTTTTTTTTTTTTTTTTTTAATTCTAACATAAAATAATTTATATGATTGACCAACCACGACCATCTTTAATTTCTTTTGAAATCTATTTAATCATGAACAATCGTCAGTGCATAGATACCTCTATTATTCGTCAAATCGTTATATTTAGTAATTCTATAATATATCATGTCTTAGCATCGCCTGCTTTCCTATCAAAGAAAGCAATTTTGTTATGCTTGGGGATATTTTTACATTTTGTAGTTATTAACTAAGTTCTGAACTAACATAACTCGGGTCTTTAGTTAAAAATTAAGATTGATAATTAATTCGTATTATGAACTCTATACACATGGTTTTACTATAGCACATATATACATTTTTATATTCTCCTACGAAATAGCGTTAAAATAATTGGAAACACATATGGTTAACGAAAAATGAGTAATTAGATGAATGATAACAAAAAAAAAAGGCATAGAATTATTAATCTTTCCATCAAACTGTGTGACTGAGTGTGTGACCCATTTGTGAGAATGATCTTGACAATCTGTTGACCAGAGTTTATGACTAATTAAAACGATAAACGTTTTATTTATATAGAGTGATGTGTTGAGAAAGCGATAGGCGATGATGGAGCCCTGATTGGTAACAGATTTCAAAACAAATTTAGCTTCTTCACCTAATACACTACTTTTGATATTAATACATATATATATTTGTTACAAAGCTTTTAAAAAGGCACACAATATATATAGCTAATCAAGATCTAAGGTCAAGTTGGATAATGGATAGAGGGAGCCTAGCATTGCTTAATCCTCTGGTAAATATGGTGTATCTCTACGTGCATGCTATTTTTAGTTGTTTTGAGAATCGTCTCAATTAGTATTCAGGTTCCACCATATAATGACTCAAAGGACCATTTCTATACAAATTGAGATCGCAATAATTTTTTTAGTTGATCTCTTAAAAGTCGTTGATAAGGTCTTTTGTAACATATACTCTAATAGCCACGAACATTCCGAAATTTAAAAAACACTCATATTGTAGTTCTAAGGAATTACCTCTTCCTAATTTTGCCACTTTTAAAGCTTATATGGGGTGGTGATGTAGAAACCCGAAATCTTGTAGTTGAAGAACACCGCTTTTACATGTGTTGTAATAGTCCCATTGTAAGGGAATAAAACTATAAAACTTTAGAAAGAATTAACATTTATTTTTTTAGTTGATTAATTATGGTGAGGTTTCTATATGTGAGATTTGTGAGCGTGCAAGTAGAGATATAATAGAGAGGAGAAAGTAACACAAAAAGCGAAAACAAAGTTTCCCCCATACTCTTTCTAATCTCATCACATTCTCCAACGCGACCTTTCTTCTGATGTGAGTCTTGTTTGTTGCTCTCTTTTTCATCTATTTTTTCATACAAATGATGAATTTATATTATAACTAACTAATTGATCAAATAAAATTAGTTGTTTTCCACACGATCACTTAATTAATTAATTAAAAACTCTTTTAAGATGCGATCGAATTTGAGACAGCTTTATGAACAGTACTACAATACTCATTTACTTAAATTATTGCACTTTTGAGTCACTAGATAAATGAATCATTTTTGTATAATACGGGTTCTTCTATTCTCTAGAAGCGTTCATTTCAACCAAAAAAAGGCAGCCAATAACATTAGAATATGACACATCTTCTTTCCAAACCAATCACACCAATAAAATTCGCCGTCCCTTCTATGCTAATTATAATAATTAATCGTTCGGGTTCAGGTTCAACTAATCTTTCCTCCTAAACTGGTTCAGGTTCATCCAAGATTAACAACTTCTAATTTATTGCTTCACATCAGTTTCTCTATGTAATGCTCTGTCTATGGAGCAGATCCTGTCTCTCTTCATCGTTTATTTTAGTAGAGCTCTAATGTAAGCTCAAAACATTATTCCTTTTGGGGAGGAAAGAATGAAATGAAAACAGTACTTTTCGGAAAAAAAATAATAATTAATCGTCACGAACCTTGCCAAGCATCTCTTGATAAAAAATTTGGTTACTTCTTCTATGTCTACTCTAAATGCTAGTTACAACCCATGTTCCAAAAATTGCTAGGCGCTAGTCGGGCGGTAAGGGTGGACCTAGTGCCTAATCAATAAATCGGAGATTAAACATGGATTAATCGAAAATTAGTTTTAGAGTTTTAAGACTATTTTAATGTTTTTAAATATATTAATCCAGTATAATTAAAAATTTTCTATAATATTGTTTTTAAAATTGCAGCAAACACATAAAACGTATTTTTAAGATAAAATTTTATGATTTTCATTAAAATTTTGAACATAAGTTATTGTAAAATATCACAAAAACTCCTAATATAAATGTCTGAATAACAAAAAAAAAAAAAAGAATATCTAGCGGCAAAGGTGGACCTAACGATTAGGCGCTAGTCGGGCGGCGAAGGTAGGTCTAGCGACTAGACGGAGAGTAATCGGAGGTACGCGGGGATTTTTAAAACAGAGGTTACAACTGATTGTAAATGTCTGATATATGATGGTTTTAGTTCATATTTACTAATGTTTTCTAGTCCTTTTCGTGTCTTTAGAGTCGTTTTTGAGTCATAACAGGTCAGAAGAAAGTCCTTGAGCATGAATTGGATGGACTGGAGCTGCTAGAGCTTTTGGAGTAAAAAAGAGTGGATTCGCAGCAAAAGTGCATAATTTACACATGGAGCACATGCTCCGGTTTCGGGAGCACATGCTCCACCGCCAGAGAAAAATAAGAAACCTGATTTGACCTAATTTTTGGCATGAATAAATAGGACAAGCCGTCTCCAGAAAAATGAGGCTGACTTCGATCCTCACTTTTAGATTCTCTCTGATTTTTCTCTCCTATTCCTCTTTGTTCTCCATCGCCTTGCTACTCTCTTCATCATCTTTAATTTCTTTCTTGCTTGCTTGCTTGTAAGATCTGGAGGATCAACCACTACTCTGTTTGAGAAAAATTCTGAACCTTATTCTATTTTCAATATTATTCATGAATTCTTTTTTTATCTATTGTTGTGTCTTAGTCTTCCATGTCTGAGTAGTCCATTAGGTAGATTAAGGTTTTCAAAGGTATTCATGAGTTGATGAACTGAGCACAAATAGGATCCATATATATACTGTCTTCGCCTCTTGTTGATTTTAATGCTTAGATTAAACTGATCACTTAGTCTATGATTTCAGGTTAACCTATTCATCAAAAGTGTTTTACGTTGCTAGAAAAGACATTGGTGAGCAATCAATCCCTAACCAACGACAGTTGATGCTACGGCTGAGTGTAAACATATTGAACCCATTCGCTAATGCTTGTCTGCATTTCTAGGTCCAAACGACAGTTTAGGTATTTAGGTAGTTAGACAAAGTTGCCGGCGCCACAACAGTGGATCGGTCTTATTTTTATGTTTGAGTTCTGGACCTGTGCTGAATTAGATCCTGAATAGTTGCTAAGTTTGCATCTTTGAATTGCCGGCGAAATACCTTAGTCTAGTGCCTTGTTTTATTGATTTTTACATCGCTTTTATTATTTGCTACTTGTTTCGAAAACCAACCAATAAACTTTCTGTCTTACCTTTATTTTTAAATCTCTTAGAATCATAGTATAACATTGGTCTCTGTAAATTTGATCCCATCTATATTACTGCGATTATCTGTGCACTTGCAGTCTTTATTTGGGTTAAAATATTGTGTATCAAAATCAAATAAGCTATGTATAATTTCAAACACGAAGTACCTTCTATGGTCCCTTACAGCCGCTAAACCATTTCTCTTACCTCATCCAAAATATGGGTGAATACATACATGTGGTATGGGTCGTTTTCTATAATAGTGAATATAATTATCGTATAGCATGTCATCAAGATTGTTAGGAAATTGATTTATGCCGGTCTTCCATAGTGTTTCATGATTATAAATTAGCAATTAACGAACGTTTGTAACCCACAAGAAGTTTTCTCTTCCTTCCTATATTTTTGTAATGTTCTTTGTTTCTTTTAATTTTGTTTTAGTTTACTTTTTTTTTTATGGTCATTTCCACCAACAATGACTTTAGTTCGTCCAACTTAAACGAATTCCTGGTTTAGGGGACAAATCTTGTTTATGGATTTTGAAGTACGCTATGTTTACATCATGGTCTCATGGACTAGTGATAACTTCTCAAGGCTATAAAAACTATAGATATATGAAGTTTTTTAATACTGTTTATACGTACTTATGGGACCCCTGATTCTAGAAAAGGACTGGTTTTAGAATCATTTTAAGTTTTCATTACTTTCTAACCATAGGTATATTATACCACCTACCAATGGCTACAAGAGAATGGAGCCTGTTTCTCTATTACCTTCAGTTCCTGAGTTTATGAGGTGTCTTGTCTTCCACGTTGAGAGGAAGAACATTGGTTTTGTATGTATTTTGGGCTTTAGAGATTTTAGGGGCGTCCTCTCTGAATTAATTAAAAATATATATTTTAAAAATAATCTTTCAAGTCGAAAGTTATGTCAAATCTAGTAAAACCGATCGAATATGGAATTATGAATCGGCTAGGCATTGACCAAGGACACACGGCGCGGACCACTTATATATGGTCATTCCATGAACTATTCTGAGCTACTATTTGCTATGATGTCATTCAAAATGCGTTGAAAAACTTGCAGTAGTTGACTTGTAGAAGTGCTCTTTTCACATATCCAACGTTTTTAGTTCCATACTGAGATTAAAAAAAAAAATCATTTATAGCTTTTTTTACTCATTTACAACTAAAACATGTAAAAAAGGAAAAACACGAATTCTTTGAAAATTTGACAAAAATGCATAAGATATATAACTAACCAGGAGAGCATTAAATTTATAAAATTCACACTTCGATATCGTAAATTCAACCTGCTTTTGGGAGGACTTGACGTCATCATGACAGAGAGTGATGACTGGTTTCACGTAGTCCTTTGTAAATTATTTTGGGTAAAAAAAAAAAAAATCTAGCTCACTTGGTGGTGGTTCCTGCTACTACAATTATTCCACTTGAAAAAGTAAAATGCTCCTTAGAGATCATCATTTCCCATCTCTACTAGCTAACTGCCTCCATTTTAAAAACACAAAATGAGTTTCGTTGTTGGCTTTCCAGTTGAGTTGTAACCTCATACACAATCTTTGCTTATGGGATCCTATACATAATAGTAAAAGAGAACGTCTTAAGTACTTAACAGTTTCTATAAAAGTGATTAAACATATTGTTTTACGTGTGGTTATAATGTAAACATTGCTTGTTTTGTTTCATTTATATAAAAAAGAATTATAAATATAAATGAAAATGAAAATCTTTAGTGTACTTATTACAATGTTATTAATATAACTACTTATATTACATTTAAAGTTTTAATTAGCCCTCGCCATAAGTAACTGGACCCGAAAACCTGATCCGAACCGATCCGAAACTAACCGAACCGGAACTAACCCATTGTTTAGGAATATCCGATTGAGTACAAAGTTTGAGATACTTTGGATTCGGGTTCGGTTAATACCCGATACTGGAATGAGTACTCCACCTACCCGAAGCATAAGCATTAGACCCACTAGGGACTAGGCCCATTAGACCCATTAGTGACTGGTCTCATTAGATTTAGACCCATCGCTTGAGTAACTCATGCATGGTACTCAATTACTCACATTTCACTCGAGTCGAGACAAGGGAATACGGCTACCCTCTTCACCTTCCTCATATCCGATTCCCAATTTAACTTTTTGGAGGCTCTAAATACTGAAATTTATTTCACAGATGAACAATCTGGAATCTGTAAACGTCTATTGCTCGTTTTCTCCTTCTTCTGAGTATGAAGCATCCACAAATCGATCTCAGGTGACTTAGCCTTATCTTATGTTTAATTTTATTTACAAAAAATGTCAATAAGTATATTTAGCTTCTTAGTATATCTGAAATTTTTGTTGTTAATTTAGAAAATCTTAATTTTGCGGATTTACTTCGTCAATTTCCTGAGTTTCATCTCCTTATCATGGCGTTGAACTGTTGCTTTAATACTTCTAAGTTCTGAGTTTGAAATCTGGTTTTGATGTATATTGTATGAAGCTTTAAATCTAGGAATTTGTTATTCAAATTTGTTAAATCCTATGTGGAATAAAGAGATATTTTGTTATTAATTATGAGGTTAATTGAGTTTTTACTGGATTTTATTTTGTAGAAGTACCGTCTTTTTATCTCTTTGTGATTCTAAAAGATTGATGATGTTTTTTCTTTGTGTAGAAACTTTCTTAGTTAGCCTTTTCTTACAGATCTAACATCTGATCTTATTCTTTATTTTCAGATGGATTCTTCAACATCTCCTCCTGTAAATGCAGAAGTGGAAGAAAACCAAGAACGGGGTCCAGTTCCACCTCTTAAGAGAAGAAGAAAAAATGGTACGTGATCAAGTGGATGTACTTCTCAGTGACCAAAGCCAAAGAAGCTTCTCAACACAAGGTCTAATGTCTAGGAGCATTTCACTAGGACCAAAGAGAATCATGACAAATGCATATGTAACTATTGTCATAATAGTTTCTCATGCCCAACATCATCAGGGACTTCAAATCCGAGGAAGCATTTGAAGTGTTATGAACCATATCAGAGATGGCTCGAGACTCAAAAACAGAATAAAAGCGGTCAAAATCAGGGTGTGATTACTAATGATGGAAGTGTGACTATTGGTAAAGTGTCTGAGGCTACTTTCAGAGAGGCTTTGAATGAGATGCTTGTTATTGGAGAATTGCCGCTTTCTTTTATTGAAAGTGTGGCTTGGAAGCACTTCTGCAACAAAGTTCACTTATACACGCCTCATTCAAGAAGAACAGCAATAAAAGATATTGTTCAGATGTACGTTAAGAAGAAAGCAGCTTTGAAGACTTGGTTTTTAGTTAACAAAAAAGAGTCTCTCTTACAACATACGTTTGGGTTTCCCAAACTACAGGTAATGTTTCTTCTTAGTAATTTGATCATGTTAGAATGTTATTTAGTTACTTGTTTGTGTTTGAGTCTAATCATGTTTATTTTTGCATTTATCTATTCAACAGGTGCGAGTTATATGGTGATCACAGTGCATTTCATTGATGAATCTTGGAAGTTACAGACGTATATCATCGGATTTAAGTACGTCACAGATCACAAAGATCAGATAATCTCAACTGTTCTTCTAGACTGTTTAGCTGAGTGGGTATAGAGAAACTCTTTTGCATAACTGGAGACAATGCAACTGCCAATATTTTAGCACTCAAAAAGTTTCAGAGGAGTTTCTCATCACATTCTAGTGATTCGTTGGTGTTAAATGGGGGATTTATGCACGTTAGATGATGTGCTTATATCATAAACTTGATTGTCAGAGATGGTTTGGCCAAGATAGATGCTAATGTGTATGCCATAAGAAATGCAGTTTCTTATGTTATATCATCTACTACTAGACTACGGTCATTTGAACTTAGGGTTGATTCGGAAAAGATGAGAAGGAGTAGTTTGCCATTGGATGTCAAAACAGGATGGAACTCAACGTATTTGATGTTGACTAAGGCACTAAAGTACAACTTGGCATTCGACAAGATGGAGGCTGAAGACAAGTTATACAATGATTATTTCTTGGAGATCAATAATGGTATTGAAAGGGTTAGACCTCCTTCTAGAGCTTATTGGGCTGCAATTGAGAGGATAAATAAGTTCTTGGCCATGTTCTACAAATCAACATTGGTTGTGTCAGCTTCTACAAGTCTGAATTTGTATAAGTGTTACGGTGAGATAATGACTATAGAGAAAATTCGGATGTCATTGTCTACTAGTTTAGACTTGGAGCTAAAGGCAAAGGCTGAGGATATGTTAGTGAAGTTTGATAAGTATGGGGATGGAATGAAGAGCATCAATAAGATGTTGGTAATAGCTTATGTCTTTGATCCTAGGAAGAAGATGCAGTTTGCTATGATGTGTTTTGATAAACTATATGGGAAAGATAGTTATGAAGCCAAAGAGATGAATCTATCAGTGCTTGATATTTTGTCTAAATTGTTTAAGGAGTATACTACTCGATATGGTATAAAACCTACTCAAGCATCTCAATCTACTCAAGCATCATCATTCGTTGGCCAAGATCAATCAGCTGAAAGAATGGATTTGTTGGTTGATGATTTTGAATATGAAATCCATAGTATGGATTTTTTGTATAAGGAGCTGGTCGATGAAACGATGGTTCACGATTCAGGGGATGAATTAGAAATATACCTGAGAGAGACTGTTGAGAATCCTCCTAAACTTATGGTTGGAACTGAGTAAAATGTATTGTCTTATGGAAATGCAACAGTGGAAAGTTTTCTATTCTATCTGAAATTGCTCGTGATGTACTTGCATTACAAGTGTCTTTTGTTCGTCTGAAAGTGCTTTTAGCACTAGTGGTCGGGTCATTATTCCACATAGGAGCTATATAACTCACTACATGATTGAGGTTTTGATTTGTTCGGAGCAGTGGATGAAGTCGGACATTCAAAGTAGTAATGAATCAAAGCTTGTTACAATGGAGCAAATACAAGCTGAATTTGAATATAAAGATAAGATTAAGAAAGTAATGTTTATTCTCTAATATATTTTTGTGTTGATGACTTTGTTTAATTAACAATCTGTTTGTAATCATTTTTCAGATTTTGATACTCCAAGAATAATAGAAGACTGAAGAGTGAATCATTTGCTACTCGGTTATAAACTAACTAACTTTATTGATCTATATCCATTTTAAAAGTTTATACTAGGATATTACTTTGATTGTTTCTTAAACAATATGATATGTTTTTTTCATGTCATCATAGGAAGTTAGGAACATGGAGTAAACACCAGCTGCTTTTGGGAAATTCGGATTTGTTATCTTTAGTCTTTTCTCTTTTGGGTTCTTCTTATTTCACAATGTTGGAAAAATGGATTTGTAAACTCTTTTAGGTTTTCTCCTTGTTTCTTTGACATTTGAATTCATATTTAAAACTTATTTTAGATTTGAACTTATAAGTTTGAAACTCTTCTCTGGTTCACATGAGCTTTACAGGTCTTGAGCACATGTTATTCTTCACAAGTTTTCGGTTCTTTGGTTTTTTAGATCTAAGTACTTTGGTTACTTTTCGCATAAAAAGGACTCGATCCGAATAATAACCAATTAGTATTCGGGTTTTGTTTGGTTTGTAAATTTTTTTATGAACCGACGCGAAGCAGAAATTATCCGAACCGAACTCGAACCAAAAAATTAAAAAACCGAAATGTATCTCTAGCCTTAGATCTGAAAACCCAAAAACCCGAAAGATCCAACCCGAACCCGATCGGATATCCGAATGCCCATAGCTAATTTTAATTGTGGCTAAATTTTGTAGATCTATTGTCAACTCTCTTCATGATTGGTAATATTGTACTGCCATACCATTTATCAACATGTATTGTACTGCCACCATACAACATACATCACATCTTTTGTAACCATTTAGTAGGAAGCTAATGAAAATGGCAGCAAGGAGAAACGTTCTTAAATTGAGGATACAAAATTTTGTCCTGCCACTTTTGTACCATCATCATTTTGAGGCGCCACCAATGATGCGTTAACGTAAGAATATTTAATGACTTATATATAACTTTTAAAATTTTTTTTGATAAATGTCATGCTCTTTCTTGTGTTTTTGGCCAAAAAGGAATTTATATAATTTTATATTTTCTATAATTTTTAACAAATATCTTAATTTTAAAGATTATTTAATGTACTACCAATTCTTACAATTAAAATATAAATAAACTGATATCTCTTATCATATTTTCATCTCTTATCATGTTTTTATTCGTTTCTACTTGTACCAGTATCTCTTACCGCCTTGTCGCTAGAAATTCTTTATTATTTTGTGTCACCAATTAGATTTTATTGTTCAAGCGATTTGATGCTTAGTAATTTTAAACTAAAGTTATATTTTCAATATATATACATATATAGCTTATTTTGTTGTTTTCATTGTGTATTACAAATAATTTTTTTTTAATAAAATACAAATAAACTTTTATGGTTAAGGGTTTAGGGAGATTGATTATATGAAGCGAATAAATAGTTTTAGAAAATTTTAGCTAGTTATATGCGCCGCTTTTTTTTTTTTTGTCTTCGCTGTATTTGTTCATTGAATCAGTGATTATTAAAATAAGCAATATTCATCATTCCCATAATCAATCAATTTCTGATGTTTATTTTATTTTTAGTATTTATACAAAAGTCAACAAATTAAAAAAAAACTATATAATTATTCTTGGACGTTCTTATGAAATGGAGTATAAAAAACTAGACAACTAGTATATCCCCGTGCTTACGTTCGCTCAACTAGCCATTTTTACATCCTAGTCTTGGCTTACTAAGGTTGGGATATGAAGAATAAAATTTGGTTTTACTGATATTTGGATTTTTGAGTTCGCATGTGGTAAACACATATGCATGATGCATGTGTGCAAATCATCTGAGATGCACAATGTTAATTTAACTTCAATAACCAAGGAGTGGGTTTGGGCTCAATAAGTCAATATACTTGGACTTGATCCATATCATACATGATTTCGTTAATCATAATTAAACATACACTTGCCCATCCCGAGCATAACTTCAGATTACAAAAAGCAATATCTATAAATATATATATATATATATATATATATCAATGATATATATAGAGAGCATTATAAAAGTTGATAAATTAGTAAGTACTAACTGTTATAGATGTAAAAAAATAAAAATAGAAAAGTAAGTTTGATATTGTGGGGGTGAGAGTAGCAGGCAGCGATGGATGGATGCCATCATTTCTCGTCTGAGACAACTGTTGCAAAGCCTTGGGATTGAAGGCAGGAGCTAGGGACACTAATCATTCCTTTCAGGAATTTTAATCATCTCCCTCTAATTGCAGAGAGAGAAGGAGAGGGCCTAAAAGCTATAATAGATAATACAAATATATATAATATACAAATACTGAAAATTAGAAAAGTAGGGCACATACTCTAGAAAGAGAGTCCATGAGTGAGAATAATTACATATATATATATATTATAAATATATATTTTGTTCTTGTATTATTGAATGATTTTTCCCCTCCTTTCTTTTGAAGTTTTTATTGCTTTTCAGAATATAGGTACTTGAAATAGTAGAAAGAGAGAGGTGTCAAGCTTCAAAAAAAGCTAAGGTAATGTTTTGTGATGTGCTTTTGAAAGTAATAGAAAGATTTGAGAGGGCACATATATACAACAACAATTTTAATTAATCACTAGCTTCATCTTATATTATCAATCAGTCTCTTGGGATTTTCAGGAGAAACTCTTCAAAAATCATCTTTCCTTTTCATCTTTATTTACACACAAACATAAATATAAATATATACACACAGGTATAGAGAACAGGTATAATAAATATATATATACATCATCATCATCATCTCCTCTCATATGGACTCTACTAATCTCCATCAGCTTCAAGATCAGTTACAACTTGTGGGGTCTTCTTCTTCTTCTTCTTCCGTAGACAATAACGCTGACCCTTCTTGCTATGGAGCTTCCTCTGCCCATCAATGGAGCCCAGGAGGTATTTCTTTGTAAGTCTCCTGAAATTACACACTCTGTCTTCTCCTGTTTCATATGTGTATATATATAGATAAACCCATACATGACCATATATATATGTGTGTGTGTATCCATATAACACATCCATTAGATACGTGTATGCTAATTAATAGGTTTCTGCAGCTACTTGGGTGTATTGAATATTCCTGGTATCAAAGATGATATGAAGAATTTGGAATCTTTCTTCTTCTTTTTTCCTTCTTTTCTTGTTCTTTGAAAGATAAGTTAGTGAAGAAGACAACAAGATAAAATTTAAGTGGCTGATAAAATATTAACTTTATATTATACTATTCTTCACATACATATGAAGATATATATATATATATGCTTAGTACTCTGAATTTTGCATTGATTCAATATAAAGAAAAACTTCGTGTGGATTTTGTAACAGGAATAGTGTGAGCTTGAGCCATAACTATAACAATGAAATGTTAAACACAAGAGATCACATCAACAACAAAAACAACACAAGTGAATGTATGAGTCTCTCTAGCATCCACAACCAGTCCTTGATCCAACAACAAGATTTTCCTTTACAATGGCCTCATGACCAATCTTCCTACCATGATCATCATGAAGGGCTTCTCAAGATCAAAGAAGAGCTTTCCTCATCAACTACCTCAGACCATCAACAAGGCATACCAAAGTTCACAGACATGTTAAACAGTCCAGCTATCACAAACTATTTGAAGATCAATGAACACAAGGACTACACTGAGAACCTTCTTCTCAAGACTGTATCTTCTGGCTTCCCCATCAATGGAGATTATTGTAGCAACCTTCCCTCTTCGTCTTCTTCTTCTTCGCCTTCGTCTCAGTCCCATAGAGGCAATTTCAGTCAGATTTATCCAAGCGTGAACATATCGAGCTTGAACGAGTCTCGGAAGATGAGCATGGATATGAGTAACATTCCAAGACCATTTGATATGAACATGCAAGTTTTTGATGGAAGATTGTTTGAAGGGAATGTCTTAGTTCCTCCTTTAAATTCTCAAGAGATTAGTAATCTTGGGATGAGTAGAGGAAGCTTTCCTCCTTTTGGCCTCCCTTTTCATCATCATCTACAGCAAACACTTCACCACCCTTCTTCTTCCCCTACTCATCAAGTAAGTTTTTTTTTTTTTTTTGGAATTATTACTTTCTATTATCTTTTTGCATTTTTTTTTCTTCTAATTATAAATGGTAAATGATGGCTTCGAATGAATGGTCTGACGGTGAATCTTGTGAAGTTAGTGCATATGAAAACATTACGTTTAGGGCTCGATTTCTATTATGTAAACATATGTGTGTATATATATATATATATACGCAACGTCATTTCTTAATTTTAAAATGTAGTTAAATATTTAAATATTACTATGTAGTATCATACTACGGCATGCTAACCTTTCGGCTTTAAACACATAATTTCATTTTATTCATAAAAGAGTGTCTAAAAGCTTAGTTTTCTCTATATCAATAATGGAATAGATTGCATTATTATTGGCAGAACCTTTTGCATAGTTAAAATCATGTTCATAAGGTTAATAAGTCTTATATCAATTAAATTTGGGGCAAAAAAAATAAAGATTGGAAAATAGTAAAAACGAAGACTGAAATATTATTATCATGAAGTATAGTAGAATAATCCGATTAGTGTAAAGTGAGAGACCTTTGTACAATATTAGAGCTTTGCAACAAAGTTATGAAACCACAAAAAAAAAAAGAATTAGAACAATATGTATGTAAAAACTTTTAATCTTTTCTTTTGATTCATCTTTTTCTTTGTTGTTGTGGTTCTTGGTTGGAGGGCCAAAGCAGCTTGAGCTATAAAACCTTTTAACATAATTCATAAGCAGCTCTCCCTTTAAGCTGAAACA
The DNA here is from genome assembly GCA_028015245.1 of Cardamine occulta. Classification (NCBI taxonomy): domain Eukaryota; kingdom Viridiplantae; phylum Streptophyta; class Magnoliopsida; order Brassicales; family Brassicaceae; genus Cardamine; species Cardamine occulta. Next base: position 10,289,715 of record CM051363.1, read on the forward strand.
TCAACCTTTGTTCTCTCTTTTCTTTTCCTTTCTCTTTATTCCTTACTTTGTTTTATTGTCTTTTTATGAATCTCTTTACTTAACATTTTTTCTCTCATTGTCGGGGGTATTATTACGTACTATTTTTATTCTTTACATCGAATAACAATTATGAACGTCACTGATATTGATATATATATATATATATTTATATATGTGTGCGTTACTTATTGGGTTTTGATTTGGGTTGAAGATGGAAATGTTCAGCAATGAACCTCAAACAAGTGAAGGGAAGAGACAAAACTTCTTGATGGCAACAAAGGCAGGTGAAAATGCTTCCAAGAAACCGCGCGTGGAATCACGCTCCTCTTGCCCACCCTTCAAGGTTTACAACTTTTGTCTATTTACTTGCAACTTAATTTAATTATATACTTGCCACTTAATTTAATTGTTTTCTTTCTTTTTTCTTGGAGAAAGAAAAGAAAGCCTGAACAAAATTTAGGAGTTAACAAGAAAAGTCTTTTATAAGAAAGTGTCTAAACCTTTGACAAAAAAAAAAAAGAAAGAAAGTATCTAAATAGAGAACATTGGTTTTAATATATATTATTTTTATTCAGAAAATTAAGATAACCCATACATCTAATTAAAGAGAATTTAAATAAAACTAAGCCAGTTTTAATTAGATAAGAAATTAACTAAGTAAAACAAAATCAGATTGATTGTTTACTGGTTTAGTGTAGTGATTTATATGTTGGCAAATTGAAAAACAGGTGAGAAAAGAGAAGTTGGGAGACAGAATAGCAGCTCTGCAGCAGTTGGTTTCACCCTTTGGGAAGGTAATTAGCAACAATGAATTTTACCCAATTTATTCCACACTTAATTATTTAATTCCTTGTCATTTTTTTCTAGACAGTTATAGTCATTTAATTAACATCACTAAAAAAAAGAAACTTAAAACACTGTCAAATTTCTAAATCTTCTAAGACTACACATGGTTAGAGGACAAAACCCTCGAGTTTTCAAGTTTTGCAATTTTTGTTGCAGTATTTAATAGCCGGAATTTTTTGAATCTTTGATTCATGACCTTTTAGAATGTGAGGCCAGTCATTCTTAATAATACATATACTTTAATACTTATATGAAAATTTAACTTTATGACAATCGAAGAAGTTTTTTTTGTCTACCATTTATAAACGTAGTATTGATTTTAAAGCATTTTGTAAAGTAGATATACTCGACTAATGTTGATGATAAAATACCTGAGCTGTTTAAAATGATAAAGTGCAGACAGATACAGCATCTGTATTAATGGAGGCAATCGGATACATCAAATTCCTACAGAACCAGATTGAGGTAACTTCAATGCATGCATGTCATCCAAATCCAAATATACATCCGTATACGTATAATTATCTGTACATATTTTAATACATTGAACATATATAGATATTTGCATATAAGAAACCATAAATACATATATAGTTAGAGTGGTTTTTAAATGTCACCTTCGGAGAATAGTTAGATATAATTAATTTAATTCCGTGTTAATTCCAGACATTCTTCTTGATCCTCGTCCCTTTGTCAATAATTCCTAACTTGTTATATCAATTACTAAAGTCTAAATACTACTTATATTTTGGTATATATTATAAGGAATTTAACACGTACTGAAATTATCAAACTTTAAAAGACTATGGATCGGAGTATGGGCTAACTCATGAGCTTGTATTTAATTAGTTGCATAGGCTTTAGCTTGCCTTTAAAGCAAGAGATTAGCTAGAGTTTGTCTTTATCTTATCATACCTATCTCTGGCGCACTATGTATAGTAAGTACCTTTCTCTCATTTCTTTTAATTTCATTGAATATATAAGTTGATGCGCATGGTCATCATTTTATAATCTTATAGATATATAGATAAAAGAGTAAAGTTATTATAACTCAAACGATAAATTTGTTGTTTGATGAGCAGACTTTAAGCGTCCCCTATATGAGAGCATCTAGGAACCGATCCGGAAAAGCCTCCCAGCTGGTATACTTAAGAGAACCTATAATTCAATATTACTAGTTTTACATAAAAGAAAATCTCTCCGATCATATGTTTAGTCAAACAAAATATATTAATTATAAATTGATTAGGACTCACAACAACAAGAAGGGGGTGAGGAAGAGACGAGGGATCTAAGAAGCCGTGGGCTATGTCTCGTGCCGTTATCATGCATGACTTATGTTACCGGAGATGGTGGGGACGGAGGAGGCGGTGTTGGTAGTGGTTTTTGGCCAACGCCACCTAGTTTTGGTGGCGGAACTTAACAATGCATGGACGACTTAACAAACCGTAGGACTATGAGTATAATTTTCGGATTTTAAGGTGGAAAAATAGTTCTTTAATTAATCTCTTTGGTATTTGTTTATTTGAAATTAAGTTTCGTTTTTGATAGTGGAGCAAAGTTGGTCGTCCTGATTAAAGAGAAGTAATTAATTCCAGGATAGACCAGCTTTGATCCATTTATGATTAGTAATGAGACTTGACGATATGTTTCTACTTAGTTATACATGAAGGGCTAAATAAAATATCAAATAGCTTTGGATTATTTAATTTTTTCATCTCTTTTTTAGATAATATGTCAATATCATTAGTCAACACTGTGTGACTATATTTTTTAAAAAAATACAAACTCTTGGAAAATTTGCTGCATATATAAGGAAAAAACAAAGAGAATGTGTGATCAATCTATTAGCAATAAAAAAGATGATTTCATAGAATCTACTTCTAGATATGTCTATTATTCAGAACAAAAGTATGTGTTTTAGTCACCAACTCTAGTTATCTAAGAGAAACTAGATATTTTCTTTTTGCACGCTCTTGGAATCAGTCAAGATGGAATAGTTGGCAAACAAATGGATATTATTGGGTTCACCTATTTGCCTCATAAGACTCTATATATATATATATATGCTATTCATTATTAGATAACTTTGGCAGTTGTCCCGGTCAAAAGGGCTTAAGCTGTTCATAAACTAATTTCTCCTCGAGGGTATTCGATCAGTTTTGCCTTACATAGCCACTCAAAAAAAAACTTTGAACTACATTTCTCACAACACATCTTATATCCTACCCACTTGGGCTGGGTCTGGCCATGAAAGGCCTCATTTAAAATCAGCAGCAAAACCTCTCTCCACCCCTAGATCAACCCCATTTCCTCGGCTGCTTTTAGAAAGGAGTATCTTTCCATTACTTTTATCTTATCTTAAACACTTCTAATTTAGTTTAAGATAAGATAATGTACAATAAAGTTCTCATGATCTTTAGTTTTCTAGGAATGACTTATGTAGATATGACTATCACTAATGATCCCAAGGAAATATACATAACCAAAATCCAAATTGAACGTTAAAAAGACTAAAACAAGTGTTACTAATATATAACAATAGTTCACGGCTTCATCCATTCCTTGGACGATATCTTCTTCTTCCCTGCAATAAAAGTCTCCACAGTTGATCTAAACTCATCACTGCTCAGATCATCAATGTCACATAACCGTCTCATGCTCCGGCGAAAATCTCCCTGCACGTAAAGCCTCTCCGATCTTGACCTTCTGTAAACCTGATGATGATGATCATTAGCAGTACTCTCAGTAGTAGCTGAGGGCAGAAACGTCATTTCACGCTTCCTCCGTATAACATGAGCTGTCTCCGTCACAGAACTGACCGCCCGGACCATCTCTCGCTTCATTGGTTGAGCCTCTCCGGCAGAAAGAGTAGTATTTGTATTTTCCAAAGTGACAGAGATCAAGTCGGTCTCTAGCTTTCCCTCTGAAGTCTTTTCTTCTTGGTCAGACAACGAAGGTTTTGAAACTACGGAGGAGGAGGAGAAACCACTAACAGGAGCGGCGGCGGAGGAGGAGGAAACGTATTGAAAATACAGATCGGGCTCGGTTAGCTTCTGTTGGTTAGATAAAAAGAAAATCAACGCGATGAGAACGTTCACGAGACCGAATACGATTATTCCGCCGGTCAAACCACCAGAAAATATCAACCGGAGATACTCACCGGTGAAGAGAGGCGGCGTCAACCATGAGAGTAGAAGTAAGACGGCGACGAGGACTTCAACCGCCGGAAGAAACTTCAAGAAATTTCTCTTTCGTTCGAACCTCTTCATGGCGTCAACTTTCTCAGCCGCAACATTCTCGGAAACAAACGACGCCATTTTCTAAACTCTCTTGTAACTCCAAGGGAAGTGATGGTTTTAAGTAAAGTGGATGATCACTAAGACTTTGTCTAATCACTAAACGTTTAGTTGACGATTTTATATAGAGAGATATAAAGACTCTATAATTGGTTTCAATTATTGAAACAAATTGGATAAATCATATTTTTCTTTATAGTTTTGTCGTGGAAATTGTACATAACTAAAGAGTAGTAGGTGAATAAGTCCAATTCCAGGAAAATTAAATAAAATTCGTATATGAAGAATTGATAGAGAATCATTGGAGACAAGTTGAATAAAGTAATAAATAAAAAAATGGGAAGAATTGGTTGGAAAGAGTTGGCGAATAAAGAAAAAGGCAGGTGAAGCTGCACTGTACAGCAACGACCGGGCCAATGTTAGCACGGTTGGGCGACGTACACCGCCGGACTAAACTGACACGTGTTTACTACCCATTACATTTTCTGGTTTTTTTTTTTGGATACCATCAATTACTACATTCATTGTACGTATTTGAAATAATAGAGTAATCAGTGACTAGATTCATCATTTGATAGATCTTGGAATTATGCAGGAAAAATAAAACTTCTGAAATGATAAAAGAATGCAAAAGAAATAAAATGCATGTATGGATGATTTTGGTTATTTATGAGTTATATGGTAGAATGTTTTACATAATTGGTCATCAATGCACTGATCTATAAGACTAGATATAGGTCCTAGCTAGTAGATGTTGTTGTGGGAGGGCCAGTATAAGTAGGGTTGTCAATTGGATATTTGTCCATGGGTTTCGTCTAGTCCAACTACAAATTTGTCCAAATGGACCACGGTTGAAAATGGTTAAGATCATGTGGTTAGCGGACAGTTTATGGACAAACATTGCTAGAATTTTTTAATTTAGGAAAAATTAAAAAAAAAAACTATTCACGAATAAAAACCTCACGATTTCTTCTCGAATCTTCTCTAACGTATTTTTGATATTTTTGAATCACTTTAGCCTAAAAAGTTATTTTAGCAAAAAAACATGTTTCCGCTTTTTTAGCAGAAAAACGTGTCTCCGCGTTTTTAGAAAGAAACTATATTTTCACGTTTTTAGAGAGAAACTATGTTTCCACGTTTTTAGAGAGAAACTATGTTTTCGTGTCTTTTGGCAGAAAAATATATTTTCGTGTTTTTGACGGAAAATTATGTTTCAACGTTTTTGGCAGAAAAATAGGGTTTCCTGTTTTTAGTGGAAAAACGTGTTTTCGTGTTTTTGGCGAAAAAACTTGTACTCGCGTTTTTGCCGAAAAATGTGTTTATGTGTTTTTGGCAGAAAACTA